>CM076579.1:1619853789-1620212740 GCA_034641835.2 Pinus albicaulis
CAGAGCTTGTATAGCTGAGTGCAGGAGGAACAGAAGAACAAATCCGTAGATCCAGCATTGGTGAAGTCGGGATCAAAGAGTTGTGTAAGTAGTAGATCGATCTCCCAGCAGATTTCGCAGTCCAAGCCAGAAGGGCCAAAACCTGCAAGGAAAATCTCTCTCTGAGTGAGCTGACAAAGAGGAAATATTTTTCATATTGCAGTTTGGCAGAGGTAGAGGGAGCAAAGCAGCAGATCAGCTGCCGGAGGGATGCAGTTTTTGCGCAATAGTGATTGTGGTGCAGAAGCGTCAAAAGAGAAATCTAGAGACTCTTTGAGGGAATTTTTTCCTCAGGGAATTCTATTTTTCGATAGTTGAGTAGCAGTTTTTGGGTGGCAGATCTACCATCTCCAGCAAGGAGTGTGTAAGCCAGTCTAGCGCTACGCAGAGGAGAAAGAGAGGGAGCTAGATTCAACATTTTCAATCGGAGAAAATGGCAGCAAGCGGATTGAGAGATCAAGATAGGTTGGAGGGAGCCTCCAACTATGTGATCTAGCAAGCAAGGATCAAATTCCTACTAGATGAGCATTATCTCAAGCTCTTCGTCGAAGGTGTGGTGATTGTTCCAGTAGATTCAGATCCTTTGAAGGAATACAAGAAGAATATGGCTAAGGCAAAGCGCCTAATCCTTGATGGAGTGAGGGATCATGTCGTATTTCACATGGCTAGCAAAGCAACAGCCAAAGAAATGTGGCAGGCCTTGGAGAAGCTATATCAAGGATCTTCCGAGCAACAGAAGATGTATCTGTAGGAGAAGATGCGGACTACTAGGATGAAGAAAGGTGAGCGCAATGATCCGTTCTTGTCTAGACTTCAAGAGAACCGAGATCAACTGTTAGCTATGGGATCAACTCCTCAGGCCACCGAGATGGTTAGATTGGTCCTCAACTCAGTGTCAGAAGACTATCAGGTCCTTGTCTAGAGCATCCTGGGCAGAGAGAATTTTTCGGACTAGGAGTCAATGTGGTCTGCTCTTCAGCAAGAAGAGATGAGGAGGGACTTACTCAAGTGTCAACTTGAGGGTAGCAACAGTAGTGGGAAGAAGCCAAAGGAGGAGGAGGATAATGTGGCCTTTGCATCAAAGGGGCAGGAGGAGCAGCGCAGGAGGAAGAAGGACCTTTCCAAGATCAAATGCTTCTGGTGTGGAAAAATGGATCATTATGCCACACGGTGTCCTCTCAAGAAGAGAGACAAAGACGAGAAGCATGATCAGCAAGCCGCACCTACCAAGATCGATGAGGAGGAGTTCGCCATGATAGCTCATATACCTCCAGGAGGGAAGTGGGCTAACTTGGAGTTGTAGACCCAGAGATCTACATATTGGGCATGATTCTTGAGGAGTCAACCTCTTGGATCAATACGTTGCTACGGGAACCCAAATCAGATGTAGCAGGATGGATGAGTGCCAGTTGGTACAGAGGAGTGCAGAAATGACAGTGTAGTGGTTAGCAACGCCAGAACCTGAACAACACAGAACAGAGTTGGCAGCAATGCAGGAAAGCACAATGCAGAAGTCAGCAACAACGCAACAGCTTAAGAGGGACAACGCAGAGGTTAGCAGCAATCGGATCTTCAGTACCAAGATGCATCATGTTGAACACTTTTTCAGTTTTTGGATGTTTTTTAGTTGTAGTAAGCAACCATATTGTAGTGTAGTAGCAATTGGCAGTGGCAGTGTCAGCAGTAGAACGGATGCAAAAGTTGAGAGGGAGTTGCAATACGGATGCAGTGTTGATAGTGGCAGTATCAGCAACAGTACAGTTGCAGCTTTTGCACAGAGTTGGTGGGCAGCAGTGTTAGACATTACCAACGCAGAGGGAGATGTTGCAAAATCAGAGCAGTACTCAACAGGGGGTATTTGGGGTAGTTGGGTTAGCATCAGGTGTGCTCTAGCCCTGAAACTTTGTGGACGGGCTAAGAAACACATCAACTCCAAAACCCAAAAAGCGTTTGGACAAATTTCAGCTGGTGTTAAAACTATTCAAATAATTAATTATTTTAATGCATCTCCTAAGTCTAAACTTAGGGAAATTAAATAATTAAAGTGAATTAATTAACACGTGTTGAAATGTTCTAAATGATGCAGATCAAGCAGTCTTTTAATCTCAGCCGTTGATGAGTGATTTAATCTCGGTCGTTGATGTGTTCAACGAAAAAGTATAAGAGAAAGGCTTGAGGGTCAGTTGGAGACACACACACAAATGTAGAGCTGAGAAACTAAGCTGGAATTCTAGGGCAGGGTTTGCTAAGAATTTCTGGAGGAGTTTTTTGCAGCGAGGGGTAGTATTAGCTGAGGGGATGATCTGATCCTAGAGCCAAGAGTCAGCAAGAGGTAAAGGAGCGGCTTTCAAGGTCAGCGCAGAGGAGCAAGGGCAACAACCGCTGCGCAGCACAGCTTCAGCCGCTAGGCAGGCCCAGGAGGGGCAGCGCTGCAGCTTAAAAGGGCTTCCAGAGTTATGCAGAGGCCTCCAGAGGCAGCGTAAGGACTGTGTCACCCACTTTGGGGTTACGCAGTCCCCTTCTGAGTAGCACAGAGGCACGCAGAGCCTAGCAGGGGGGACGCTGGGCTTCAGGGGCAATGTTGGGGTTTCTAGGGCCAGAATCGGGCCGAGTCTTGTAAATCTCATTTGAGGGTGTGGATCAGTCAGAATCTTGGTCTTAGAACAGCAGATTAGCTACAGATCTACTTTTTCTCTGTCGGGTTAACCAGATGTGGTGCCTAGATTTGTTGTAATCAAAATCTACTTAATAATAATAAACCCTCATATCTGTTGCATCGGTTTTCCCGCTTTGGGTTTTTCCAGGGGCTTATGTCCAAAAATCAGTGTGTCACTTTGTTTGAATGAGCGTAATATTCAGTAAATGATCTGCATGTGTAGGTTGAGAGTTGTGTTTACTTAGGTATTTTCTGAATATTTCTTCTGAAAATAACTTGTATAACTTAATCAAGTAGGAGAAGTAAACCATGATACTACAGTAGGATTTCTGCATCACTGTATTCAGGAATTTTCACAGTGTTGATAGTGGCAGTATCAACAACAGTATAGCTGCAACGTTTGCACAGAGTTGGTGGGTAGCAGTGTCAGACATCACCAGCGCAGAGGGATATGTTGCAGAATCAGAGCAGTACTCAGCAAGGGGTATTGTTAGAGCACATTCCTCGCTGAGAGGGAGTGTTGATTTCTGATAGCATCAGATGTGCTCTAAGTCTCAAAATTTGCAGGGAGGCTTAGACACATGTATTCCAGATAACCCAAAAATCGTTTTGGGAAATTCCACCTGGATTGTATGTTATTGAAAAAATTAACTATTTTAAAAGGACCCTAAGTCTAAAGTTATGAAAATAAAATAATTAAATTAAATTAATAGAATATGGGTGTGAATGTTCTAGAAAAATCAGATCAAGTCAAAAGTTAATCTTAGTCGTTGATTAGAGATTTATTCTCAACCATTGAAGTTTCAATGAGAAGACCTATAAGAAGGGCTTGAAGGTTCATTTGGAAAATACACACAAGAGGAAATACCGAAAGGATCAAGAGATCGATTTCTTTAGTGAGCAGTGCTCAAGGAGAAACTTCGATCGAGAGATCTTTTGCAAAGAGGGCAGTAATTCCGGTTGGAAATATTCCGGAGCCGGAGAGTGCATAGCAGAGGAGACAATGAGAGACACAGAGGCAGCGCAGAGCCAGTGATGCAGAGGTTATGCAGGCACTACGCAGAGCCTGAGAGGGATTCGTATATTTCCTGAGGAGACAACGTTGGGTCAGAGCCAGATCCCATAGAGATTTTTTGGAGGCCAGAAGGCTCTAGTTTCCAGCCAACAGAGAGACCTGTGCAAAGACAGAGGGCAGCGATAACTGTTATGCAGAGTGGCGCAGTCACTGCGTAGAGGCAGCGCAGGGCAGTTCGTTTTGGGTGTTGATCAATGTCGGGTTCTTGTGGAAGAGTGAGGTTTGTCTCACAAGATCTTTCTTGTCAGTTTCTCTACATGATTTGAAAGATTTGTCAATCATAGACTTGTAATCAGAAAATTTACTGCATAATATACAAACCCTCAGTTGTTGCACCAGTTTTCCCGCATTGGGTTTTTCCAGAGACATTAGTCCAAAAATAACTGTGTCAGATGTGTGTATGATCTATTCTTGTTCATTTTTGTTTCTGCACTTGTATTTTTCTGCAGTTTATTTAGTGAAGGTTGTAGTGTGTTTAATTCGATGTTGTCGTAGCAATAAACTGAATAATTAATTTATCAGTTTGAAGAATTAATACCAGTTGTTGCAATAGGATTCCAGATTTGAGGAATTTTCACAGGAAGGGCTTAGGGGAATTCTAAGAGTTAGTGTTTGAGTATATGACTTGTCAAGAAGATTCTTAGCTCCTAAAATCCTTGTGGACACTTGGCTTCCAAGTGATCTTTATGAATATGGCTTCAATAAGCTGTGGGACCACACGAGACCGAGTGAACCAGAAGTTTGGTCAAGGGAATGGGGTTGAGCAACCAATGATGTGCTTGACCTAATCAGGGAGGAGAAGGGGATCAAGGGAGGAATTGTCAATGAAAGGTAATGCAATGATCCCAATAAGGTTTATAGCCAAGGGAAACCTAGGGCATGAAACGGTCCTTGAGCTAGGGATTGCAATATCTTGAGATCCCACCTTCAAATTTGCTTTAAATTTGGAGGGCTTCTAGAGTAAACTCCAGCACAGTTGTGGACCAAAATTCGAAGTATTTGGATGGCTAGATTAAGTGATGCCCTAGGTGACCTTTGTAGGCTAGGCCTAGAAAGAAAGAGAGAAGGTGAGAAAAATATGCTTTAAGGTGATACTAATCACCTATGGAGGACTAGTGATCACCTATGGAGTCACGAGTAATTATGACTATGGATATTTATTTTCTATGTCAAGGAGGCCTCAAAGACAACTTCGTATAGCATTAAGGCAGCAGCAAAAGCAGCTTCAAGGACTTTATACTTCATTTTAAAAAATAGATGGTTAATCAAGATGTATTTCAACGATGAAGCATCTCTAGGAACATTCACTCATAATACATGGCCCATACATGAAGCATCACTATCTGGAAACAAAATTTCCACAACTTCGCATAAATGGATGTAGTAAATTAGCCCTAGTATAGCGAAATCCTAATAATAATGTATGTGACAAAAATAGAAAGAAAGAATAGCATTAAATTGCACTTACATGTATTGAGAGTATATCCAACCATCAAAACTTTGCCAATTAAGAAGCTCCAAAACAAGACAAAATGACCCAAACATCAAAATTCATTCCATGCTCCAAAAAATCGTCCTCCAAAAAGGATATCGAAGTTCTCTAAAGAGATACAAGTCCAATCCAAGTGATGATGCTAAAATGAAATCACATCACTTGTATTTATACACTTCTTTGATTTAGCTAATTAGGCCTACCTTAACCCCTAGAATAAAATAATGTACAAGATAACTAACTTTTGGTGACAAGCCCACCGAACTAGCTCGTAAACAAAAGAATAAGCCTCTCAAGAGGTCGAATGATCAACAATAGATGTCGTTGGGCCTTGGAAGAGGCCTGATAAAGTCCATAGGTGCCATAATGTGAAATAGGACTCCCAAAAGCAGTGGACTGTGGAAATTCTACTGCACTGTATTGGTTTATTTCCTCCTACTTGATTTAATTAATACAAGTTATTTCCAGAAATTAGGTTCAAAAAATACCGAAAATAAACACAACTACAGCCTACACATGCCGATCATTTACTGAATAATACTCTCATACAACAAAGTGACACATGGATTTTTGGACATAAGTCCCCAGAAAAACCGGGAAAACCGGGAAAACCGGTGCAGCAGGTATGAGGGTTTATTATTAAGTAGTTCTGAGTACAACAAATCTGGGTTCCAAGCCTAGAAAACCCGACAGAGAATAAAAGAAATCAAATCTGCAATTAACCTGAAGTTCTAGTGCCAAATATCTGACTGATCCACACCCTCAAACGGGATAGACAGGACTCAACCCGGATCTGACCCTAGAAACCCTCAGCACTAATCCTGAAGCCCTAGCGTCAGCTCTGAAGGCCTACATCAGCCTCTGCGTGGCTCTGGGAGGGCCTGCGTCACCCCTGGAGGGTCTACGCTGCCCCTGCGTTGCGTTTGTTAGGCTTGTGTCAGCCCTGCGTGGCCCCAACTGCCTTTTCGCTACCCCTGCTGGACTGCGTGGCTCTAAAGTCCCTCTGCGCTGCCCTTGTTGCTGCTCCTCTGTTTCTTGTTGTCTCTTGGCTCTTGGGATCAGATCATCCCCTCAACCAATACTACTCGTCCCTGCAGGAAATTCCTCCAGAAATTCTTAGCAAACCCGCCCTAGAATTCCAGATCTATTCCTCAATTCTGCAACTGTGTGTGCTCTCCAATTGACCCTCAAGCCTTTCTCTTGTACTTTTTCGTTGAACCCTTCAATGGTCGAGATTAAATCATCCATCAACGGCTAAAATTAAAAGACTGCTTGATCCACATGACTTAAGACAATTTCAGCACGTGTTAATTAATTCAATTTAATTATTTTATTTTCCTAAGTGTAGACTTAGGAAATCCATTAAAATAATTAATTATTTGAATAACTTGAACACCAACTGAACTTTCTCAAATCCCTTTCTGGGTTTTGGAGATCAAGTGTGTCCTAGCTCCTCTGCAAAATTGCAGGGCTAAAGCACACCCGATGCTACACCAACTATACAAAATCTCAACTCTCCCTCTTAGCACGGAGTGTGCTCTAGGAAAGTGCACTCTAGCAATGCATCCACACCATGTACTACAAGATCTTGAAGCTGGATTCTATGCTGCTAATGCTTGGCTTGCTGCCCTACATCCACTACACTACTGCTCTCTGTACTGCTTCCCATGCCACTGCCACATCTATACTGCAACTCCCTCTCAAATTGTTGCATCATGTTGCCCATAGCACTGCCACTGCTAACTGCTGCACTACAACTCAGTTGATGAGAAGTAAGCAACTGAAAGACTCTGCCCAACTGTTTGACAGATAAGTCAAGTTGCCCACCACTACTGAAGCTCCCTAGATGTTGATTTACATTGTCTTCCTGGAGACACTGTCATGCTGCAACACTGCACTGCATGAGCACAGCCTCTCTGCGCTGCTAAAGTCCCATCAACCCCTCTGTGCTACTGCCTCCACGCTGTTTCTGCCTCTGCATTACGTTGCTCCCTCTTCAGCTCTTCAGTTCCCTCTTCTGCTTCAATGTGGCCTTCTGCATACATCTCCCGACTCATCCCGCTACCGTCTTAAGGCTCTCGTAGCTCGTATGTGATCCAAGAGTAGGGTTGACTCAAGGATATCGCCAATATCTGTAGATGCTCTACAGATACATGTCACCCCACCTCTTATCTCGAGGTACATGAGCACTCGTGGCTGCATCATCATCAAAGCCATCATCCTTTGCTGCTGCAACCTTGGAATCAGAAGAGCCTTTGTCCTTCTTCTTAGGGCAACTGCTGGCGAAATGACCAAGATCACCACAATTAAAGCATCTAACCTTGGAGAGGTCCTTCTACTTCTTCCCTTGTTGTTTCTTTTCCCTTGATGCAAGGGTTGCATCCTCCTCTTCTTCCTTGACTTTAGCCTTTCTGCTTCCTCCATTGATATTCTAACGCTTCGTGACCCTCTTGATCTCCTCTTGGCGGAGGATAGTCCACATGTTAGCCCAAGATGGTAATGCTGCCCTTCCCAGAATGCTTTGGACAAACGTTTCGCAATCATCCGAGACTGCATTCAGAGCAGTCCTCACTAAGAGCCCTTCATCCGGAGTAGCACCAATGCCAACCAACTGATCTCAGATGGCTTGAAGCCTGAAGAGAAATGGATCTATCTCTTCATCATTTGGAACAACCGCATCTGGTTCTCAAGAAGCATTCTTCTTTGCATGGAGCCTCCTTGGTACATCATGTCCAAGGCTACCCACATGTCATTTGTTGTAGTCTTACCAGCAATATGAGGAATCACGTGGTCCTTGACTCCGTCTATAATCAAACGCTTCGTCCGCGCTTGATTTTCTTCATACTTCTTAAGAGGATCTGCATCGGTTGGTACAAAAAGAACCTTCTATGCATGCTCTTTGAGTCCATACTCATCTAGAACTGAAATAATTCTGGACCTCCAGATAACATAGTTGGACATGCCATCCAATCTATCTTGATCCCTCAGTCCATATCTAGCCATCTTTGCTCAGATCTGATAGAAACAGTACTTCTCCCTCTGGATCTGGGTTTCTTGGTGACTAGAAACCCTCTAGTAGTTGCTTCAGATGAAGACTAATTTCCCTCCTGGAAATCTTCCACCAAAACACAAATGAACAGCACTCTCCAATCCTCCTGATTGGATCTTAAATCTGTTTGGCTCAGATCTACTAAGTAACTGTCTTCCTTTCGCCTTTGTTGCCTTAGCTAGGCACAATTCTGCACCTGTAGAATCTCTAACCCACCAGCACTGCTGAAGATCTAAAGCACTGCTTCCGGATCTTGGAAAATTTCTTCTGCAACCGGAGAAATGATTGGACTGTGTCTTCCTGGCTAGCCCATCGCAGTCCCAGTGCTGCTCAGAAGTGGACTGTGTAACCCCAGACTGGGTCATGCAATCCTTACGCTGGCCTGAGAAGGGTTTGCATAAGCTTGAAGGCCTTCTGCAGCTTCAGCGTTGTCCTCTTCTGGATTTGCATTCTCCTGCTGTCAAGATGCCCTTTCCGGATCTGCTGCCTCTTTTGCCACCCTGCAGAAAAATATTTCTTCAGCTAATTGTTGGAGATTCAGTTTGATCTGCTATCGCTCTGATACCATGTGGAAATTCTACTGCAGTGTATTGGTTTATTTCCTCCTACTTGATTTAATTAATACAAGTTATTTCTAGAAATTAGATTCAGAAAATACCGAAAATAAACACAACTACAGCCTACACATGCAGATCATTTACTGAATAATACCCTCATGCAACAAAGTGACACATGGAGTTTTGGACATAAGTCCTCGGAAAAACCCAAAGCGGGAAAATTGTTGCAACAGATATGAGGGTTTATTATTAAGTAGTTTTGAGTACAGCAAATCTAAGTTCCAAGCCTGGAAAACCCGACAGAGAATAAAAGAAATCAAATCTTCAGTGAACCTGAAGTTCTAGTGCCAAATATCTGACTGATCCACACCCTCAAGTATGTCCTAGCCCCTCCACAAAATTTCAGGGCTAGAGCACACTCAATGCTACACCAACTATACAAAATCTCAACATGGACAAGGGGTTGGCCCCTTGTTCTCCAAATAATAAACCCGTGGTGCTCCCAATGGTTGTGGGGGCACACAAGTGTCCTCATGGGTATCCAAACAGATCGAAGATGCATGTATACTATCTGAATGTGAAATTTTCAATCTTGAAAACTATATAGTTGCAGTGATTGATTTATTCCTCCTACTTATTATTTCAATAAGTTATTTTCATAAATCTTCTAGCAAATATCGAAATAAATACTACTGCAACATTCACAAATATATATGCAGAGAAACGAACAGTAAAGGACATAACCACAAGAATCAATCACATGTACACAGTTATTTTTCGACAATTATCCCCGGAAAAACCCAATGCAGGAAAACCGGTGCAGCAGATGAGGGTTTTATTAAATTCTTCAGCAAATGATTTCTTTACAAGGAAAAACACTGGCAGATAAAATCTGAAACACCTGAGACAGAATTCTCGGCTCCTTCTGACAAATCTCTGGCACGCTAATCAGCTTCTTCTATCTCCTGTGCTTGTCTGCATGTTTCTCTGCGCAGTCCCAGCGCTAGACTATGCAAGTCTGTGTGGGCTCACTGCCTGCAGCCCAGAGCTGCCTCCTGTGACCCACTACTTCCCTTTGTCACTTGTTGACTCCCTCCTCCTTCTGCTTCTGCAAAATCTTCACCTTGCAACTCCCCCATTGAAATTGAATTCTCTTACTTCAGAATCGTTCTCCTTTGGGTAATGAGTGTATGCCTAACTTGTTTTCCAAATGACCCTCGAGCCTTCTTTTATAATCTTCTCATCAGAGAATCAACGGCCCAAATTAGAAGTTTAATCAATTGCTAAAATTAAAACTTGACTTGATATTTGTTTTCTAGAAGATTTGCACTCTGACTTATTAATACCCTTTAATTATTTCATCTCCCTAAGTTTAGACTTAGGGTCTTCATTAAAATAATTAATTATTTTAATAAGTCATGAACAGAGTGGAATTTCCACAAACGGTTTCTGGGTTCTTTAGAATACTGTTGTCCAAGCCTCCTTGCAAAGTTTGAGACTTGGAACACTTTCTGATGCTACAAAAATCAACACTCCCTCTTAGCGAGGAAGGTGTTTCAACAATATGCCTGCTACATGTTGTTATGCTTTTGAAGCACCCTCTGCACTGCTGATCCCTGGATGCTGCCCCTCATCTACTACGTTGCTGCCCTCTGTATTGTTGCCTTTGACACTGCCACTGTCACTACTGCATTTGTACTACAACTCCCTCTGAATACTTATCCTATCCATTCCTGCTATTGGAATGGATTCTTCATCATCCCCACTTCTCTCTGAAGTAGAGAAACTTATTCTTCCCCAGAGCTTTTGTGAGGATGTTTGCCTCATGTTCTCCTGTTGGAGTGTACTACAACTGAACAACTCCATGTTGTACACAGTCCCTGATGAAGTGACACCCGATATGAATATGCTTTGACCGATCATGAAACACAGGATTTTCAGAGAGCTTGATGCAACTCTGATTATCGCATAAGATACTGGTCGCTTCCATTTTTTCCTTAAGTAGGTTCACCAGTAGTTTTTGAAGCCATATGGCCTCACACGAAGTTGTGTTCGCTGCGATATACTCTGCTTCTGCTGAGCTCAGTGCTACAGACTTTTGTTTCCTGCTACACCAAGAAGTCATTCCTGATCCTAGACTGAAACAATACCCACTGGTACTCTTCCAATCTACTGAACTCCCAGCCTAATTTGCGTCGGTGAAACCACTCAACCTGACATCATTGCTACGAGTGTACTTCAATCCAAGCTCGATTGTTCCTTGAAGGCACTTGAGAACATGTTTGGCTGCTACCCAATGAGCCCTCTTAGGTTCTACCATGAACTGAATGATGGTATTTACAGCATAACAAATGTTTGGCCTTGTGTTTACCAGATACATCAACGATCCTATGAGCTGCCTATATAACGTAGGATCAGCCTCATCATCTTCAGACGTGTCGATTTTCTTCTAGTTGGTGATCATTGGAGTTGTCATGGATCTATAATCCTCCATCTGAAATCTCTTCAGAATCTTTGTAGTGTATCTTCCTTGACCAAGAAAGATCTCCCCATTCTGCTACCAAACTTCCAACCCCATAAAATAGTGCATCCGCCCTAGATCCTTCATGTCAAATTCCTCAGCCAAATTCTTCTTGCAGTCTGTGATGAGCCTTGATGATCTTGTCAAGAATAGATCATCTACATATAAAACCAGTATCAGAGGCTCACTCCCCACTCTTAGATAGTAGAGATTGGGATCTGCATCACTCTTGACGAATCCCATTTTCTGCAAGTAGTTTTCAATTCGACCATACCAGGCTCTAGGAGCTTGCTTCAATCCACATACAATGCTTTCTTCAGTCTACACACATGAGTCTTCTAATCATGCGTCTCGAAGCCCTCTGGTTCTTCTATATACACCTCTTCCTCTACCACCCCGTTCAGGAATGTCATCTTGATGTCCATCTGGTGAAACGCCCATCCCATATGCGCAGCGAGGGAAATCACAGATCTGATAGAGGTGTATCTGGCTACTGGGGCGAAGGTTTCTTCATAATCAATCCCTTCCTTTTAAGCATACTCCTTAGCCATAAACCTGGCTTTAAATTTCTCGATGTTGCCATCTGCAACATACTTGACCTTGTAGATCCACCTTGATCCTACAACTGATCTCTTCGGAGGTCTGGGGACCACTTCTCAGACATCATTCATCATGATGGAACTGTACTCTTCCACCATTGCATCAACCCACACCTGATGCTGAGCTACTTCCTGAAAATTGGAAGGTTCGCAACCAAGGCTTGATACCTCTCAAGCTACTTACGTTGTCTCTTCTCATTTCGGGGGACTCCGACAGAGTCCTCTGCATCTTTTAGAATCTGTCGTAGTTCCCTGCTCGTTCTTCCACTGGTGGTGGGTGGATTTACCGGTTCTCCCTCTTGCAAATCCTCGAGAGACACGTCCCTTGGATCCCCATGCCTTGGAGAAGCAACTGAATTTTTTGTCGTTGGTTATTGGGGCTGAACCAGAGGCTCCTCCTCAGACTGTGTAGCAGAAGGCAACTCGCGAGACCTTTTGAAGGCCTTCTCCTCTATGAACTTCACATCCCTCCGCACTACGAATTTTCTGCTCTCATGAATGTAGATGCGATATTCCTTTGCGTTCTCACTATATCCTACCAAATACCCTTTTTCTGCAGTCATTTCCAACTTCTTCCTCTTCTCACTGGGCACATGACAGTAAGCTATACTGTCGAAGATCCTAAAGTGACTCACTTTAGGCTTACTGCGAGTGAAGACACTTTTCGGTGTGATCTTTCCCAATGCAGCATGAGGAGTCCTGTTCCGAACATAGACAGTGGTATTACAAGCTTAAGCCCACAGAAATTTGGGCATGTCTTGGTCATACATCATTGCCCTTGTTGCTTCGACAATAGTCCTGTTTTTCCTTTCTGCCACACCATTTTGCTTCGGATTGTATGGAGCTATCCACTCTCTTTTAATTCCTTCCCTTGCGCAGAACCCAGTGAATTCCTTATCTATGTATTCACCACTATTGTCTGATCGCAACAGCTTGATCCACTTTCCTGTCAGATTTTCTACCAGAGCCTTAAACTCTTTAAACCGACTGAAGACTTCATCCTTGGTCTTCAAAAAGTAGATCCAGGTTTTCCTGGAATGGTCATCAATGAAGGTGACAAAGTACTCGGCACCACTAAGAGCTCTAGTGGACATTGGTCCACAGATATCCGAGTGTATCAAGTCCAATACACCCTTGGCCCTATTGTTGCTTCTTTGATACGCTGCCTTGGCACATTTTCCCAATACGCACCCCTTGCAGACATCATCTCGCTTAGTGCTCAGCTCTGGAACCCCTGTGACAGTCTTCTGGAGAATTTTTAATGCCCCTTGTTGCAAATGTCCCATTCTTCTGTGCCATAGCTCATTCAGGTTCGTTTCATCTGCGCTGCCGACCAATGCCATTGGGGATTCAAGCTGCAACTTGTAAAGTTTGTTGGTTCTTTCCCCGATCTGTGCCTTCTTCTTCCAAGTGGGGTGTTTGACATAGACCCTATTACCAATAAAGTAGACATCATAACCTCGGTTTTGAAGCTGAGACACTAAGTGAAATTTCATCCCTAACCCGGGCACATGCAGTACATTAGTGGCCTGGATCTTATTTCCAACCTCAATCTGAAAAACTATGGTACCTCTCCCAATAGGAGTACATTTTGCTTTATTACCCATAGTTATTTTAAAACTCATCTGCTTCTCTCAGTAGTCAGAAACCATTCCCGTACTCCAGTCATGTGAGCAGAAGTTCCACTGTCAATGTACCAGACATCAGAAGAATCCATGCTTGATACACAAGCAAATTCTTCTTCAAGTCTGGATGCCAGAACAAAGACATCATGATCCATATGTTCTATCATGCTTCTTTCCCTCCCTGGAGAATTACGTGAACCCTTCTGCACTGCTGCTGCAATGGTAGACTTTTGTTAACTAGTCGATTCTCTGTTCCTGTTACTCATCTTTGGCTCTAATACCATGTGAAACTTTCAATATTGAAAACTATGCAGTTGCAGTGATAGATTTATTCCTCCTACTTATTATTTCACTAAGTTATTTTCAGAAATCTTCTGGGAAATATTGAAATAAATACTACTGTAACATTCACAAATATATATGCAGAGAAATGAACAGTAAAGGACATAAGCACAAGAATCAATCACATGTACACATTTACTTTTGGATAATTGTCACCAGAAAAACCCAATGCGAGAAACCTGGTGCAGCAGATGAGGGTTTTATTAAATTCTTCAGCAAATGATTTCTTTACAAGGAAAAATACTCGCAGATAAAATCTGAGACACCTGAGACAAAATTCTCGGCTCCTTCCGACAAATCTCTGACACCCTAATCAGCCTCTGCTATCTCATGTGTCTATCTGCATGATTCTTTGCGCAATCCCAACGCTAGACTGCATAAGTCTGCGTGGGGTCTGTGTAGGTTCACTGCGTTGCAGCCCAGCGTTGCCTCCTGTGGCCCATTGCTTCCCTTTGTCCCTTACCTCAGTCACTTGTTGACTCTCGCCTCCTGCTTCTGCAAAATCTTCGCCCTGCAACTCTCCCACTGAAATCGAATTCTCTTACTTCAGAATCAATCTCCTTTGGGTACTGAGTGTATGCCAGGCTTATTTTCCAAATGACCCTCAAGCCTTCTTTTATGATCTTCTCGTTGGAGAATCAACGTCCCAGATTAGAAGTTTGATCAATGGCTAAGATTAAAACTTGACTTGATCTTTGTTTTCTAGAAGATTCACACTCTGACTTATTAATACCCTTTAATTATTTCATTTCCCTAAGTTTAGACTTAGGATTTTCATTAAAATAATTAATTATTTTAATAAGTCATGAACGAAGTAGAATTTCCACAAACGGTTTATGGGTTCTTTGGAATATTGTTGTCCAAGCCTCCTTCCAAAGTTTGAGACTTGGAACACTTTCTGATGCTACAAAAATCAACACTAAAAGGGCTCAGATGATGGTTTAGATGATGTCACATCATCATACAGGTCCTTGGTCATCTGCCAAGTGCATGGTACAATTGTGGGGTTGATTGGGCATGGTGAACCAGGTGCATCTTCCTCGTCCAATAAGTGAATCTCGAGCATCTCTGAACATCTTTTGGAATCCATGAAATGTTGTCTACTGTTGTGGAGGCCCATGGCTCTCTACACACACCCTACATGTGTCAATGTAGCCCTCTGGAGGGTTAGGACCCCGTATAGGGAGACCAAACCCAAAATGGAGACCATTTGCAATCCTGCATAGGATCCAATGTGCCCCCTTGCCTTCCAGTACAACAAGTCATTTAAAGAAAATGAGTTTACAAACCATGGACAACAGGTGGGCACTTCATAATGGCATGCCCTTCCATAGTGGGTTTTGGCATGTGCTAATGTCTCCAAGCTCCAAGGGGGTTTAACCAAGTAACCTATTGGGTGGTTTCTATTTTTAAAGGGGAAAATATGTCCAAGGAACACCCTTCAAATGGTGGTGGCATGTGATAAAGAGATGAATGGAATTGTTGGGGCCCTTGTTTTGAAAACTTGGTTGGAACATTTTGAATTTTGAATAAAGGATGACCTTTTTGAGTTGCGGCATGAGGACACATGGCAATCGCGACCAAGTCGCAACTACCGTAAGCCGCGGAGCTATCAAGGTGGCGCAGAAGCAAGAGATAGCTGAAGAAAGCAGATGCACGAGTACAGATAAAGAGAATATACAGCAGAAGATAGGAAGCGGAACACACAGACAACAAGAGAGAAGCCGGAAGCAGCTGAAGAAGGACACAGAGAGGAACTAACAGTTGCGATAGCAGGTGAATAAATAGCAGTCACCAGGACGAAAGAAAAAGGGGGATTGCGACAGGAGAAGGAATACAGAGCGACTGAAGGAGATCATGCATGATATCCCTGTAGTTCCTAGGTTTCTCTATTCTACCTTTCTGTTCTGTGAGGCATGTGTATCAGACTTGTAAGCTCTCCTTGCGGGAGCGGTGTAACTCTGGATTTGGCTAAAGATATCAATACAATTGCAGGCTACGGTCCTACTGTGTGATTTGTATGCATGATGGTTGTGATGCTTTAAAATTTTATTTGCTTAATACATGTTCACGCTCTGAATGTTCTTGCGTACATGTCTATGTTTATGCAATCTATTTAATGTTAATCATGGGTTGCGGATCCGTTCCCTGCTATCAATCTATTCCCCTCCTGCATGTGGCTGCGGCTCTCCTCGGGTGAGACTCTCTGCTCTCCGGAGTAGGGTGATAATGCCGGCGTGGTTCTAGACTACAGTGGCTTCCTTTGTTGGCCACAACTCCTGAACCTGGGTCTTGCCTGCGAGACCTGATTCCTCGCCAACAGGAATAGGGGATGAAAGGGGCAATCCTAGGCCACATGTCGGGGTACAAGTGTAGATAATAAAGGGAAGCCCACACTTGGGTATATAATGTATAGGAGGGAGAAATCGTGGTGCATGAGATAACCCGGCGTTGATTTTCCACCCTTCTCCATATGCCTTCTGTCTTTTATGATTTTTCTTTGATTAACTTCTCGGGGCTCAAGGGATAAGAGCATGATGTGTAAGGTATATAGTGGATATTCCCTTTAAGGTAGGGCGGTTCATTGCCCACCAGGGGTTGGGATAATCATGGGTTCCTGAATGATAAAGGAGGCTCATCTAGGGCTTATAGGAACCAGGGTGATTGTCATGGGAATGGGGTAAAGCTCATGCATTGGATTTTTCCCACCTGCTAAATGTGTTTGGCCATCTTTTGCATTTTGTGGTACATTTCCATGTTGAATGTGGCCAATTATGCTTTTACCTTTTCTTTTCAACTGCATCAACCTCAGTGGCATCGTTTCAGGCCCGACCCAAGGTGTGGGCAAGGGCAAGGGGAGGCTAACCCTATGTGGATCCACTGGAGGAATGTGGACCCAGGTGAGAGAAGTGATGAATGGGGTTGTAATGAAAGGAAGGGGAGTGATATATGTGGATGAGGGAGCGGGACCACACAACCAAAATTAGGGTTTCCCGTTTAGTACTATCCCTAAAGCCCAAAGGTCAATAAAAGAGATCCCACGAGACTAGGATCCAAGGGTAAGATCCAAAAGAGGTCTAGGGGACAAAAGCACAAACCTAGCCCACTCTTTCTGCCGAATCCCCCTATTGATCCATGCCCAGAAGTTTCCATGATAAGTAAACTACAATACTCAATTACCAAATGACAAGGCATACCTTTAGGTTCGAGAGGCCCAATTTCAAACATACAATCATCAAAGATGGGTGAGGGACCACATGGTTGGCTCGGGTGGCGGAGAAATGGCACAACGAGCTAGATGGTGGTTGCAAGGGGCTGTTAGCTAAGGACCATCTTGGAGAAAATTTTCGCCTAGGGATATCACCCACAAAATGGTTGGTAACAGTCTTGACAGGCCACATGGCGAGATGGGTTGGGAGTTCTAGTGGATCGATGGTGAACCTGGTGCACTTTAGTATGTTGTGTGGTAGTTTGCAGATTGTGGGCTTCCTATGTCTTGTCATGGATGGTTGGGACAGCTCGAGAGTTTCTTTGGCATGAACGAGATCAGGTTGATCGAGATGACTTCTTGTGATGGATTGGATATTGGCAGGCTAGAGTCTTCGTCGGATCATTGTGGCATATCCGAGATTGGAGGGATTTGCACGAGTTGGGTTTGATCCAAGAGGATGAGTGCTTGGAGGACTAAGCTAATGGAGATCATGTAGGCTCAGAGGGAGTCTAGCCCCAAAGGGAGCAGTCCTATGGAGGTTTGAGGTCTTCAAGTTCAGATATGATGAGGCAGAGGCACTACCAAGATTGTTGTTTTCATTCTACAAAGCATACTGCAGTGATTGACGACATATGGGCTCGTGTTGTCGGATGATAATGGTTACTTCCTAGTCTTCGAAGTACCTCCCTCGCTAAGAGGGAGTGTTGATTTTTGTAGCTTGGGGGGTACTCCAAGCCTTGAGGATCGATGGTTTGGAGGAAGGAGCTCCACAAGTGGCCTTGTGGGCTTGAAACCCAAGCCTAGGTTTTTGCATCCAAAGTTGTTAGGCCAAACCCATGGAGAGATTTCAACATGTGATGGATGGAGATGATAGAGGACGCTAAGACAAACCAGACGCAATGAAAATCGTCAAAATCCTAGTTGTAGAAATTGAGATATTAATTTTTGAATGTCCTGTGTGGGCCTGTCTATGAAGGAGTCAAGTCAGCCTAGCTATTATGGGCCTAATGACAGTTGTATAAGCCCACCAAGGGCATGCGTTGTGTTGTAGCTCCTAAAGACAACCCCCGGGTTGAGGAGAGGTCAGTGCCTAGGACATCTTAGTGTCTCTTGAAGATAAATCAGTGTTGCTCAAGAGATAAATGTAAAATGATTTAAATCTAGTGCAATTATCCTTCTCAGAGGTAGATTTAATATATATATATAAACAATATATCATTCCCAAGAATAAATGTTTAGGTCTAGTGGCCTACACACAGAGAATGTAGCTTGATTTTTCGTTGCAATAAATATGGAAAGGAGAAATATAAGGAAGGGACCAAGTGCATAGGGTTGGACAGACACAGAATCCTATGCAATAAAACCTAGAAGAAACATGAAAAGGTAAAGGAAATGAAGTGCATAAATTATGGAGCGCATTTTGAGGCTTTCAACTCAATATCTCACAAGAACTTTCTGGTATATATCATAACATAGGTAAATTTGCAATCTCACAGTTACCATCTGCTATTACATGACAGATAAATCTACAATCTCACAAGTACCGTCAACTACAACATAACATAAACAAATCTATGATTTAAGAGTGAACCCAGCAGCTACGAATTACACAATTTCTGAAGAAGAAAACCACACATGAAGTGACATATTTCTGGTGATTCCAAGCATTGGAATATGTGGTATGTGTTCGAATTACACAATTTCTGAAGAAGAAAAACACACATGAAGTGACATATAGAGGGAGAACACATACCACATTCCAATGCTTGGAATCACCAAAAACTTCGTCATTAATCTTCAAGAATGTGATACATGTAGTAACCTTATGAAATAAAATCCCTAAAGTTTAACAGCTACAAATTTAAGCTGAAATTTGTCAATTTAATACACAGACATCTACCAAGTTTCCGTGTTTGATGTCAATCCTGAGATGTTGTAGCTTCAAATTTTCTCTTGTTACCAGAATGACCAAAGCCTCCCTACCAAACTGGGCACAACCTCGATACCCAGCTCCAAAATGCTTCAAAATTGAAGCACTCTGGCCCCTATGCCCAAAAGCTTCAAGAACAATCAAGGCTCAGTTTCCCTCTGTAATTCACCCTTAAAAACTCCTCCCTCTTTCAAACTCCAAAAAAAATTCCCCCTATTATGGCCTCCTTGACTCCTTTATATGCTCAATTCCACCGTCTCAATCTCTCCACCGCCCATGAATACAATCTTCTCAACTCCCCTCCATTACTTGCCACCTGCAATGTCTTTTATGACTTTAGTCTGTCTGTCTTCCATGCGTTAATATATATATATTACGTGACTCATGGATTTGAGGTTGCTGCCTTTTCTTGACAATTTTTGTATTACTTTTCTTATGATTGTATAAGTTCTATATTAGGGTTTTTGTTTAGTTAATGTAATATTTTGTGAATATGTTAATTGTTATATTTATAGATTTTAGTAATTCACTTTATTTTAACATCTAAATAAATTATTTTATTTACTTTAATTAAATTATAAATCAAATAAATTTTATATTTTATTATTTTTGTAATATATATATATCTTTGATTAAAGGAATAATCATATATAGATATATACGGGTAGTATATATCGAAGGCCCCACTCGATATATTTATTATATTATGGTGAGTTAGGAATTTACTTCGATAATTGATTTATTAACCTAACTTAGATATTTTTCAATATTAGTCGGTATGCATACTAGTGCAATACATGTGGTTCATGCATATGTATTTATCATATGGATGCCCCATATGCATGTTAATATTCACATTCTGTATGTAATTATAGGTGGTTCATTACCCCTCCTTTCGAAAACTTCATCCCGAAGTTAGGGTTTATATAGTATATCAGTGTTTATTTAGTGATTAGTATAATCACTTAAGAATTGTGTTTCAAAATTCATTTTTTGTTTAACATAAGGGCACTTTAAAATTTGTGTTTTAAACATTTAAATTTTACAACCATAATAATCATGCCCTGCCCCAGCCAGGTTCCCAAGCTATTCTAGAATCATCCTATCCATCCTAATCTCTTTCACTCCCATCCTATCTGTCCTCTACTGGAATATGCCATGGCGTTAGTCATACTGACCTAACCATTCATAGACCCCAAGGGTGACAACGTCAACTATATCGACCTGATTTCCCAGTAGGCATCCGGCAGTCATCATGTGAAAATTCTGCTACTCGAAATCCTACTACAGCAATTGATTAAATTTCTTCTATTTGTTTTACTAAACAAATTATTTAACGTATGCTTGTAATCTCTTTTCATGATCAATAAAGTTATGTGTCTGAGGACACTTCTGAATCTACATGTGGTATCAGAGCCATAAGCTAGGGATCAAAAGTTATTCAATGGGATTGCCACTTCAGCGTTGAGATCGACTATCAGGAAGTTGTAATGCTGCATAGGATGGCGTTGAACGAACTGTGGTGTTGCCACTACAACATTAAAAGTTTTGATGTGCAGCAATGAAGAGGCGTATTGTATTGTTTCCACGAGCCATTTAATCAGAGGAGCCGCCTTGCTAAAGGGATATTGAACTAATGCAAGTTCAGCGACTCTGAGTAATGCACAACTGACAAGGACAAATCGCAGAAGTCAAACCGATCCGAGCTGATGTCTCTGACTTGGTGCTGGTATGGAGATCTATCGGCTGATATTTTGTTGTAAATCCTCAGCTTCCTGAATTTCGAAAACGAGTTTGTGCTAGCATGTGCCGAAACCGTAGTAAAAGAGCTGAGCGAGAGTTCCTTGTCGATTTTAGTTTTTGTCATCTTATGAGTTAATTATTTTTTCGTGCCATTTGCATATAATTGCTGCCATGATTTCTTTGTGGGAGACCAGGAAGATGAGAAACTTGAGTTTCCTTGATCACGATAGAAATGTTCGCTGTATGTATGAGTAAACTTTATTTTATGTTTGGTGTGTTTTTTTTTTGTATACGCTGGAGAAAAGAACCACCGATAGGAGAATGCGCCTGAGTAAAATTTCCGCTATCTAATTTAGTGCTATATCTGTTGTCAAAAGATTTGAACTCGACTATTCATTTGTAGAACCGAGGGTGTTTTGATGTGAGAGATGCAGCAGAGACCGCGTACACATGAACGCATTTGGAAGAACTGGGAATGTGAACAATAATATTTCGATGTGACGGGAAGATTTCTCTCGTCGAGCTTGGATGAGCAGCGGAGATGGGAAGATTTGGAGCCAACTATTCTAGACTTCTTCCCGGATGGAACCTACCAACACACTGCACTAGCTCCTTCGATGGCGTTGACAGCAGGGTTGAGAAATAGAGTTTTGACATTTGAACAACAGATGAAGTGGAACCATAAATATATCCTTTGCTTAGAGATCTATGATCGTTGCTGAGTTCGTGGTGGAATCCAACACAATCTACCTACTTAGCTTTGTGAGTCAACTTTGAAAACTTATAGCCGACCGCTAAAATTTGGGCGGTTCCTACAAACCGCAAACCCTGAGTGAATGCCTCCTTTGCATTTTTCACAGATATTTTTTTTAACATGTGGCAAAAACTGAGTGAATGCATCTTTTGCATTTTAATCAGTTTTTATTCCGTCTAGAACAGACAGGATTGGTTCCCATTCAAATCTTCCTAATTTTCAAAGAAGATTGCAAACAAGTAAGTCCAAGAGTTAGTCACTTAGCTTGTAACCAGTGAGTAGCCACAACGGAGTTGTTGTGTTGTGCTTGGAGGTGTTTTGGTCGAGTCAGAATAAGCTCACAACGCTAGGCTTTCTCACCATTAAAAAGGTCAATTTTTTTTTTTGCACGCATTGATGCATTAATGTGTCCATAAATATTTCAAATGCCCTCCTCCAACTATTCGAGTTCTCTCCTCTATCAGTTAGATCAAATTTTCAAAGTCAAATTTTTTAAAAGCACTCTTAAAACAACAATGAGACACATCCTTTTCTTTATGAAGTATTAAGTTTAGATTCACTTTTTAAAAGTGAAATCATAAATTTCTTTATGTAAATTGAAAGAGAGACTTAATATAGTCATGGGAGAGAATAAGTGGAGAGATGATTAGTATGAGTTTTTGTTGTGAATGGTGAGGAAATTAGGAAAAGGGAGTGTAATGATAAGGCTATGTTTTTTTTTAGAGTGAAAAGTTCATTTTGGTTTTATGTGGAGAAATAAGGTGCATACTTTGTAAATTTGGAGTGATAAGGGAAAGCCTTTATTGTAATTCAAAGTATTGTTTTACTTTGAGAGAGATCGTGTCACTATCCATTCAGATTTTGAAGGCGCGTTGTTTCAAAGAGTTCCCAGCTTAGCATTATCACTGCTTCAAATGATGTACTCGAGTGATTAATAAAGACATTATTTTTGGTGTTGATGTGTCCTAGATCTGCTCGAAATTGAAGAAGGGGATCTTAGGTACACCATGTGTGTTTGTGATGGCGAATGTTTTTTATGGCTTCATGTTGTTTTTTTATTTGTGTCTAGTTGTGACACATCAATAATTTCCTCGCATACATAAAGTTCAATATCAGCAAGCACAACACATAACAAAATAGCTGTAAACTCAACACATGCATCTGCGCACTTACAACAAATAATCAACAATTGTCAACATCGACATTCTACTTCAACAGGCATATTCAATCAAGTTCGTAAATCTGGACACTCCAGTGTTTTCAAAGCAAAGTGAAATCATTAAACACATTCATTGTTAATGAATTTTTAAGAGAACAAATGAATCATTAAAATCATTGTAAGCTTTCTTGGGTGCATTGTCGACAGTGTTCGACACCCTTCCTTTACGCAAAATCAAGTGAGTGCACGAATTTCTAAAACAAACAAGCAACAAGTTTACATCTCCTGCAAGCGAGCGTGAGTATTCATTGAAGCAATTTGCATCAATTCAGTACAAAGATCAAACCATCAAGTAAGCCAGCATGAAGTTCATTGCAGCAACCATCAAAGCAACCAAACAAGTTCAACTCTAACACCAATCAAGCATTTAGAGATCGACATCAAGCGAGCGTGGCTATTCATTCAAGTGAGCGTGAAGTCATCAAGTAAGTCAAGTGAGCGCTTAAACAAACGCGATCGTCATCAAGCAAGCGTGAATTCCAGAGTTTAAGCAAGAAAATTCTACAATTCTAGCAAGTGCAATCAGCAACAAATCAAGTGAGCGTGCCATTCAAGCCACATTCAAGAGAGCCTGACATTCAAGTGAAGCAGTTCAAAGTACGACATCTACAACAAGAGAGCCTGATTTCAAGTGTGCAAGTTCAGATGGCGCAACATATTCAGTTGTTAAACATTCTTCACAGTTTAATCATCTCCAGTGATGAAGACATGGTGCAAGTCAGCAAAGACACTCTTGCTGATCTTTCACGACATCTACAACAAACACATGAAACCATTGAGTTTCTTCAACTCGAGTCGCAACTTCAAAGGATTGAATTGCAAGAAAAGAGTGATACTTTCAAGTCTTTGAACCATCCAGATGATAATTCATTCATCCAAACAGCTTCTAGTGTCGAAGTTGTTCCAGTTCCAATTTCTTCCAAGCCCATCATCAAGCCCTAGGAAGAAATTCATAATAACAAGAATCAACGTGGCTTAGGATATGTCAATGACGACACCAACTTACATACCCCAGATTATTCCAAGCCAATTAAGTTCGTCAGTGCAGGATTTCTTGCACCACTCACCTCATCAAGTTTTGAGAAAGTTGCAGACAACCAGCATTGCACGCCACCCAAAGTTGCAGACAAACAAAATTGTACGCAACCTGAAGTTGAAGTCCAACCGAGATGTTCTCATTGTCAAAGAACCGGTCATATGGAAGATCAGTGTTTTGATCTCCATCCTTGTCGCCATTGTGGCAAGCCCAATCATTCCTCAGAAAAATGTCGCAACCAACAAAAATCAGCCAGATTGAAGATACATTATGAATGGATCGACCCTTGGAAATGGTCATCCACAGTCAAGAGATTGTCTCAGTTTCACAACTGACTACAATCACACATAGTGCAGCCAACACTGAAAAGATGATGGTACTCTCATGCAGTTGAACGAGGGAGTACAACAGTGTAAAACTCCTACACCTAAAAGGGGGGGAGTTCAGGAATACTTTCCAGAGAAGTGTCTCTCCTTTCAGCTGACAAAGGGGGGAAAATGTCAATGAAATTGACAGTGGTTGTCAGACTGAAAGTCTCGACAAAACCAGCAAAAGCAGCCAATGGGCATCTTCAACAGTCAGTGGGCATCAACAAATTTGCCAGTGGGCAGTCGACAGCAAAGAAGCAGTGAACAGTTTTCAGCATTGCAAAAGCAACAGTGAGTTGTTTTTGACATCATCAGCCAGTGGGCTTTGAACAAAATTTTGATGCTGATTTCATGCAGAGGATAGATGGATCCTTTTGCAACTTGGCACTTGATGGAGTTGTCAAGCAACATTCAGAGATGAATCAGACATACCGCTGACTCATGGTCTCTTGAGATTGAATATTTTTTCAGCATCAACTTGAGAACTTGGAAGATGGTTCCTCGTTCTTATTTTGGATTTATCCTTGAAGGGGGGAATGTTAGCCTCTTTCATAAAGGCAATTATAAATCCAAAAATACATAAATTAAATTAGGATAAATATATTTATTAAATTAGAATATTTAATAAATATTTGAGATACTTAGAAATAGTCTTTTGTTAGTAAAAATAGGACTCTAGAATAGAGTCGTTTCCTAGGCTCTAAAATAGGAATAAAGTTAGTAGGATGGTTAGAAGGTCATTTATTGTAAATGGACACTTGTTGGTTTCCAAGTGATCCATAGAGCTTATAAATAGGTTAGTTTCCTAATTTCATTGTAGTGTGGTAATGTGTGTAGTGAGAATTTACGTTTGTAAACTCCTGCAATTTGTAATGTAATCTCTTTTCATGATCAATAAAGTTATGTGTCTGAGGACACTTCTGAATCTACAATGCTACGGTAAATATCGAAATAAAACACTACAGTATTCACAAAAATACAAGGAAAAATACTAGCACAAGTATATACACATTAACACCATTATTTTGTACAATTGTCCCTGAAAAAACCCAATGTGGGAAAATCGGTGCAGTAGTTGAGGGTTTGTATATTATGCAGTAATTTTCTGAGTACAAATCTATGATTCTCGAATCTGACAAATCATGTGGAGGAATCTGACAAACAATATCTCGTGAGACAAAACTTGCTCTGCCACGAGAACCCGGCTCTGACCTGCACCTAAAATGAGCTACTCTACACTGCCTCTGCACAGTGATTGCGTCCCCCGCGCAGTCTCTATGTCACAACTGAAGCTGCTCTTTGTCTCTGTGTTGGATCTCTCTACTAGCTAGAAACTAGAATCTTCTACCCTTCAAAAATACCCTCCGGGAACTGACACTGACCCTCTGTTGTCTCCTCAACAGAAAACGAAACTCCCTCTGCAGCTCTGCGTCATTGCCTCTGTGCAGCTTCCTGTGGCTTCTGCTGCCTTCTCTCTATGCACTCTCCAGATCCGGAATTCTTCCTTCTGGAAATTATCCTTGCCCCTCTCTATGAGAATCCTCTCGATTAATCTTCTCCTTGAGCACTGCTCACTAAAGAATTTCGATCTCTCGATTCTTCCTATGTCTCGATGTATATTTCAAATGAACCTTCAAGTCCTTATAATCTTCTCATTGAACCTTCAACGGCCGAGATAAACACTCTAATCAACGGCTAAGATTAACTTTTGACTCGATATCCGCTTTTTCTAGAACATTCACACTCTCTTTTATTCATACCCATTAATTATTTTATTTTCCTAAGTTTATACTTAGGGTCCCTTTAAAAATAATTAATTATTTTAATAAAACTCATTTTGAGTGGAATTTCACAAACGGTTTGTGGGTTCTCAAGAATACATGTGTCTAAGCCTCCCTGCAAATTTTGACTTAGAGCACATCCGATGCTACCCAAATCAACACTCCCTCTTAGCGAGGAATGTGCTCTAGCAATACACCTTGTCAAGTACTGCTCTGATTCTTGCAACATATCCCTCTGCGCTGCTGCATCAGTGCTGCTGCTATTGCTAGAGCACATTCCACTGCACTGCAACTCTCTATTATATGTTGTTGTTGTAACTGATGACCCATCTGCTACTGGAATGGGTTCTCAACCATACCCATCTGCTCCTTGAACTGAATGAACTTCGCTCTTCCTAAAGCCTTTGTGAGTACATATGCTACTTGATCTCCTGTGGGGACATACTACAATTGTACTGCCCCACGCTGAACACAGTCTCTGATAAAATGACATCTGATATCTATGTGTTTGGACCGATCATGAAATACTGGATTCTCAGAGAGTTTGATACAACTTTGATTGTCACAGTGAACACTAGTCGACTCCATCCTCTTCTTGAAAAAACTCACAAGAAGCTTCCTAAGCCATATGGCTTCGCACATTTTTGTGGTAACTGCCATATATTCTGCGACGGTTGAGCTCGGTGCTACCGACTTTTGCTTCCTACTACACCAAGAGACCATTCTTGAACCAACGCTGAAACAGTACCCAGAGGTACTCTTTCGGTCTGTTGAACTTCCTACCCAATCTGCATCTGTGAACCCGCTCAATCTGACATCATCTCCTCGGGTGTATTTCAACCCATATCCGATTGTTCCCCACACATATCTGAGAATGTGCCTAGTTGTTGCCCAATGTACCCTTTTCAGTTCTATCATGAGCTGACTATAAGGGTGTTGACAGCAAAACAAATTTTTGGCTTGGTGTTGACTGGATACATGAGTGACCCAATGAGTTGTCTATACAAGGTTTTCATGTTGGTCTCTGCGTTGCCTGGTACGGATCTGCCTCTCTACCTTAGTATTCTCGGCCTCGGATCAGAATAATCCCTCGTCGATCTGCCCCTCACAAGCACTGCAAGCTCACTCGAAATTTCTCAGCAAACTGCGCTCCAGAATTTCGACTTAGCTCAAGTGTTGCCACTCTATGTGTCTTCTCCACCTGACCTCAAGATTTCCTTTAATACTTTTCTCGTTGAGAAATCAACGGTCGTGATCTAATCTCTAATCAACGACTCAGATTAGAAAAGACTCGATCCATGTCACTTAGAACATTCTCACCCACATGTTTAAATTAATTCACTTTAATTTTTTAATTTCCCTAAGTTATACTTACAATCCCCATTAAAAAATTTAATTATTTGAATAACTTTCAGACCGGGTGGAATTTCTCCAAACGATTTCTGGGTCTTGGAGATCTCATGTGTTCTAGCCCCTCCACAAAGTTTCGTAGCTAAAGCACATCTGATGCTACCCAAAATATCAACAAGGCACACAACACCCTAACACCCAAATCATCTCACAAGAAAGGTTGCTCTGAACCCCAAACATGCAGCGCCAAATCCTTGAAAATGTGCAATTAGGCTGTCAAGGCACTAACACTTCCACAAACAGTGACAAGTAGGGGCTCCCAATGTCCCTGTTGTCGCACAGATTGTCCAGGCACTGCGACAACGGCTCAGATTGGGGGTTGTCACCTTTATCCCCAATCCCTCTATTTAAGATGTCTCCTTTGCAAGCTAAGGGAGGTAGACCCTATTAGAAATGAAGAGGAAAAGTCCAGGAGACACAGCTAAAACACCAAATACTTGATAAAATGAATGGGGTTCCACAGATCTAAATTAGATTTCACGTTTAAGACCAGTGCCTTGTGGAGTCAAACAAAATCCCGTTATGCAATTATAAACAAGTAAGTGACGATTAACTGCTGCTTATTAAAACACGATTGATCACAATGATATTTAATTGAAAACCTCACAATCATGAATAACTTGAACTCAATAATATGAGAATGCCAGATGCTTGAAAAATTTCCGAAATTTAAGATATTCCAATATAACCCAGTTCGAAAATTAAAAAGATTCACAGTCAAACTTTCGATAAAACTTTTAGTGTGACTATAGAAAATTTGAAATTTTTTATTTTTATTTTTATTTTTGTATTTTCTATTTTTTTTTAGAATTTTTGGAATTTTTTATTATTTTATTATTTTTATTTTTTAATCTAAAACAAGCTAAAAAATCTAAATCTAAATTAAAATACAACTAGAATTAAAACTAAATGAAACTTAAAAAATTAAAATCTAGGAGCTAAAACTAGACAAAACAAATTTAAAATCTAAATTAAAATTAAATTAAAACAAAACTAGTTAAAACTAAACATAAACTAAAACTAAAACAAAACAATTAAATAACAAAAAATTAAGACTAAGCTAAGACTAAACCTTAAAACTAAACTAAATTAAAACAAAATAAAACTAAGTTAAAATCTAAAAAAAACTAAAAGTTAAAACTAACGTTCTAAACTAAAACAAAATTAAAACTCTAAATCGAATAAATCTAAAATAACTCTACGACTAACAAATCAAAAAAAAAAAAAAACTATAAAGTTAAAATTTAAAACTATCAAATAAAATATCGAAATCTAGAACCTACGTTACCATAAAAAAAAAGGAATGCAAATAAAATTTAACGCAGGGGTTTCTGAATTTTAATATGGTGTATGCATATGTTGCGTTTCATTGTCATTTGTTGCAGGTCGGAGCTTAGTCGACGGGAACACTTGACGGCGGAGCAGTGTGGAATGGAGAATGTTGACGGCAAGGGAGAAGCAAGGAGGAAAGGTTTGTTTGCAGGTGGCAAGGATAAAGCAGGACGGTTTAATGCAGATCGAAGACAACAGAGATGGACGACTGCTGGAGCGAGGGTAGAGTCGACAGGCAGATAGGAAAAATGAGGACGTCTTGCAAAGAAAGTCGATGCAGAATAAAATGTGCAGCGTATGGAGCGGGCTTGGAGAGATGCTTTGAAAGCACTATGGAGAAGAAGACAGCATGGAGTTGAAGGGAGGTAAAGGATTGGACGTGAATGAGAGGGAAAGGAGCAGTGAACAGGCGGTGTGAAAGAATGAGGCTCCGGACAGGGGCAGCGAAGATCAGAATGAGGATAACCCAGTAAAATGAAAATTCGCCCAACAAATCTTAAAATTTCTTCTTTTAAGCTCAGATTTTATGCTCTTTAAATCAAAACAGTGTCCAAATTTGTCCACAGTAGGCGATTGAAGCCAGATATGGCCTTTGGAGGCTAGATCTGCCTTAGATCTAAAAAAAAATTATGATTTGAGCCTTGAACCTGCAAGAAATCAGCCAGATCTGAAGATACACACCAAGAAACGATTAAACCCTTACAGTCTTAAAAAATTTACAAATTTACAAACTAGTTTACAGATTTAAAACCCTCATGGCCAGATTTGAAACATTTTAGCACAGATTTTTTAGAGATTTAAAATTTTAGTGAGAGGCACAAGCCCTAAGAGATCCTGCAAAACCACCAATTTCGTAAGATAGACTTGGAATTTAACAAATAATGAGCTTTTCAGATTTATGTCATTGAGAGTCAGCTGGTCCAACCGAAGACTTCCCCAGACGCTCAATCTAAAAAAATTCCCTGCACACTTAGATTTGCACCTTAGATCAATAGAGATTTAAGAAAACAACATGAGATGCTCCAGAAAAAACAGAATGTCATTTTATAAACCCAGAAAACTGCACAAGATACCTGTATGCAGATTAATCCATGAAGGCCATCAACCATAAAATGCAAAAAAACATAGTAGCAGAGTTTAGAGACAATTCACCACATAGATCTAAGAATGAACATCAAGATTTGTAACCCCAAAGTTGTTATGCTTTATTCCTCAAAAAATTTACAAGAGCTTCTAAGAACAGGTGCATGATCCTAAGATCGGATGACTTAACACTGACAAAGACCTCTAAATTTATAGGACAAAATCTCCAACGGCTAGTTTGGATGATCCTCGTCAAAATAATCTCAACCGTCCAAAAGATTTAATTATCTTTTAATCCGGAGCATTGAAATTAAAATTGTGGGGAAAAAACGAATTTATCAATTAATTCAATTTTAATTAACTCAAAAATATTATTTTTGAGTTAATTACCCCAAAATTTTGATTTTGACTTAACTTCCAAGGCCTAAGGGTCTAAAATTTCTTAAAATTCTCAATATTCCCTTGGCCTGGGGCTTTCAAAATCATTTTCCAAGGACCCACAAATTTTGCCTTTAAATATTTAATCCTAACTTAAGACCCTAAATTAATTAAATTTCTGGTTTAAGATTTTTTTTAATTAATTGACCAGAAAATTTAATTAATTGACTGAAAGGGGATTATAATTATTTTTCCAACCCTCTTTACATGAGATAATACATTTACATACATGAAGGGGGAATACCCATTCATATAGACCCTCAAATAAATACCCAGTTCTGCGACTCAAAATATGATCTAGTAGACCAAGTAGCTCAAACTACTTTTACAAGGACTCGATAGAAAACACTAGGACTCACTTAGCATGCTGATGACAAAATCCACCCTAGCTTTGGGGTGAGGTTGGAGGGAAAAACTCTGCCGATCACTTTCGTGAATCAATGAGACAAAAAACCTCCTAGGATAGAGATCATCAACAACATACTAGGCTTACCTAGGTTGTTACATACATTGACGGTCCTACTTAGATCATTTACATCATAACATGCAGAATGGGTTTACATCATTTGTAAAACTGTCGACTGTTGACTGATGATGGAATCTGAATGGCACAACCACGTCGAACATGACAAATCCCATTTGAAAAAATGGGAGTGTACTGCTATGGGGTAGTTGACAAAGTGCGGTCAACATCTGGCTCTACTTGGGGACACGTTGCTTCATTGAAGGAATGTGAGAATCCAGAATCTGCATCCAAGCAACACACAAGATTACATAAGTAGCATCCATGCAAATATCATATAACATTAAGCTCATGAAAAATAGAAACTTTTCTTTTATTTATTATTCTACTTAACATGAAAAGTAAATCTACTCTAACTACAAAATGAAATGCTGAAATAACAAGGTGTAAGGTTAGAGATACAATACAGAGGATGCCCTGTGGCATCAGATGTGCTCAATATAGTGTATGTTGAACATTTGCCTGCTTTCAGGCAAGTCTGTGGGCTGCTTTTCAGATGTGCCATGTCCAATCTTGCTAATTGTACGACTTTGTCTTATCCGAATATCAAGCTGCCCTCAACCATCAGAGGAATCAAACCACTTACTTCTTCTTTTCCACTTCTTTCTCTTCTTCTAAGTGGGTTGTGACGTCAGCAATGAGACCACTGTAGATTTCTTGTCCTCATCTTGAAGATGTTTGTACAAAATATCTGAAGAACCTGGAGCGTGACCAATATTATTCTGGATATACTCTGTCAATGGTGACACATAAGCTTGATCTTTCTCGACATCCTTTGAAACCATAGTTAAATCCTCTGTGTGATGAGATGGGAATGGCTTTAGCAAACAAGAAGTCTTATGATCTGTTGATAAATCTGACTTGGGTTGGAAATTTTGCATGTGTGATCTTTCCATTCTTTCCAACTTCTTTTGGACAACAGTCATTTCCTTCGCATGACTCTCTTCAATCATCAACAATCTATGTTCCATGCTTTTTATTGATTCATCATTATCTGCTTTCATGGCCATGAAGAAACTTTGCATACAGTTCATCTCTTTCTTATGATTTGTTTCCATGACCATCATTTCCTTAACATGTTTTTCTTCCATGGCAATTATTTGATTGGAGTGATTAAATTCCATGATCTTTAACCTGTTTTCCATGACATTTATTTCCTGTGCATGACTTGCTTCCATGGAAGTTAGCTTATTTTGTAGACTGATTTGGTTAGCTTCCATGTTTTGAATCATTTGCATATGATTGGGTTGCACATCCTTAATCATTTGAGCTGGTTCCTAACCTGACTTTCATGATCTTCTATATGCACGTGATAGTCCTTACCAACAACATTAATTTGATGGCTTGACCCTGCCATTCTACTGGCTATGATTCTTTTGACAACATGGCAAGTAACCTCTTCATGAAGATCATTACAGGCTCTACAATAAGGCAGAGCTTCATCCACAAGATTTGCAAACTCGAGTTGATTTGTCAGTCTCTGCTCATTAGATAGGCCTCTTTCCTGCAAAGCATCATTATTTCTAAGTTGGGAATTCTGCGTTTGAGCCCTTTCCATTTGGACCAACCTAGCATGTAAGACACTTACTTCCTTAGCATCATTAAGCTCCATGCTTTCAAGCTTTTGCATCAACCTTTTCATAGGGTCATCATCATCTTCTAGAGGTTCTTTTAACTTAGTATCTGTCAAAGACCTATCAAAATTTGGAGTTTTGGACATTCCAGATGCCCTTTTATCTTTCTCAATCTCCCCAGCTAAAGATTGACAAGCCTTATAATTTGCAGTTTTAGCTCGCCTTAACTCATATGAAGTATCAGAATCAAAGGCATCAATGTAAAAATTCAGAAGAGATCCATCAGGAGGTTTATGAGTTTGAGATATTTCTCTAAGGATACCATTAAATCTCCTGTTAAATTCTTCAGTCTTTTCATTTTCTTTCTTTTTTATGGTACTGATCTCTCTTACCAAATGCTTATCTTTCCTTTTATCACCATATTTTTCCTTAAAGGCAGCTACAATTGATTCAAAAGTATCAAATGAATTATCAGGTTTTTCCGTAAACCATTCAGCAACATCTTCGCCAAAAGTAAGAACAAAAGTTTTCATCTTTACATCCTCGAAATTATTTTTTGCAATTGCAAATCTATTCCACCAGTTAGTGAAAGCAAACAAATGAGACTTAACACTAATTGCATCATTTCCTTGAAAAGAAGGTAATTTATCCATTTGAGGAACATCATGGGGATAACCTTGAATATTAGCAAAATTACACAAGGCAAAAACATCCATGATATCGTTATTAGGATTTTAGAAATAGATCTGTGTTCAAGAATAGTCAAAAGGTCCTCAAGAAGCGAACTTCTTAGCAGAAACTCTTGTAAGAAATGAAAGAATTGGAGTCGCCACTTGAACATGAAACTAATTCTAAAACAGAAGAAATAATCAAGAGATAGCAGATGGATATCAGGGGGGGATTTCTTGTCTGGGAGTAAAAAGATGAATAAGTGGAGTCGCCACCCAAACAAGAAGCCAGCCGAAATGTTCAGGTGCTAAAGATACGATGATGAAATGATTAGTGATACGACGAAAGATAAGACGATGAAAATATGAAAGAACACCAGAAAATGTGATCCCTTGTGACAGGGTAATGAATGGCGATGAAAGATCAGAAGATTATAAAATGTCGTTAAGACCAAAGACAGAAAAACTCTATCCCCGGCAACGGCGCCAAAAAATGTTGTCGCACAGATTGTCTAGGCACCGCGACAACGGCTCAGATTGGGGGTTGTCATCTTTATCCCAATCCCTCTATTTAAGATGTCTCCTTTGCAAGCTAAGGGAGGTAGACCCTATTAGAAATGAAGAGGAAAAGTCCAGGAGACACAGCTAAAACATCAAGTATAGCTAAAACACCAAATACTTGATAAAATGAACGGGTGTAATATTCCTAATTAGCACCGCTAATTGGAATATTTCATTTTTGTATAGTTTTGCCGCCTATAGTTAAATTAATAAATAAAGTGAGAAATAGGGGGTCAACTCACTTTAATAAAATAAAGTGCTTCCTAGTAGATGAATGTTGTAACTTAAAGGGGAAGGCCTTGGGGGTCCACACACACATGAGGGAGGCCTCACGTAGGCTCCTAAGGTAACTGCGCAGGTCAAGGAGGAGGTCAAGGACGCAGTTAGGGTTTTTGAGGGAGCTAGCACTATAAAAGGTGGGGTTTTCACTCCATTTGGAATTATTGATATGTTGATGATATTGAGAGCTAGACTTCTGTCTACTTCAGCACGCCGGTTTTTTAGTCGGTCTGCAGCACTGTTTAGTGCGAACTGAGTGTCTCCGGTCGGAGATCTCGCCCTTGGCCCCGGGGGACTTCGAGTGCCTGCTCGGGCAAGGTATTTCATTCAGTTTCTGTAGGTGATTTGCAGTGGATTTTGGGTGGACGTTTCTGAAGGAGGCGCCCTTAGATGTTGCGCGATCCCGGAAGAGAAGAGACGATTTCGCAGGGAGGGACGCTGACGATGTTGTACGTATTTGTTGTGAGGTGATTTGGTGGTGGTTTCAGCATATTTCAGCCTTGGGAGATTGTTGTTTCAGCCGGAGGTTTTGCATGAGGATTTAGGCCCCTTTCCCAGCGTATTTCTTGAGCTTCTGCGCTGTTCCTGGGAGAGACAGCGTTTTCATTGAGGAGGGCTTTATTGGTGGATTTTCGGAGGTGGAGCACTTGCTTCACGGTTTCTGGGTTTTGTCTGGAGGGTTGAGTACAGATAGCCTTCCGATTTTCAGCTCATTCCGGTGAGGGGATCAGCCCCTAGTTCCAGTACATTGCAGCAGCAGCTTTCTACGGCAATTTTCTCCAGCAGCTAGGACGCAGTCTCTGTTGTAGCCATTTCTTATTCTGAGAGGGTCTTCACTTGCCTAGAGCAAGGATAGGTGCACTCATTCTGATTATCTCTTGTACCCCTATATATGTATTCTCAGATTAATAAAATGGCTTAGCGTTCTGGTATTTTATGTGTACTTGTTCCATATTCTAGTTCCGACATTTTGTTCTATATAGCTGCTTGTTTGTTTTGCTGTGTATTACTGTTTATTTCCCGTTGGGGATATTACAGTGGTATCAGAGCATAGTTCTGGCTCAGCCTGTGGAGCTGGCAGTCTATGACGCCCGGGGATAATCCCTACTTTGATCAGAGGAGACACAGAGACGTTGAGAGTAGGTGGGAGGACCCCTTCATAGAGAGGTATTCTGATCAGGAGCCACCTGAGACAGATTCAGAGCAGGAGCAGCCTGCAGGGGACACAGAGCAGCGGGTTCCGATGGCAGACGATGAGGGTTCAAGGAGATGGGAGACACTCCTCCAACACATGCAGGAGATGACACAGAGACTCACGGCATTAGAGGTCAGGCAGAGGGAACCCCCCAGGGGTTTTCTGGTCGGTGAGGGATCGGGTATGTCCCACCACGTGCCGGTGCATGATGCTATCCCCATTGTGGCATCGCATGCACCCACGTGATCCACTATGCCTACATTCTTGCTAGAGGACGCAGGGGCAGGAGTACAGAGGGGTGCACAGAGGGATATTCCAGCACCCACGCGATCCACCATGCCTACCTTCTTGGCAGAGGACGCAGGGGCAGCAGCACAGCGAGAGCTAGAGCCGGGTCTGATGGGTGACCTATTTACAGAGTATCAGGCGTACAGACCGGCATTCCGAGATTCTATCACATTCAGAGACTTTGTCCAGGTCCAGCATGACATTAGACCCCGTGATCATCACCGAGGGCATAGGCACCACCGTGATGACCACCGCGCAGCTAGCAGATTTCATTTGCCCACGTTTGATGGCTCATCAAACAGTTCGGCAAAGTCTTGGGTGGAGAAGCTGGACATCTATTTCCAGCTTAACCAGATGTCGCAGTCAGAGGCCATTAAGGTGGCAACATTACATCTGGACGGTGAGGCCCAAGACTGGTGGTTCCATGGGATGACGACACTCGAGCATTCTGCAGTGACGACATATGCCGAGTTTACCAGGAGGGTGATAGAGCGCTTTGACAGGAGGGATCCGGAGCAGCACTTTGTTGAGCTGACAAAGCTCAAACAGACTGGGAGTGCAGAGACATACATTTCAGACTTCTTGAGGGTTTCGGTGATGGTACCTGATTTGTCTGCGGCTCGGATGGTTTACATGTTTGTGGAGGGATTGTCAGAGCCACTTCGTGGCCTAGTCCGGTCGACCAGACCAGCCACCCTTCAGGATGCCATCAGCAGGACTCGGGACTTACAGGATGTCTTACCCAGGACTCGGACACCTTATCCCCAAAGACAGGCCTTCCAGCCTAAGGGGAAGGACACGAGGGTTCCGCCTCCCAAGGCGAATCCTGGACGAGGGCAGTTTGATGACGAGGCTAGGAGAGAGCTGAGGAGGAAGCGGTTGTGCTTCACTTGCCAGGAGCCATGGGCACCGGGACATAGATGTGCTGCAGGGAAAGCACATTTCATTGAGGTCTTCTCCGAGAGCAATGGAGAAGAGGATGAGGGAGATGACGTGGAGGCTGGAGATTGTTATGCAGCGCAGGGTACCTTACCACCTCCACCACCAGCAGCAGGTGGGGCATCATTTGCACCCACTAGGGGAGCTCTAGCCGCATTGTGGGGAGTTCCCAAGTACTTGACGCTGCGCGTACGAGAGACAGTGCGCGAGCAGCGGGTTTCAGTCTTAGTTGATAGTGGGGCCACCCACAACTTTATTGATGCCCAGATGGTTGAGCGGAGAGGCATACAGACAGAGGGTTTCGATGGATTTTCCGTCTTGGTCCCAGGAGATCAGACTATGGCATGTGCTCGGTATGTTCCAGAGTTATCAATGACGATGGGCACTTACACATTGACAGACCACTTCTTTGTGGTGGATATTCCGGACACCAACCTGATATTGGGTGTTCAGTGGCTCATTACTCTGGGGAAGGTCACGACAGATTGGAAGGCCCTAGAGATGGAGTGGGATGATCCCAAGACGGGGAGGCATGAGAAGATACGGGGACAGCACACATACCCACCCCAGACGGTGTCGGCACACAGGATGGAGGCGACCTTCCGCAAGGGAGACATAGAGTGGGCGGTAGAGTTGCGGGCTTCAGAGGCAGTGGATACAGGGCAGGCAGTGCATCCTGAGCTACAGTCTATTCTCGACAGGTATGCAGTGGTTTTCGGGGATATTCCACCGGGGCAGCCACCGGATTGGGGGTTTGAGCATACGATCGAGCTTGAGCAGGGGATACAGGCCGTGATTACCACACCGTACAGGCATCCCAAGGCCTATCGGGACGAGATAGAGCGGGCTATCCAGGAGTTGCGGCCCTTGGTCACATTTGGCCCAACACAAGTCCTTTCGCTTCTTCTGTAGTGTTGGTGAAGAAGAAGGACGACACATTGCGCATGTGCATTGACTACAGGGCTCTGAATAAGAAGACCCTGAAGAACAGGTACCCCATCCCCAGGATCGATGAGCTGATGGATGAGTTGAGAGAAGCACGGTTCTTCTCGAAGATTGACTTGAGATCCGGGTACCATCAGATACGCGTGAGGGAACAGGACATTCCCAAGACCGCTTTCAGGTGTCACTATGGGCACTTTGAGTTTCTGGTCATGCCATTCGGGCTGACCAATGCACCTGCTACCTTCCAGTCGTGCATGAACCACATTTTCAGGGGTCATCTGAGGAAGTTTGTGCTGGTCTTCTTCGATGACATACTTATATATAGCAGGACTTGGGAGGAACATCTCCAGCATATTGAGACAGTTTTGCACATCTTGGAGGAGCAACAGTTCTATGCCAAGCTCTCCAAGTGTGAGTTCGGGTTGACAGAGATGCTGTATCTGGGGCACATTATAGGAGTGGACGGGGTGAGAGTCCACTAGGAGAAGATCAGGGCCATCAGAGATTGGCCAGAGCCGCGGAATGTGACGGAGCTTCGGGGATTTATTGGCATTTGCACATACTACAGGAAGTTCGCCAAGGGCTTCTCACAGCTTGCTGCACCCCTCACAGATTTGACGAGGAAGGGGGCATTCGGTTGGTCGGACACAGCACAGCGAGCTTTTGACAAGCTCAAGGAGGTGATGAGCAGTTGCCCTGTGCTGGCATTGCCAGATTTTACACAGCCTTTTGTCCTCGAGTGTGATGCATCAGGAGAGGGGATTGGTGCAGTTTTGATGCAGGGCGGTCACCCGATAGCTTTTGAGAGCCGGAAGCTCCTTCCACATGAGAGGTTGTATCCCATATACGACAAGGAGATGTTGGCCATCATGCATGCATTGGCCAAATACCGGCAGTATCTAGTGGGCAGCAGATTCAGGGTGAGGACAGATCATAACAGCCTGAGGTACTTTCTGGAGCAGAAGCAGTTGCAAGAGAGACAGCAGAAGTGGATCAGCAAGATCCAAGCCTATGACTTTGACATAGAGTATGTCAAAGGCAAGAATAACGTGGTAGCTGATGCCCTTTCTCATAGACCGGCCACGTTATCACTTATGAGCTTGGACGCTGATTGGAGGGCTCGACTGCTGGTAGAGTACTCCAAGGACAGGTTTGCGTGTGAGGTTCTGGATGGGCAGGTAGCAGATGACAAGTACAGGGTGGTCGATGAGATCATCTATTACAGGGACAGGATCTTCTTAACTGAGGGATCTCAGCTCAAGAAGAAGATACTCCAGGCTTCACACGATTCACCATTGGCGGGCCATCAGGGGTTCACCAAGACTTACCGGGAGAGGTTCTCATGGAAGGGCCTCAAGGAGGACATACTCCAGCATGTCAGGGAGTGCGATGTTTGCCAGCGGAACAAGGGAGAGATGAGCCATCCTGCAGGGTTGTTGCAGCCTCTTCCCATCCCGGAGGGGAAATGGGAGAGCATATCGATGGACTTCATCACAGGGTTGCCCATGGTGCAGGGCAAGGACTGCATCTTTGTCGTCGTTGACCGACTGACGAAGTATGCCCATTTTTTTGCCATATCCGCACATCACACAGCAGCGCAGGTGGCTGAGTTGTTCTTCAGGGATATTTTCAGATTACATGGTCTACCCAAGACCATTGTCAGCGACAGGGACAGCCGTTTCATGGGCGGATTCTTGCAGGAGCTCTTCCGACTAGTGGAGACCGAGTTGACACCGAGCACTAGTTATCACCCCCAGACGGACGGGCAGACAGAGATAGTTAACAAGTGGCTGGAGGGCTACTTGCGTAACTACGTTAGTGGACAACAGAGGGCATGGCTGAAGTGGCTGCATCTGGGCGAGTACTGCTACAACACGACGCATCATATGTCTATTGGTATGTCACCTTTCTATGCTTTGTATGGATATCATTCCTTATCTTTTGTGGACATGATGTTTGGTGTTAGTAGGGCTTCGAGAGCCAAGTTATGGATCCAAGAGAGCCAAGATATCCTCCGAGCTCTCAAGGACAACATAGCCACAGCACAGAATCAGCAGAAGTTGTATGCTGATAAGGGTCGGGTGGAGAGGCACTTCGAGGTAGGGGACTTGGTCTACCTACGACTACGGCCATACCGACAGTCTTCGCTCAAGCAGAAGGGGGCGGAGAAGCTTAAGCCCCGCTTTTATGGGCCATACAGGGTGATACGCAGGATCGGGCAGGTTGCGTATGAGTTGGAGCTGCCCCAAGGCAGCAAGATTCATAACATCTTTCATGTATCATGCCTGAAAAAGGCGCTGGGCCAGCAGGTGACAGTCACAGAGGAGCTACCACCCACGGATGATGAGGGGCATCTGGTGTTGCAGCCGGAGGCTATTATTGATACTAGGGAAGCGAGTACGGAGGCAGAAAAATCGAGAGTTGCGGTAGTCGACTTTGGATGGATGCACTTGGGAGGATGAGAGGATATTCGCATCCATCCTTGGGTGCTTGAGGACAAACCATGTGATACCAGAAGCTATAATAACCTAATTAGCACCGCTAATTGGAATATTTCATTTTTGTATAGTTTTGCCGCCTATAGTTAAATTAATAAATAAAGTGAGAAATAGGGGGTCAACTCACTTTAATAAAATAAAGTGCTTCCTAGTAGATGAATGTTGTAACTTAAAGGGGAAGGCCTTGGGGGTCCACACACACATGAGGGAGGCCTCACGTAGGCTCCTAAGGTAACTGCGCAGGTCAAGGAGGAGGTCAAGGACGCAGTTAGGGTTTTTGAGGGAGCTAGCACTATAAAAGGTGGGGTTTTCACTCCATTTGGAATTATTGATATGTTGATGATATTGAGAGCTAGACTTCTGTCTACTTCAGCACGCCGGTTTTTTAGTCGGTCTGCAGCACTGTTTAGTGCGAACTGAGTGTCTCCGGTCGGAGATCTCGCCCTTGGCCCCGGGGGACTTCGAGTGCCTGCTCGGGCAAGGTATTTCATTCAGTTTCTGTAGGTGATTTGCAGTGGATTTTGGGTGGACGTTTGCAGAGGAGCTGGCCCCTTGGAGTGACTGCGCAGTCCAGGAGAGAGGACGCAGTTTTAGCAGGGAGGACGCAGTCAGTGTTGTGCAGCGCTGTTGTGAGGTGATTTGGTGGTGGTTGGTATTTGGGCGCGGGAGATTGTTGTTGTTGACAGGTTTTGGGAATTTTGGGCCCCCTTTCCAGCGTATTTCTTGGAGCTTACGCATTGGGAGAGACGACGTGCCTCATTGAGAGGGCTTTGGTGGATTTTCGGAGGTGGGGCACTTGCTTCACGGTTTCTGGGTTTTGTCCGGAGGGTTGAGTACAGATAGTCTTCAGATTTTCAGCTCATTCCGGTGAGGGGATCAGCCCCTAGTTCCAGTACATTGCAGCAGCAGCTTTCTACGGCAGTTTTCTCCAGCAGCTAGGACGCAGTCTCTATTGTAGCCATTTCTATTTCTGAGAGGGTCTTCACTTGCCTCACAGGAGGTGCCTCTATTCAAGTTATCTCTTGTACCCATATATATGTATTCTCAGATTAATAAAATGGCTTAGCGTTCTGGTATTTTATGTGTACTTGTTCCATATTCTAGTTCCGGCATTTTGTTCCATATAGCTGCTTGTTGTTTTGCTGTGTATTACTGTTTATTTCCCGTTGGGGATATTACAACGGGGTTCCACAGATCTAAATTAGATTTCACGTTTAAGACCAGTGCCTTATGGAGTCAAACAAAATCTCGTTATGCAATTATAAACAAGTGACGATTAACCGCTGCTTATTAAAACACGATTGATCACAATGATATTTAATTGAAAACCTCACAACCATGAATAACTTGAACTCAATAATATGAGAATGCCAGATGCTTGAAAAATTTCCGAAATTTAAGATATTCCAATATAACCCAATTCGAAAATTAAAAAGATTCACAGTCAAACTTTAGATAAAAATTTTAGTGCATTTGACTATAGAAAATTTGAAATTTTTTTTTTTTTTTTGTATTTTTTAATTTTTTTTAGAATTTTTGGAATTTTTTATTATTTTATTATTTTTAGTTTTTAATCTAAAACAAGCTAAAAAATCTAAATCTAAATTAAAATACAACTAGAATTAAAACTAAATGAAACTTTAAAAAATAAAATCTAGGAGCTAAAACTAGACAAAACAAATTTAAAATCTAAATTAAAATTAAATTAAAACAAAACTAAGTTAAAACTAAACTTAAACTAAAACTAAAACAAAACAATTAAATAACAAAAAATTAAGACTAAACCTTAAAACTAAACTAAATTAAAACAAAATAAAACTAAGTTAAAATCTAAAAAAAACTAAAAGTTAAAACTAACGTTCTAAACTAAAACAAAATTAAAACTTTAAATCGAATAAATCTAAAATAACTCTATGACTAACAAATCAAAAAAAAAAAATATACATATATATATATATAAAGTTAAAATTTAAAACTATCAAATAAAATATCGAAATCTAGAACCTACGTTACCATAAAAAAAAAGGGAATGCAAATAAAATTTAACGCAGGGGTTTCTGAATTTTAATATGGTGTATGCATATGTTGCGTTTCATTGTCGTTTGCTGCAGGTCGGAGCTTAGTCGACGGGAACACTTGACGGCGGAGCAGTGTGGAATGGAGAATGCTGACGGCAAGGGAGAAGCAAGGAGGAAAGGTTTGTTTGCAGGTGGCAGGGATAAAGCAGGACGGTTTAATGCAGATCGAAAACAACAAAGATGGACGACTGCTGGAGTGAGGGTAGAGTCGACGGGCAGATTGGAAAAATGAGGACGTCTTGCAAAGAAAGTCGATGCAGAATAAAATGTGCAGTGTATGGAGCGGGCTTGGAGAGATGCTTTGAAAGCACTATGGAGAAGAAGACAGCATGGAGTTGAAGGGAGGTAAAGGATTGGACGTGAATGAGAGGGAAAGGAGCAGTGAACAGGTGGTGTGAAAGAATGAGGCTCCGGACAGGGGCAGCGAAGATCAGAATGAGGATAACCCAATAAAATGAAAATTCGCCCAACAAATCTTAAAATTTCTTCATTTAAGCTCAGGTTTTATGCTCTTTAAATCAAAACAGTGTCCAAATTTGTCCACAGTAGGCGATTGAGGCCAGATCTGGCCTTTGGAGGCTAAATATGCCTTAGATCTATAAAAAAATTCTGATTTGAGCCCTGAACCTGCAAAAAATCAGCCAGATCTGAAGATACATACCAAGAAACAATTAAACCCTTACAGTCTTAAAAAATTTACAAATTTACAAACTAGTTTACAGATTTAAAACCCTCATGGCTAGATTTGAAACATTTTAGCACAGATTTTTTAGAGATTTAAAATTTTAGTGAGAGGCACAAGCCCTAAGAGATCCTGCAAAACCACCAATTTCGTAAGATAGACTTGGAATTTAACAAATAATGAGCTTTTCAGATTTATGTCATTGAGATCGGCTGGTCCAACCGAAGACTTCCCCAGACGCTCAATCTAAAAAAATTCCCTGCACACTTAGATTTGCACCTTAGATCAATAGAGATTTAAGAAAACAACATGAGATCCTCCAGAAAAATCAGAATGTCATTTTATAAACCCAGAAAACTGCACAAGATACCTGTATGTAGATTAATCCATGAAGGCCATCAACCATAAAATGCAAAAAAACAAAGTAGCAGAGTTTAGAGACAATTCACCACATAGATCTGAGAAGAAACATCAAGATTTGTAACCCCAAAGTCTTTATGCTTTATTCCTCAAAAAATTTACAAGAGCTTCTAAGAACAGGTGCACGATCCTAAGATCGGATGACTCAATACTGACAAAGACCTCTAAATTTATAGGACAAAATCTCCAATGGCTAGTTTGGATGATCTTCGTCAAAATAATCTCAACCGTCCAAAAGATTTAATTATCTTTTAATCCGGAGTGTTGAAATTAAAATTTTGGGGAAAAAACGAATTTATCAATTAATTCAATTTTAATTAACTCAAAAATATTATTTTTGAGTTAATTACCCCAAAATTTTGATTTTGACTTAACCTCCAAGGCCAAAGGGTCCAAAATTTCTTAAAATTCTCAATATTCCCTTGGCCTGGGGCTTTCAAAATCATTTTCCAAGGACCCACAAATTTTGCCTATAAATATTTAATTCTAACTTAAGACCCTAAATTAATTAAATTTCTGGTTTAAGATTTTTTTTTAATTAATTGACCAGAAAATTTAATTAATTGATTGAGAAGGGATTATAATTATTTTTCCAACCCTCTTTACATGAGATAATACATTTACATACATGAAGGGGAAATACCCATTCGTATAGACCCTCAAATAAATACTCAGTTCTGCAACTCAAAATATGATCTAGTAGACCAAGTAGCTCAAACTACTTTTACAAGGACTCGATAGAAAACACTAGGACTCACTTAGCATGCTGATGACAAAATCCACCCTAGCTTTGGGGTGAGGTTGGAGGGAAAAACTCTCTTTGATCACTTTCGTGAGATGAACAAAGACAAAAAACCTCCTAGGATAGAGATCATCAATAACACTACTAGGCCCTAGATTTGTTACATACATTGACGGTCCTACTTAGATCATTTACATCATAACATGCAGAATGGATTTACATCATTTGTAAAACTGTCGACTGTTGACTGATGATGGAATCTGAATGGCGCAACCACGTCGAACATGATGAATCCCATTTGAAAAAATGGGAGTGTACTGCTATGGGGTAGTTGACAAAGTGCGGTCAACAGTCCCAAAGAGGGTTGATTTCCTCCCACTAGTCAAGCCAATAACGCCCCAAACTTCTCCTCCACATGTGGATGTCTGGGTGATTATGCATGTTGTACAATTTTACAAGGTGCAAAACTCACTCGAGGCTTGATCAACACACAACCTTAAGTAGTTTAAAAACACCCCTTCACTCAATACTTGCTTCAATTCAGCCCTAATTTCTTGCTCTAGCACCATAAATTTCCTTGAATAAGGTCAACTCCATTTCAATTTAATCCAAAGTATAGGTTTGGCCTTTGAAAATTTCGTTACCCGGAATCCTACTGCAGCAACTGATATAGTTTATTTTATCTGTTAAATAAATTAAGAAAATTATTTACTGTGAGCTACGGTGAATATCAAAACTAATACACTGCAGCCTTCACAAAACAAATGCTGCGGAAGAAAAATAAACGTTGAAAGAATAGATGCACACGCACAAAATACACAGTTATTTTTGGACTAAGTGTAAATTTTCGAAGATGTTCTATGCTTGATGCAACTTCACTTTAAACCCAATACCAAATAGCAATCACATAAACATGAAAGTAAAATGTTGATAGAACATACCAATAGATCGACAGAAGACAAGCCAAAAATATACTTAACTTGATCAGCAAAATATGTGTTGTGGTGCATTACGGCAGTCAACAGGATACTTCAACCAGCAAAGTCTCCTCATGGTCAGCCAACCAGGAGTGTCACACAACCCTCAAGACAGCTCCACAAAAGTCAACCCAAAGTCAACGTTGTCCAGTCAACGGTCAATGCAGAACAGCAGCAGCAAAAAGTCAACGCAACAGGTCAAAGGTCAATGTTTAGCCTCGGTTTTTGTACCAAATAATGCAGACTGCGGAAATCAGAATTTTGGTGGAGTTTGAGGTCAAATGGACCAAGCATTGACCAAAGTCAATGTTGGTCAAAGTTGCGCTGAAACCCTAGACAGATTCGAACAGAAACCCTGGCTGTTGTTCCACACGTGTGAGAAGAGAAGCCTCCAAATTATGATCGAACCAATCAGAGACACGAGAGAAGTGTGTGATGAGTGGATGATGAAATGAACTCCAAGTCTATCCAATATATATCCATCTGTGAGGGTGTGTGACACATTTGTTGGGGCTACAAGCCTACATTTCAATTCTGGCCGACCTTTCACATAAGTGGAATAAATTCAAAATAAATGTTCTGCTCATCCGATCAAGATCTTTATATCAATCTTGCACCTCTCCGAAAGAGGAATCCAATAAAAATATTGGCATCATCATTTGAGCAGTACAACATGGAGTTTGGAGCTAGTTGCCCAAAATTAACACTCCCTCTCAACTAGGGAGAACTCCATCCACCTGTGCCATTCAAACATCGTGCGTCATCCCATCGTAACTTGCTTTGTTGGCTTCTTTATTTCAAATGGTGAGTCACAAAGACATCACTCCCGTCTAACCCGAAGTTAGATCAGAGGTCCAAAACCTCTACAGGACTCAAAGGAGTCTCATACTAACCCGAAGTTAGTTTAACTGACCCAAAGTCAGTTGGAGGTCCGAAACCTCACTAGACTTGATCCCAGATCAAGTGGTTGGACACGTGCTATCCTAGACATAGGGATTACGGCAATCTCCGATGCGTCCATCGGTCTTGCTATCGGTCTCTATCCACATTTCCCACCTCATTGGCCAAGATAAGAGGTACTTCCCATGAGTCCGGTACTCTATGAGTAGGATGCATACGGGGCACAAATCAAAGAGAGGTGAACCAACTCAATATCTTCACGGAGGGGTGGAAGCACACCAACAAGGTTCGGCAATCCTAGCCTTGCGGTTGCTTATAGCTCCAAGAAGCTATCCCCAAATCCCCCTGGAGCTCCCAGAGCTCATCATCCAACAAGACCCTCAGCATAGGGTTGTTCCACAATTCCAAGATTCTCACGGAAGGTTAGGAACTTGACCTTCCCCAAGGGCTTTGTGAGAATATCCGCGACCTGCTCATCAATTCCTATATGATTGAGCCTTACGGTGCCTCCCTGTACCATATCTCGGATAAAGTGGTACGTAATATCAATATGCTTGGATCAATCGTGGAACACGAGACTCTGATAAACGAATCCCACTATGGTTATCACAAAGGATAACGGTGGTATCTAACACATGTTTGAACAACTCACTAAAGAGCTTTCGCAACCAAATAGCTTCACAACAGGCCATACTCGCTGCAATGTATTCGACCTCAGCGGTGCTCAAGACCACCGACTTCTGCTTCCTTCTCATCCAAGATATCGAAGCAGACCCAAGTGTGAAGCAGCATCCAAATGTGCTCTTGCGATCCACCACACTGCTAGCCCAATTAGCATCAATATATCCATGGAGTCTCAAACTCTCGGCAGTGTATCTCAGCCCATGGTTTATCGTGCCCCGAAGATATCTCAACAGATTCTTGGCACCAACCCAATGAATGTGATGAGGATCAACCATGTGTTGAGTCAAAGTGTTCACTGCAAAACATACGTCCGGACGGATGTTCACTAAGAACATCAGGGCCCCTACGAGTTGTCGATACTTGGTAGGATTTGCTAGCACGAGCCCAACAGCGTTTCCACTCAACTTCTTAAAGTTGAGCTCCATCGGTGTCAACACAGACTTACGGTCCACCATTCCAAATCTCTCCAGCAACTTCACGATGTATTTTCCTTGAGAGAGGAAAATTTCGCCAGGTCTCTGCCAGACCTCCAAGCCTAGGAAGTAATGCATCAGTCCTAGGTCTTTCATCTTGAACTCAGAAGCAAGCTCCCTCTTACACTGATGAATGAGAGGGTCAGCACCTGTCAGGAAGAGATCGTCCACATAGAGAACCAGGATGAGAGGCTTTTCTCTATCAACCTTGAAGTAAAGGTTCAGATTAGCATTACTTCGAGTGAAGCCCAACTTCATCAAGTAACTTTCTATCCTCTCATACCAAGCCCTAGGGGCTTGCTTCAACCTATAGAGGGCTTTCTTCAACCTGCATACATGAGAGTCTCTATCCTGAACTTCGAACCCCAAAGGTTGCTCCACGTACACCTCTTCCTTTATCGAACCATGCAGAAAAGCGGTCTTCACATCCATTTGATGAAGACTCCATCCTTGCGTAGCAGCAAGGGCAATAATAGATCAAATGGTGGTATGGCAGGCCACAGGTGCAAATATATCATCATAGTCTATGCCTTCCTTCTGAGAGAATCCTCGGGCAACGAATCTTGCGTTGAATTTTTCAGCACTACCATCAGATCCATGCTTGATCTTATAGAGCTATTTCGAGGTGACAACAGCTTTGTCCTCTAGTCTTGGAACCACATCCCAGACATCATTCTTCATAATGGACTCGTACTCTTTGTGCATAGCATCCTTCCAGACTTGATGCTTTACGGCTTCTTCAAAAGATCCAGGCTCAGATTGTACGATTGTACTCATGGCTTTGAGATACCCTTGGTATCTATTTGGCTTCTTGCTTTCATGGAATGTCCCCCTTGGGGCCATATGTCTCTCGGCATCTTTGAGAGTATCCTGGAGCCATGAGGGTCTTCTCTTCATTGAAGGAGGTGGATCAATGGGGTCCATCGGTACTTCAACATCGGGATCATCTCATCCTTCGGCTATTTTTAATTCCCTGATCTTACATCATGGTCTTCCTCAGAGCTCGGAAGATTTATTACTTTCCTGAGGGAAGCATCTTCATTGAAGGTAACATCGTGGCAAATCTCCACTTCTCTTTGACTAGGCACATAGACTCTATAAGCCTTCGAAGTTTCACTTTAGCCCACAAATATTCCCTTCTTCCCAGAAGCATCTAGCTTGCTTCTCTTCTCTTTCGGCACATGAAAGTAAACGGGACAACCAAAAACTTTAAAATGAGAAACATCAGTTTTCTTACCAGAGAAGACTTCTTCGGGAGTTTTGGAGTCCAGAGCGGAATGCATGCATTGATTTTGTATGTACACAGCAGTGTTCATAGCTTCTCCCCATAGAAACTTCGGAAAACCTTGGTCACATAGCATGGCATGGGCAACTTCCACAATGGTCCTATTCTTTCTTTCAGCAACGCCATTTTGCTCAAGAGTATACACAGTTGTGGTCTCCTTCTTAATGCCAGCTTCTCTGCAAAAGTTATTGAACTCGTTCGTCTTATATTCAGTGCCATTATCGATCCTCAAAATCTTGATCTTCTTCCCTGTTTGATTTTCCACCAAGGCTTTGAAAGTACAAAACCACATGAATTCTTCATCCTTCTTATTCAAGAAATATATCTAGGTTTTGCTAGAGAAGTCATCCATAAACGTCATGTAATAAGAACATCCTCCCAAGGATGTCACGGGCAGCATACCAGATAGATCAAAATGTATCAATTGCAAGACATCAGATGTCTTTGTGACACTTGAGGGGAATGGTCCCCTTGTATGCTTTCCTTCGGCACAACCCTAACATACACCTTCATGATCATTTTTGAATTTAGACATCCCTGTCACCACCTTCCTTGCTTTCGGGAAGGGCTTTGTAATGAAGGTGTCCAAACCTCTGGTGCCATAGTTCGGTTTGACAAATTGTATCACATGTCATAGCCCCCAGCGGACTTCCTCCAACTTGGTAGAGTGTATCAACTCTAAAGCCAACAGTGAGAGCTTCCTTGAAACTCTTCTTCCAGATGCGTACCTTTCCATCGACGAATGCCACCTTGAAACCTTTGTCTTCCATGGCCGAAATAGACACAACGTTCTTCTTCAAATCAAGTACATACTATACATCTTGCAAACGGAGGACTTGACCTTGAGATAAATGGAGGGTCACAGTCCCTGTCCCTTTCACAGGATAGGTGGCATTATCTCCAAGGATAATTTTCAGATTACTGTCCTTCTCAATCAAATCAGAGAGAGCTTCTTTAAACCCTGTGAGGTGCCTTGAAGCACCACTACAATCAACCAGACATCCAAGGTGTCAGGTGGAGATGCACCAGAGAGGGCAAATACAAGAATGAATTCATTTCTTTTATCGTCAACAACATTAGATTCTTCATACCTGGAATTTCTTGATCTTTTGAAGGGTTGCCCATTTCCATTACGACCAGAAGGAGCCTTCTTCTTTCCTTTGAACCTGTTGTTCCTTTGATTTACATTCCTCTTGTTGTTGTTTTCATCATTCCCGTGAGAATCCCTTCTAGGGCATTCTCTAGCATAGTGGCCAAACTTGTTACATGTGTAACATCTTCCTTTCTTTCCTTAGGCCCCTGCTCTTCCATGGTTCCTCGGACCATCATTGTTCTTCTTCTTAGCACGAGCAGTGAAGGCAACATTACCTTCATTTTCATATTCCATCTTTCGGGTGTTGTATGTGGATGACTTGGTCATTACGAGTGCAGAGAGACTCATAGAGCGCTGCAAGAGAGATCTTGCTTTGGAGTTCGAGATGAAGGACATTGGCTTGATGCATTACTTTTTGGGTTTGGAGGTGTGGCAGGAGGAGGGGCATTTCTTCCTGGGACAGGGGAAGTATATTGTGGACATCCTTAGCAGATTTCACATGGAGGATTATAAACCCATGTCGACACCTATGATCACTAACTGGAAGAAGCTTCACGCTTCAGATTCCGAGTTGGTGGATCCCACATTATATAAACAGTTGATTGGTTCTTTGATGTATTTGGTCAACACTAGACCAAATATACGTTTTGCAGTCAACACGATGAGCCAGTTCATGTGCGAGCCCAGGAGAGTGCACTAGGTTGCTGCAAAACACATTTTGTGATACTTGCAGGGAACAGTGGATTATGGTCTGGATTATCGAAAAGAAGATGGAGTGAGATTGGCAGGGTACACTGATTCTGATTGAGCAAGTTGTTCTTCTGATAGGAAGAGCACTTCAGGATGTTGTTTTGGGTTGGGTTCGGCAGTTGTGTCGTGGTTCAGCCAAAAGCAGCAGTCAGTAGCATTGAGTTCAATGGAAGCAGAGTACATGGCAGCCAGTCTGGCTAGTTGTGAGGCCATATGGCTTCACAAAATGTTGTTTGGCTTATTTGGTCAACTGTTGAGACCTTCAGTGATTTACTGTGATAATCAAAGTTGCATTAAACTCACGGAGAATCCAGTATTTCATGACAGGTCAAAGCATATTGGGATCAGATATCATTTCATCAGAGACTATGTTCAGAAGGGAGTTGTGAAGCTTGAGTATATTCCCACAGACGAGCAGGTTGCAGATATCTTCACCAAAGCCTTACCAAAGGGCAAGCATGTCTACTTTAGAGACAAGATGGGTGTGGTGAGGAACACTTTCCTCGATAAGACGGAGTGTTAAAATTTGGGTACCAGAAGACAAGTGGTTCCCTAAGGCTTTGATCTTTGGCCTAGGAAAAAGTGTCCAAATGTATTTAACTTTTTCTCCTAAAGTGACTTTATAAGTGGTAAAATCAAATCTAGGTTAAAAGTGACTTTATAAGTGATAAAGTTACTAAGTCTAATTTGAAAGTGACTTTAATAAAGTCAATGTGAAATTAGAAAGTGAAAAGTGACTTTGGAAATAAAAGGCTAAGAGGGTCTTTATTAAAGTGGGGTGAATTAAAAAATAGAAAGTGAGATTTAAATGCACATTTAATCTCAGCCCTAGATCTAAAGCTATCTCAACCATTGGATTTAGGGATTCCCCAAAAGTCACTTAGGGTTAGGTTAAAGGAGGAAAAGAAGAGAAAAGATCATTCATTCTTTCATGAGCAGATTGAGAGAAGTGGAGGAGAGAGCAAGGAGAGTTTATGAGCAGTGAGTTGAAGGAGAGCAGAACCTTGGCACGCATATCGAGGCAGCATTCAGCAAATCCGTACAGCAAGGTTGGCACACAGTGCAAGGTAGTTTTGGGCACGAGTTTCAAGGCAGAATCGTACAACAACTTTGGCACACATTCCTAGGCAGTGGTACAACAATTTTGGCACAGATTTCAAGGTGAGGAGTTTGTTGTTTTGTGGCCTATGTTGCCAGGAAACGTGGGTGCGGGTGCGGGGACGGGGATGGGGACGGGGACGGCATTTTTTGAAACAGGGTGCGTGGGTTCGTCTGGGTATTTTTATATTAATATATATTATAAATTATAAATTATAATTTATATATCATATATAATACTATATTTTATAAATTAAATTTATAAACTATAAATTTAATGAAAATTAAGACTAAACAAACTCTAAGAAAACGGCTACCATCAGAATTCTTATCAGAATTGCATCAGTCAAACATCTGGGGTGTTTTTCCTACTCAGTGTTCTTAAGCTTGTCATGCCTGCCATGCAGACACAGATTTGGTAACGTTAGAAAACAATCATTCATTAACTGAAAAATGATGCAATAGAAAAATTGCTGCAATATCCACACAAGTTTCCTGCGGCAGTCAAAAACAACTGTTTCAAAATCTACACATAAATTTGATGAAGATCCTACCCATAAATTTAATGAGGAATGTGATTTTTGAAATCTACACATACACTTGATGAAGTAAGCCTATTAGTATTGTAATTCAGATACTCAGATGATTGATTTTTGCTAACTATGAAAACTCAGGCAGACAGGATGTTTTGCACGCTGTCTACTGATCAAACTTCCTTTTATTGAAAGTCCCACAAAGGCAAGTAAAATTTTGGATAGGTATATTGTCAGTACATTAAAACAACTCCAAAATCTCAAAGCATGCATTCATGCTCTTGTCCACTACAAATTGCTGGTTGTAGAGTAAGCAGATAACTTTTTTTTGGTAATGAATAATTAAAACCCCTTCTAAAAGCAACTATTTACAAAAGCATCTTATAAAGTGCCAGCATACTGGATTTCAAATAACTTGACAGGATTCAAGCCTCTTAGCATACAAGTTGCTTCTTCCATTGTGTAACTGTATCGAGAAGGGTCAAAACACCATATCAGTTTCTTGTTCTTTATACAAAAGAGCAAAGGAAATGCATAGCAAATATGGAAGCATTCAAAATTAATTTGCATGGTTATAGATACACCCCAGATGTTTGACTGAAAAACGATGGGTTCTTCATACCAAAAGAACCCAAGAACCCGAATTTTTTTTTTGAAGAACCCGGTTCTTCTGAGAAGAACCCGGTTCGTTTGGGTTCTTCAGGGTACTTGGGTGCGGAGAATCCGGTACTTGGGGAACCCGGTGCGGGTTCGGGAACCCCACCCCCGGGTGCAGGAACCCGTGCAACGTAGTCTGTGGCACAATTTTCGAGGCAGACCGTACAATCTGCTGTTGTCCCTGTGAACAGAAAACGAGGCAGAATCCATACAGCATTTATTGATGTCCCATTGTCCCTCTGCATGCATTTCGAGGAGGTTGTACAGCAGCATTTATTGTTGTTCTGCACGCAAATCGAGGAGGCCGTACAACAGCATTTATTGTTGTGTTTCTGGGCATGAAATTCAAGGAAGTCTGTACAGCATTTATTGATGTTCATGTTTTACTGTTTGCACAATTTCCGAGGCAGTGGTTAAGCACGGAAAACGAGATAAGTTGTATTTGTTTGGTTGCTGGAATTTTCTGTGTATTTCTATTTCACTGTAAAAGAAAAATTATCAAAAATAAAGAAGAGCTCTCGAACTGGTTTTCCCCAAGAGTTGTAGGGGGTTTTTCCAGGGTCATGTTGACCAAAAATTAGCGTGTCATTTTCTGTGTGTGTGCCTGAAATTATTTCTGAATTTTATTTCTGCATTTTCCAGCACTTTGAAATTTTCAGAATTTGTGTTTTCAGAAATATCTATTATTTCTAGCTTGTTGAATGTATGTTTATGGGAATAGGCATTTAACTACATGGGAATAATAAGGAGGAACTGATAACCGGGGTTGGGTCAAAATTTCTAGTCATTGCTCGGTCATCAATGTTGGTTGTGCTTCCTCCACCAAAGGTTGATGTATACAGCTCTTGACGCATTCATCCCTTTCTGCCACAGTCAACAGGTCTGAATTCTGAGGAGCTGACCTTATATTGCCAAGGAAAGGTGCACTCTCCCCACATGTCTCAGAGGCTATTACAAGTGAAATTATATCGCTGGAACTTGCCCTTCAATCCTGCTCTAGAAACACTCCATAAAGACTGCAAAGACTCCCATACAGCCACTTAGAATTCACCTCCAGGGTTATTGTGCTGCAGTTGTCAATCTCAGGATCATATCTGAAACAAGAGCAGTCCAATGACAGGTCCTAGGATTTGACAAGCAAAGCTGCAATAGTCAATTCTGGTCTTTCAATCTGTCCGTAAGCTTGGCTTCAGTGACACAATCCACTGTTTCATATGACAGCACTACTTCTGATCTACATGGCACACTTGGAATGAAACTCTGACTGGACTGGTTCGTACATGTTTCACTAATGCATCCAGATTTCTCCTTTTAATGCCCCACTAAATGGCCCTTCATGCAATCCCTGAGTTGCTTACCTGCTTGTATTGCTCAATACTTTGGAAAAGGAAATGTAACCCTTCTCCAACATGTTTCATTAATGCATCCAGATTTCTCCTTTTAATGCCCCACTAAATGGCCCTTCATGCAATCCTTGAGTCGCTTACCTGCTCGTATTGCTCAATACTTTGGAAAAGGAAATGTAACGCTTCTCCGAAGGGTTACCCAACAACATGATGGGTAACAAGAACGACTCAAACATCCTGGAACCATTAATTACCAAGGTCATAAACACCTCAAAGCTCTAGCCCAATCTTTTTTCTATCTTAAAGGGTTGTTGGACAAAAAATCAGGGGGGGAGAGGGTGCGGGAGGTAGTGGTACCCAAGCATCCCCCAAAGTTTCCCCCAAAGGGAGACATTTCCCCAGGCGCCCCCCTACCCCTAGAGCATGAGAAATGTGAGGGCCATGCCCCCCACCCTAGGGGATGCATCCCCGTGGAACATTGCTCTTCATCATTTTGAATTTCTTCCGAGGGTATTATTCCACATTTTCCAGTATTCATTAGGTTTATGCCAATCTAACACAAGGACCAGTCCTCATCCATGAGAACATCCCCTCCATTTCCCTGTTCCCAAGGACTTCAGAATCACAAGGGGATGTCCTTTGGGACATGGTGGACATTCCTCACATCCCTTGCATGTTCGCCCCTGAAAACAGAAACGTCCAGATGTCCCTCGATGTTTTCAGTTCCAAGTAGCACATATGTGGCATTAGCTCTCCAAAATTAAAATATTCATTTATTGGTTTGATATTCAAACCATGACATAATCTATGCAGTGAGTTATGGAAATCTGGTATGTCTATGTAATGGGGATGATGGGAGAATGGTTTTGACTCCCATGTTTACTAGATTCTTATACCCTATATGGATAGAAGTGGGGTCAAACCATGACAGTGATAATGTCATGGATAGCACCGATGTGGCACAGGCTCTCCAAAGCTAGAATATCCATTTTTTGGTTTGAGATCTATGCAGTGAGATCTGGAAATCTGCTTTGTCTATGGAATAGGGATGATGCGAGAACAGTTTTGAGTCCCCATGTTTACTAGGTTCTCATACACTATATCGAATTGTTTTGGGTGGGAGGTTAATATCCACTAGGACAAAATCTATTTAACCTTGTTATTTAAGAATCGCCATGTTTATTGAGTTGGATTATAACGTTGTATTTTAGAATTTCCATTTTTTTTTAATATGTTTTAATTTTTTAACTATATCCATCCCCTTGACCCCAGGAAACTTTGGGGTGCCTTCCATCTGTCCAGAAAACCTGGCCCCTCCCCCATTCCCACCTATTGTACCTGTTATTTAAGAATCGCAGATTCACAATATTAATTGGATATAATCTTATGTATTTGAATCAATTTTTATTAAATATTTTCAACTATCCCCATTCCCTTGACCCTGTGAAACTTTGAGTTACTTTCCATCTGTCCAGAAAACCTGACCCCTACCCATTCCCTAAACTTGACGCAATAGACGTATGCCTGTCAAGACCAACAAACTGTTTATGCGTCCTTGTGGCTTAAATTTGTGATCAATGCGGTAGCAGCTTGCATATAAGAGGAAAACGGTCTGGACCATACTTCCCCTTTGACAGGGCTTCGTAATTTCATACCGAAGATTGATTGTCTTCACGGGAAGTATTTGATTTTATTGCCATGCCCATTGTGCATAACCCGTTATCATTTGACTGTAACAACTATGACGATTATACAGCATGTTTTGGTTACAACATACATGTGGATTTCATCATTACAAACTGAAGTGAAATACACACTTGATATGTATTGACTTGGATCCGACATGATATGATCAGAGGGGGCCAAGCATTGAACTGTAAGGAATTCCTAAAGGGGAACTCTCTTTGGATTTTGTTGATTCATGAAATTTTCAAATTCTTATGGACATGAATATTTAGAGTTCTTATTTATTATTTATATCTTCCTTTTTTAATCTAGTAGTGTGGCAACTTATTGCAGACTCAAACACATTCTCTGGCTCCATTTGGGTCAGAACTCTCTTTGGAAGATAGAGCTCAGGACAATATTGCATTGAACTTTGTAGCTGGAATAACTATTGCTCGGGAAATTTTGGAACATTATGGTAGTGTCCTTCGTATGTTGTCTCCTTATTTACCAAATGCATTGTTAGGGGCAGGAGGAACACATATTGAAATTTGGTTGCCTGCAGTTGCTGCCGAGGGAGCTAAATAGATTAAGGGCCGAGGATAAGGTGTAGAAAGTTACTGATGTAAGTGGATACTGCTTTATTGGTGCAGAATGTTAAATTTGTATTAATCCTCTGTAAATTATATGAATGCAAAAGTTAGTTGGGTTCCCCTATGTACCTGCTTGTCATATTCCTCTGTTTTTTTGTTTCTTTCTTTAGAGATAATTGCAAGTCATGATAATGCTGGAGTTCTATGATATTGTTATTGAATCTAAACAGTCTCTCAAATCAAAATTCCTCTTTTGGAATATAAAGATATTATAAATTGGACTTCGTTATTAATCCATTAGTTCTAACTTCTAAGATTGTCTTTGGGCAAACTCTTCCTTTGCAAGAATCAATTTGTAAATGAAGAATTCTGAAGAATTCACATTAAGATACCTATCAAGTTTTAATATTTCTTTCCAATCTACCATTTCATTTTAAGACATTTTCCCCTTTTGAAATCTGTGATAAGCTGGAGAACTTTTCGAGCTAAACAAACCAAGATCACCATTCTTATCTTTTTGAACATAAATAAGATACAACTTCAATCTTATTGTTTTGGTTGTCTGGCACTCTTAAAATTCAAATTCCTTTTTAAATATATTTTTGGAATTTTCAATAAACCCATTATTGGCATCAATGTTTTCAAGTAAAATAGTACAAATGCATTTTTAAATACTGCTTAAAATTACAAGGCATAACCCCATCTATGCATTTGCAATATTTTTCTTAGCATACCCTTTCATATTTTATTTAGAGTGGAGAGAGAATTTTGATTACAACATTTCTTGTAGCATGCTTTGTTCTTTAGAGGATAAAAAAATGATATTATAATAACACGGACTATATGTGTGTGTGTGTGTGTGCATTGATTGGTAATCTATCAATGTATGGCCAACTTGATTCTCTATGTTTAAGTGCCACTATGTAAATAACAACGACAATGCATTGAAAACAAAGAATTGAGGGTAAGAAAACTACAATCACACACAGTGGGAGACACATTTATCTCTGAGAAAGCTAATATGAGAAAATTTAAGCACAAAATGGCTTGCTTGACTAGTTATCATTGTCGGGAAAATCATTGATACAAAGATCTCAATCTAAGCTTATGTGTTTATGAAGCTACAACATTGAATACCTTCTTCGCTTTGCAACAATGTTCTCCACATTTAGTCTTAGCTCCCTTTTGGAATTGTTGTTGGTGTTAGTCTCCTTAATTGATCCTCTCTATGTCTCTTAGGGATCTCCCAACCTTGCATCAAGCCAACCAATGGGTAAACTAACCATTGAGATATTGAATTGTTGAACTATCATTGCTCATCCCTTCTTGTCTTTGCATTCCTTCCCAAGAAAGCCAAAACATAGAGACAAGAATTAGTCACATGAGTGCAAACACTTTAACTATCATTGCCTAAATGGTGTCATTGTGGAATGACAATGTATCCATAATGGTGATTTTGCTTGACATGCAATGAAGGGGCATACTTCTATGCATTTGTGCTTCCTATTGTAACTTATTTTTATCATGTTATATTTTACATTTACTTTTATGTTGAAAAATATATATGTGTGTGTGTGTGTGTGTGTGTGTGTGTGTGTGCGTGTGAGAAAATAGGTAAAAAAAAATCAAAATCCCAAAGTATGGGCACGCTCATTTAAATGTCATTGTAAGTGCATTTATTTATATTAATCCTTTTCAGTTTAAGTTAATAAAGGATTAAGTAATTAGTTTTATTGTAATAAATATTTATTGATTTGAATCGATTTGAAATTTTGTCACTTGTGGTAAATGTTGCGCACATATCAACGGTCGAGATTACCCCCGCCCCGATCAACGGCGGGGGATACATTTCGGACCCCCGCCCCCCCCCCCCCCCCTCGACACTTTCGATGTTTAACCAAGGGGGGCCGGGGGGGGGGTCCGAAAATTTGTCTAAATAAACACTGCCCGGGGTACGTGTCCTCACTAGAACATTTCGGACCTCCCTCCCCACCCCCCGAAAAACCACCTTTCCTCTGCTCCACTCCTGTCGTCGCTCCCTCACGCCTCGCCACATATCCATCACCCATTCACCCATTCCATATTACCTTTATTCCTTCGCTAACATTCAATTAACCGTTACATCTTCTCGCCAACGTCTAAATGCATTAATTAGACGCGCAAAAATAGTAAACTTATCTGAGTGAGTTATAAATTATCCTATTGCCATTCAAATTCATTTCCTCTCATCCTCTTGTAGCAGCGCAACTAACATCTGACTTACATCGACCTCCAGTCAGTTGCCACATCAACGATCGTCAAATTCCTAGTAATTCGATACACTTGTCTCCAAGGCACTATTTAGTATGTCGTCTTCAAAGGTAAAATCTAAATTAGTAATAGAGAGTCCAATATTTCCCCCTATCATAAGTTTAGATGATCTTCCTTTGGTTGAAAAACAGTGCAAGATTTGTGAAACCCAGTGTTACTTTGATCTCTATGAACTCCAAAACTAGGCGAATCATAAATTTCTTGATGCCAGTGATGAATTGAGCATGTGGAACTCCTTCCTGCCTCAACTCACCTTTCCTCAGACCCATTTCTTCCCAGAGTTTGCCATCTGGTGTAATTTCAGATACCTCCCAAGTCAAAGGGTTGTAATTGTCCAAAATAATGAAGTTTTGTTTACCATCACCCCTAAGTCAATTTTCCAAATCCTTCAGGTCAAGCCTATAGTCCCCTTGCATCCATTTTCTGTAGATTCTCTTATGGAAATCTATCAGAAGCTCACCTTCTCCCAAAGAAGCAAAACCTTTGAAACATTTATCCCTGGAAATTATGAATTACCAAGAAAAAATCTGCCCTACTCTTCCATATTTCCATAGATGTCTAAGCAGATTATCTCCATGGTTTCTTGTTTGTTAGGTTATCCAAGTGACCAATGGTTCGATGAAGTAATTTTAGGCTTTCTATCAATATTTTCAACAGGAGAGAAGCCATCACATATTTTCAATTATAGTGAGTTTCTGGCAGACTATATTCATGATCAATTCCTCAAGTTTTCTCTTAAAAGCGCTTTCAAGCATCAATTAATCCTTGTGTACTTCCTCTTATTTTTCCAGGAAGATATATTTAAATTTCCATGACAGAGATTAGATGCACAAGGAAACCATTAGTCTGTAATTCATTGCACTTCCTTGGTAAGGAAGAACACAGAAGAGTACTCATTCTCTGACTATGTAAATCAGTTTCTACGCACGGCCTCATGTCTTCTTAGTAGTGATGTTATTCCTAGGATTTCACCTGAAATCAAAAAATTTCTTCACCTCAATGAGCAGACAAAAATTGGAGACTGGTATCTTTACCAAAACTACACGGAGATAAGAATTTATGGATGTAAGATGCCTCCTTATAGGTTGCCTAAATTTGTGCCAATTGGGATTTTTGCACTAGAATACATAAGACAAATGATGAATATGGATGATCTACACTTTGTTTCTAGTAAGAAGAAGTCTCAATTCAAATTAAAAGCACCTATAGGACCATTTATTGTCAACACTAGAGCAGCAACAAAGGAGGCAGATTCTATATTAAAGAAAATGAAGTTCAAATTGAGCTTCACCTAGTCTTATGATCCCTTGGGATTATTTCTAAACTCGGAGTTGAACAGAAGACAACTCCTTATGCACACACATTGAGGCCAGAAATAGAACAGTGTGTCAATCAAGAAGAGTGGCAAGAGAACACTTTGCAAGAAGCAGAAGAACAAATTGTTATTCCAACAACTTCACAAACTCCAGTTCCACGGGAAAAAGAGATAAAGAGACCAAGGGAAAGTGTATCTCCTTCAGTATCAGAGATTCAAGAAATAGATTTTACAGTAGCCAAGAGAAGAAATTAAACTAACACTCATGAGGAACCATTTCAAACAGTAAGTTCAGAGGAGCAAGCAACAATGGTGCTAGCAGGATTTCACACTGCAACGTTTCCAACAATTGAGGAGATCTCCACATATTCTCCCATGTCCTCAGTAACATGGGATCCAGAACAACAGAATATTTTTTCTAGATATAAATAAATCAAAAGGAAGAATGAGGCACTTAAGGCCACTACATATTCTGAGTTTTGGAAACAAACTTCCTCCACTCATCACAGAATTCTTTCTACACTGGACATAGAGAAGGGACAATTTCAGCTAGCATTCTTGGAACCCAAATTTCTAGTCCCTAAAAGTGTAGAAGACTACAAGACATCTATTTTTTCCTTTGACATTAAACAGATCCACGTTATTGACCAAATTGATTTGCATAAACAGGCAGGGGAAATGATGTATTCTACCTTAACCAGCTCATCCATGAGAACATCAAAACTATAGGCCTCACTAAACAATATCCATTCACATTTAAAGATGGAGAAAATGTACTTGCTAGCCAAAGATACCAAGATCAAATCATTGTAGGATGTAGTAATAAAGTTAGGATATAATCCTGGTGATATTAAAGCAGTTGAGGAAATGATAAAGAGTAACAATGATGATATCCAAGAATTAAGGAAGCAGCTGAAACTTCCAACTACATAACACCCATAGGCCAAAGAAGTTGGACAATTAGAGGTAGACAAAGAAAACATGTTCTAAATAATAATTGAACAAAATCTCCAAATTCAGAAAAATGGAAGCTGAAATGGAAACATTATTAAAAGAGAAAGAACAATAGATCAATGTTTTAACATCTATTCCCATAGCAGCAACTTTTAATGCAGGTACTTCAACAACAGGGACATCCAGAACAAAAATTGTTCCAGTAGACACAGTCTAGTGATATAACAGTAGATTTATCTAAGGCCATGGGAGACTTGACACTCAAAGTTCAAGAGATTGAAAAACTCAGTTTACAATTACATAAGCTACAAGAACAAAAATTGAAGGCAGATAATGCATGCGTAGCTTAAATGCAGAAAAAATTTAATTTATCAAAACAAATAGCTACATATGAAAGTGAATCATTAATGGCTCATATCATTGCTCAAGCAAAGGAAAGCATCCGGTTAGATATTAATGTATCTATGACTAAGTTGTGGCCTTCTATAGAAATAATTTTTGAACAAGAAGAATTGTTGCAGAAATCAAAGGAAGTAGTGGCAGAATTAAGGAGAGATCTAGATCACAAAGAAGGACATGCTACTAGGATAATCAAAGTCCTAAATATTAAAACAAAAGAAGAGCTCAAAAAATGTGCAATCGAAGATAGAACTGAAACTATCCTAGAGGTAAGAAAGGTCCTTACTAAAAGGAACCTAATGCTAAAGCTGGAGAATAAGTGTCATAATCTGGAAGTTAAAGTTAAGATTTTTCATTAAAAATTTAACATTTCACACCAAAAAGGACTTCCAAGTATGCAAGGCATTAGTGATAAATTAATTCATCTTGAATAATATCAGCATAGATTACATGACATAGCAGTGGATAAATCCAAATTTGCTAAAATCAAAGGGAACATCACTGGCAAGGCTTTCATGGAGGGTTTAAGTTATGATTTACTAATTCAGCATGAGGTAAAACATTTATTCATAACTAAACCAACTTTTGAGAAGTATATTAAAGTCGATGAAGCATACAAAAAGTTAGTAAAGTTTTCTATTCCTAATGAGGAAAGATGGGACAAATTGTGTGAGCTAATCGACTGAGAATACAGCAGATGTTTCAACAACCAGAAGCAGATTTTCAGGGACAGAGAACAGAATTCTAGGAATCAGAAATAGAACAACAGCCTTTTAGCTCTAGTCACCAGCAATATTCCTCGAATTTTGTGCAAGATGTCAAATCAATTCAAATTTCCTATTTTCTAGTTCTATTTTTGTAAAAAAAATCCAAATCAGTTGGATTAGATATTTTGTAATAAATTTTGACCTTAAATCCAGATATTTTGAAGAAAACCTATAAATACTTTGTAATTTGAAATATGAAGGGTTGAACCCTTATGATGAGCTTTTAAGTATGATTGTAATTCCTTGACCTATTTCTGAAGATTAATAGAATGATTCTGGACTCGTTTTGAAGCAGATTGTGTTTTCCTATGATCTTTCCTCGTTTCTTATATGTTCCATTTTTATTGTTTTATTCACATGTTTAAAGTTAACAAGAAATTTGGGTAAGATAAGATTAAGTTTTAATCTTTTTGAAATCCCCTTGCAAAGTTATAATCAATTACAGTGATTAATTAATTGAAACTATTTTTTTTAGTTAATTCCTCTACATGAATTAATTGTTGCTTCTTGCTATTTTTAAATGTGGTTTTTTTTGCTGTAAAGGGATTTTATACGCATCATTTATATATGACAAGTTAAATGTTGTGTTTGAATGTTTAATGAAGCATACATATCATCTTAAATTATATCTTTCAAAGACAATTTAAAAGCTTAATTATGTTAAAGGTGAGGAATCATCTCTTTTATTATATCATGAATAATTAAGATTTAAATTTTTTTAACAGTTTAAAGCATTGGTCTGCCAAATCAAAATCAAACCATTTTTTAGATGCTTTCACACAATTTCTTAGCCTAGAATTGTCTACAAAGGACAACACTTCCCTCACAAAAGTAGGTTATTAGTTAATCCTAGCACCCAATTTCAGCACAAGTTGGGTACATGTTCACATTGAAGGAGAACTCAAATAGCAATGGTCTTGCTTGTAGTTTCCACAATGTTGACCCTAGACCCACTCTTCACAACACATGTTACAATTTCACTAGTTTAGGATTGGAAGGTGTACATATTCTGGAAAGGGCCTTTGCAACCCCTCTAGATTGTGGTTCTTTGATCTAGCACTATGCATTCCCATGGTCAAACAATCCAAAAATAAAGTGGGAATGTGCATTTTTGTGGGCTTGGTACATGAGGTTGGGTTTTCCTTGCAAGCTCGCTTACTTTTTTGGTAAAATTAGAGTTGTTATATTAGTTCATAAAGACAACATTACATCATAAATAGTTTTTATTGTTCTCCCGCTAGGGAAACCAAACCAGTAACATAAACTGAGAAGTTTCAAGTTGCCTCTATTGTTTCTAATTTGTTGATCTGAGACTATAAACCATGAACAAAAGGAACATATTACATAGACCATAGTGCATGTGTTGATTGACAAAAACATATCATATGACAAAATATAAAGCAGAGCCTACACTATGAGTGCTTTCATGCTACTAGAATGTGTGGCTAGTCAACTAGGGATCCACATTGGTATTTGATGTGGGGGGTTCGGTACTAGTGATATGTTTGAACAGCGGATTGATTTTTCCATTGACAATGTCCATTTTATCCATGAGTTCTACCATACAAATAATAATCTCTTGTTGAACATTTTCTCTATCAGTTATAACCCTTCCTATAAGAGTTATGACATGCCATTATAAGTTTATTATCTACTTGGAGGTTGATGTCCTACCACTAGTTGAATTTCCAACATTTGGGATCCAGTCTCTGGTCTCCCTCTCCATATGAGAATCAAGGACAAATCTACGAGCTTGCCTAACCTGGTCTTCAATTTTTGCATTGGTTCTTTGAACAACTTCGAGAATAATGTGTTTGTACATCTCCATGGTGGCCTTAGCAGAGGTTTGGGCATGGGTACTGTGTAGGGAGGGGGAGTTAAATGCAAGAGAAGATAGTGGTTGAGTCCTACATGGCAGCCACGTCCTAAGGAGCTAACTAGATGGTGGCATACCATAATTGAAGAAGGATTTAAAACAGAGCAAGTAGAACATGGAGAGAATAGGTGGGTGAGTGGATAACACCCAAGGGAGAAAGGCTAAGAGTCTAGGAAGAGTTACAAAGTGTCAGGGGGATTCTGAGGGCCGAAAGGGAGACTAAACCAAATCACATAGATACAGAAGAGTAAAATCCCCCCTAAAAAATAGTTCCAAGGAGTGGAGTTGAAATCCAAAAACCAAAATGTGAAGCAAGAGCAAAATATAAAAGCATAAGTTGAGCCAATCGAGAAAGGAGATGCTAGGAACAATAAGTAGAAGGACAAAATTGAGCAATAGAGAACCACGCAAATCAGTGGCCTAAATAATGATTGAAAGCCTTGTATCGTTGAGATAGACCGCTAGCATGAATGTTTGAGCTTGCATGTTGCCTGACTACTTGGTCTTCTAGCCCAAAAATTTCTCCAGTTGGGGGGGAGACGCCATGGTTTAATAGCAGATTTGTTAACCAATTTCCATTGTTTGGCTACATAGCAAGCTTTTTCCCACTTCCCAACATTATAGCTACACCCTTGCCCTCGCAAGACCATAATTTCCTCCTTGAACTTGCTATCAAATGATTTTTCATGTTGACGTACTTTCCAGAGCACTCGCACAATATTTTGCAACGCGATGAAGGACTTTCTATGTTTGAGTCGAAGATCTGGGCAGTGGGGTAACCATGCAGGCTACTAAGTGAGGGCATCTTGCCACCCTTCTTTAAACCATAGTCGCTTCATATCAAACTTAATGTGTGGATTAACACCCTCCCTGGGGGGATGCATGCTCACTTGTTAAGTTGTCACCTTAACTCCTTATTTATTTGTCGAACATTCATTACCAAGCTTGTAATGTCAATTTTCTTGTAGTCGTTGATCTAAATGGATCACACCTCCCTAATGTGAGGTTTTTTGTCCCTAAAAAATATTAGAGAGAGGCAAGGAAATGATTTTGAGATTTTGTTTCTCTCAATAAATGTTTATCTACTTGTAGTTTCACCTAAGTCCTCTTGCCATAACTTTTTATGTCCTCTTTGAGTGCTTCAACCTTATTTTGCAATATTTCATCTTCCTCTAATTCTTCAAGTGCACTTGATGTGAAATGTTCCATTGTAGTTAGAACTCAATCTTTTTCTTTCCCATCTAGCAAGGATGATTCATACAGAGCAATTTTGCCACATTTAGAACTTAATACATCAACATGGATGGAGATAGATGTAGTTTGAATGCATTGTCGCCAGCCTATTCAATTGGCTAAAATTCTCTTTATCTCAATGAATTCAACTTCTTTGTTGCCCCTTGCATTTGTCCTTTACTAGCCTAGAGCTAGAGTTTGTCACCAACACATAATTTATGATTGGTGTTATGTTGGTCATGGTGAAGTTTGTACTTCCCTTGAATCTTCTTGAGGTGCTCTTGCACCTTTAAATGAATCTCATTGATTGTTGAAAATGGTGTAATATTTAATACATGATTGACCCAATATTTTAATCATGATTGTCTATAGGTTGTTTAATGGTGTTGTCATTGATTCCAACATCATTTCTTGAATGCTCTTAATATACATCATGGATTAGATCAGTTGGAAACCTCAATAGACAAGAAGCCTTGGAAGGATGGTAGGAAACTATAGAATCCATGCACTTGTTGAAGCTTTTGAGTATGAATATTAGTGAATTTGATTTAAATACCATCAGCATTTGATGCTCCTTGTCATTTTGATTCAAACGCGGTTGAGGAGATATGGGCAATCAAAGGTAGAAGCCCCCATCCTATGGTCAAAGTCCCCGATTATAAAATGATGTGGTAGTTCATCATTTGATAACCAAGGAGGAGTTTCATTAAAAATTGAATTAAATTTGATGTGATCAAGTGATTGTGGGGTTTTGGGGTTCATGTCGAAGTCAATTTCAAGCATAATATCCTTATTTATCATGTCGGCCTCCTACTATGGCCCTATAAAAAAAAAAATCTCTCTTAAATATTTTGCATCCAAGAAGTGTGAAAAATTCTGAATATAGAAACCCTACTGTAGTATCCAGATTTACTTCTCCTACTTGTTTGATTTAATTAACAAGTTATTTTATGAAATATTCAGTAAAATATCAAAGTAAACACAACTGCAGCCTACACATACATACAAATCTTTTACCGAAGCATAACGCGCACATGACAAAGGACACAGTATTTTTTGGACAATGTCCCCAGAAAAACCAAATGCGGGAAAACTAGTGCAGCAGCTTTTAGAGGGGGTTTTTTTATTAAGAAGAATATATGAACACAATCAAGGGCACCAATAATGGTTTTCCCGATTTAGAATTCACGGCAGATGTAACTATCACTCGGAGACAAAAAAATATGGTTGATTCAGCCGAGGAAGCACTCCTCTGAAAAATACTGAATACGAGCCCTTTCTGGCCCACTGGAACCCCAGCGCTGCTCCTCCAACCTCTGTGTCAACTTCTCCTGCCCATCGTAGACACTACGCAGCACAGGCTTCTCCTCTGTCACCCCTCTGGGCTCAGCATTGACTCTGCGTCACCCTAAAGGCCCTGTGTCAGCCTCTACACTGCCTCTGCATAAGCCTGGCTAGGCTACGTCCCTCCTACTGGTCTTTGGGATGCCTGGTACGGATCTGCCTCTCTACCTTAGTATTCTTGGACTCGGATTAGAATAATCCCTCGCCGATCTACCCCTCACAAGCACTGTAAGCTCACTCGAAAATTCTCAGCAAACCGCGCCTCAGAATTTCAACTTAGCTCAAGCGCTACCGCTCTATGTGTCTTCTCCAACTGACACCAAGCCTTCCTTTAATATTTTTCTTGTTGAGAAATCAACGATCGTGATCTAAACTCTAATCAACGGCTAAGATTACAAAATACTTGATCCATGTTACTTAGAACATTCTCACCCACATGTTTAAATCAATTCCCTTTAATTGTTTTATTTCCCTAAGTTAGACTTAAGGTCTCCATTAAAATAATTAATTTATTGAATAACTTTCACACTGGGTGTTATTTCTCCAAACAATTAAGGGTCTTGGAGATCTCATGTGTTCTAACCCCTCCACAAAGTTTTGGAGCTAGAGCACATCTGATGCTACCCAAAGTCTCAACACTCCCTCTTACTGAGGAATGTGCTCTAGCAACACTTCACTCGAGAATCGTTACTCTGATCTCTGGCATCGGTCCCATGTGTTGTTGATGCTTGGCATGCTGCCCTCCATCCACTGTGATGTTTCTTTATGTAATACTCCCCAGGACTCTGCCACAGTCACTGCCACATCTATATTGTAGCTCCCTCTCGAATTGATGCATCATGTTTCCTATAGCACTGCCACTGCTACCTGCTGCACTACAACTCAGTTGCTTAGAAGTAAGCAATTGAAGGATGTCCCCCAAAATACTGACATAAAAGTCATTCTAGTTGCATCTCATCACTGAAGCACCCTTTGTTGTTGTTATGCATTGTCTCTCTAGAGCCTCTGCGTTTTTGCTACTCTGCACTGCGTAATCACTGCCCCTCTGCGTTGTTGAAGTCCCATCAGCCTCTGCGTTGTTGCTTCACACCACTGCTACCATTCCACTGTGTTGCTCCAATCTTCAGAGATCAAGCACTGCCTTGTACCTTCCATGATCCTGTTGTGAAACCAGCTCAAAAAAGAGAAGAAAAGAGATATCAACACCTTAGAAATAAGCCACTTTGAGGGGGCAACCTCCAATACATTACATGAATGAACAATTCTTGGATGATACAATTTACAAAACCTCCTTTCTATATATAGGAGTCCATGGGGCCATAATGTAATCCTAGTAGGCCACAATGTAATCCTAGCCGACCTAACAATAATAATTTAAGGGCACAATAATAACAAAATGGGGGTTACAAGGGTACAATAATAACAATAAGGGGGTTACACTAACAACAATAAGGGACTATACTAGTAATATAGGGACCTAACATGCCCCTCTCCTTCAAAAAAGTGTTATCCTCAATGCTTGAGTAGCTCTGGGTGCTTCTGTATAAAATTCTCATCCTCCCATGTAGAATCTTCAGTGGGTAAGTTCTTCCACTTGATGAGATACTCTGAAATTGATTGATTTCGTAGTTGTCGAGTTCTTGTTTCCATGACCGCTTCATGTTCCAATATGATTTTTCCTTCCTCATCAAGTTCTGGCAATATTGTTTGAACTGGAAGATTTTCACCTATAACCTTCTTTAAGCATGAAACATGGAAAACTGAATGTACTCACGAAGAAGCAGGAAGCTCCAATTTGTATGCCATAGTACCAATCTTTTGCAACACCTTGTAAGGACCATAGTACTTTGGCGATAATTTATTATCCTTCTTAGCTTGCTTGAGGGACATTTGTGTATATGGTTGTAGCCGTAAAAATACCCAATCTCCTACATCAAAACTTCTCTCGCTGCGATGTTGATCTGCCTGTTGTTTCATTCGATTTTGTGCCAAATTCAGGTTATCCTTTAAGAGTTGGAGAACTTCTTGTTGATGTTCGATGTGATCTTCCACTGCTTGAACCTTCGAATTTTCTCTTAAATATGATGTGATGGATGGTGGATGATATCCATAAAGTGCCATAAATGGGGTCATTTTTGCTGCAGTATGGAAGGAAGTGTTATACCACCATTCAGCGAGAGGTAACCACTTGACCCATTGTGTTTGTTTATCAGATACAAAACAATAAAGATATCCTTCCAAACATTTATTTACTATCTCGGTTTGACCATCAGATTGAGGATGATAAGATGAGCTATGAGCTAATTGAGTACCCAAACAAGAAAATAACTCCATCCAAAAATTTCCAGTAAAAATGGGATCTCTGTCGCTCACAATAACCCTTGGGCTTCCATGTAGCTTTTGAATTATATCCATAAATGTAGTAGCAACTGTACTTGCTTTAAATGGATGAGATAATGCACAAAAGTGGGCATACTTGGTAAGTCTATCAACTACCACCATGATGACACTCTTTCCTTCGGACTTAGGTAAACCTGTGATAAAATCCATTGAAATCTCCTCCCAACGTTGACTTGGAATGGATAAAGGTTGTAGAAGTCCCGTGGTCTTAATTGTTTCCACTTTATTCTGCTGGAAAACCAAACATTCCGCCACAAAATTTTGAATATCAGATTTAAGGCCATCCCAAAAAAATTCTTTCTTCACCCTGTGGTAAGTTTTTAAAAATCCCGAGTGTCCTCCTAGAGGAGAAGTGTGCAATTCCAGAAGAATATTTTGTTTTAGTTGGGAATTCTTACAAAGATATAAGCGATCTTTGTACCATAAGGAATCATTTTTCCAACTAAATGTATCAGATGTACAAGGATCTTGATGCAACTTTTGAATGAGTGTCCATACATATTTTTCCTTCTTCCATTCATCTCTTGCTTCGGTTATCCAATCTGGTTGATAATAGAAATGGCACAAAGCAATGCTTCCACCTCTTCATTCTTTCTTGAGAGTGCATCTGCAACAACATTAAGCTTTCCTTTTTTGTAGATTATTTCAAAGTCATAAACCAACATCTTTGTGACCCATTTTTGCTGCTCTTCTGAAGATAGTCTTTGTTCCAAAAAATGTTTAAGACTATCATGATCAGTTTTTACCTTGAAGTGTATTCCCATTAGGTAAGTTCGCCATTTCTTTAGTGCATGCAGTATTGCTAACATTTCCTTCTCATAAATAGGTTTCTGTAAATACTTTCCTTTGATTGGACGACTTTCAAAAGCAATGGGTCTTCCTTCCTGCATTAAAACCGCACTAATTCCATTTCCTGAGGCATCACATTCCACAATAAAGGTTTTTGTGAAGTCTGGCATAGCTAAGACCGGTGCTAGGCACATTGCCTCTTTAAGATGTTCAAAGGCCTTAGTTGCTTCAAGAGTCCATGAAAATGCATCTTTCTTCAATAATGTTGTTAGAGGTGCTGCTATTCTCCCATAATTCTTAACAAACTTATGATAATACCCTGTTAACCCGAGAAATCCTCGCAACTGCTTTATGGTTGTGGGGAATTTCCATTCCTTAATGGCTTTAATTTTGTTAGGGTCTACTTTAACACCCTCGTGAGATACAATATGACCCAGATATTCCACCTCTTGTACTCCAAAGAAACATTTGGATTTTTTGCATATAATTGTTTCTCCTGCAATAGTTTGAGCACCCCGTCAACATGTTCAACATGATCCTTCCAAGACCTATTGTAGATTAGTATATCATCAAAAAATACTAGCACAAATTTTCTAAGGAAGGGTTTGAAAATGGAATTCATCAACCCTTGAAATGTAGAAGGTGCATTGGTAAGGCCAAAAGGCATGACCAAAATTCATAATGACCCTCATGAGTTCAAAATGTTGTTTTTGGAATATCTTCAGTCTTCATTCTAATTTGATGATATCCTGAATGAAGATCCAACTTGGTAAAATAAATTGCTCCATGTAATTCATCCAATAATTCATCAATCACAGGAATGGGAAATTTGTTTTTAATGGTGAGCTTATTGAGCTCCCTATAATCCGGACACATTCGCCATGATCCATCCTTCTTGTGTACCAACACTACAGGAGCAGAGAAAGAACTTTGACTGGGTTGAATTATACCCGCCTCTAACATTTCTGCAATCATACGTTCAATTTCGCTCTTTGGAAGTAAGGATATCTATAAGGCCTGATGTTTGGAGTAACACTTCCTGGAATCAAATGAATAGCATGATCATGATCACGAATAGGTGGGAGTCCTTTGGGAGTTTCAAACACCTTGGAATGATTGTCCAAGACTTGTTGAAGATTTGCAGAAATAGATGATTTTGATGTTGGAACTTCTAGTGAGCATAATTGTGCAATTACACCTCGTTGTTATTTCTTTAGAAGCTTTGTCATGACATTAGAGCTTATTATCCTTCCTGTCTTCCCTGCAATACCTCGTAATTCAACTTCCTTTCCTTCTGAAAAAAATTTCAAGAAAAGTTCTTGAAAATTAAAAGCTATCGTCCCCAAAGATTGTAACCATTGTACTCCTAGTACAACATCAGCACTTCCCATAGGAATGGAAAGCATTGGACTAGTCAATACATATTCCCCCATGGTTAGCTTGATATTATGGCATTTTCCAGAGCAATTTATATTTCCTCCATTTGCAACCATCACTTGACATTCTGGTGCTGGGTATAGGAAACAATTTAATTCCTTGGCTACCTTACAATGAATAAAATTATGGGTGCTACCCGAATCAATCAACACTATTACCTTTTTCTTCTTGATTTGTCCTTGTATCTTGAGAGTTTGAGGAGTGGTAATTCCTGCCAGTGCATTACACGATATGGTCGGATTCATTTCTTCCTCTTCTAGGGTTGGTTCCCGGTGTATATCCTCTTCTTGTTCATTTTCTTCTTCCTCTTCACAATCTATGTAAAATAATTTCTTCTCAGCACACTTATGACCTTTAGTGTATTTTCTATCACAACCGTAGCAAAGCCCTTTTGCTCTTTTTTCTTCCAATTGTTGTGGTGTCAACCTTGTAGGTTGTGGAAATCTAGGCGTAGCAACACTTCCTTCTTAATAGAATTGAGTGGTAGGCTTCCTTGTCGCCATAATTTTACATTCAACTTTTCTTGCCAACCTGAATGCCTTCTCCAATGAATCAGGTTCCAAAATGCGAACTTCATGTTGGATGCTATCCTTTAAAGTGCCTATGAAGAGATTAATCCTGTGTTCCTCTGGAATATCAGTTACCCTTATATTCAATTTTTGGAAGTCCTCAATGTGCTGCCCCACTAAACCCTTTTGTTTGAGATTTATCAATTGGCTAAAGAAGGTGTTTCTTTTTGTATCCTCATAATGTGCTATCATTTCCTCCGTAAAAATTGACCAAGTGACAATTTTTTTACGGGAGCAAAGCCATCGATACCATACAAATGTATTTTGTTCTAAATGTAAAGTTGCAATGCATACCTTTTGTGTGTTTTGTACATTATGGAGATCAAAATATTGCTCCATCTGTAGTATCCATGTTACAGGATCCTTCCCATCAAACTTCCTCATATCCATTTTTGGAATATGGTGGTTCTTCCCGCCAACATTAGATTTTATGAAATTGCGATTAACATTTATTTTGTTCTCATCATGAGGTTCTTCTACTATCTTTTCACCATTAGGAAACATTTCTTGTATCAACTTGGTCAAACCTTCGATGTCTACTTTTAGATCATTCTTCATGTTTTTCATGTTGTTTTCCATGTTGTCTTTCATGTCATCCATCTTAGCTTCCATGCCAGCTTCCATGCCTTTCTTCAAACCATCCATCTTCTCTTCCATGCCTTCTTCAAAACTTCCATTTCTTTTTTTGTTGCTCTTTGCGAGAGTGAAATTTGTTGCACTTGCTCTTGTAATTTTGATAGATCATGTTGCAATTCTTCATCTTCATGAGTCATAGTATACCCTTTTGAAGGCTTAATGGGTGTTGAATTATTTTTACGAGGCATCTTTTAGAACCCAATACTGATATCTATTCTACAATATGCCCTTGGAATCAATTCAAATTGATTCTTCAAACAAGACTTATGCAATTCGGAAAAAAAATACACACCTTTTTCTTGCTTTTGAGGAGCTCGATATTGAAATTGGATTATATTTCTGATTGCAGAACTTCAATATTTTATTTTTGGTACCGAAGTAGCCCTCTGAATTATCTTTCGAATGCCACAAGTCTGACCTGATTTGGATTCTCCAAGACAAAGTTGTGTCCAATCTCCCACAATGACCTAATTATGGACTGGTTCAGTAGAGTGAACTTGTACGACTTGCCACGTGTCATTGTTTTGTCCTTTGTCTCTGAAATTGATAGCCAAGAAACTAAAGTCCGTTTACTTGCGACCAATTTTTACGGCACTCCAATCCGATGCCCAGAGAGAGAGTTATTGAACTTTTCCCACAATCACCTCTTTGAGATGAAATTCAAGAGCCTGAAAAAGCACTACCTTCCACAGATCATATCTCCAAAAATATTTCGAACCAAGCTCTGAAATTTTTTGAAAAATTTCCTCAGGATTTCAGCTTCTCACCATACGAATTTCAAATTCTGAACCTTCGTATAAAAAGAGTTATAGCACAAATGCCGCGATGACCTGTTTAGGAGCCTGAAAAAATACCTAACTTCCACAGATCATATCTCCGAACATATTGCGAACCAAGATCTGAAATTTTTAGACAATCTTTCTCAGGATTTTGGCTTCGTACCCTAAAAATTTCAGCTTCTGAAACTTCGTAGAAAAAAGTTATAGCGAAAATTCCATGATGACCTGTTTGGAGCAGCGAAACCCTAGAATCCAAAGCTCTGATACCAAATGTTGTGAAACCAGCTCCAAAAAGAGAAGAAAAGAGATATCAACGCCTTAGAAATAAGCCACTTCGAGGGGGCAACCTCCAATACATTACATGAATGAACAATTCTTGGATGATACAATTTACAAAACCTCCCTTCTATATATAGGAGTCCATGGGGCCATAATGTAATCCTAGTGGGCCACAATGTAATCCTAGCCGACCTAACAATAATAATTTAAGGGCACAATAATAACAAAATGGGGGTTCCAAGGGTACAATAATAACAATAAGGGGTTTACACTAACAATAATAAGGGACTATATTAGTGATATAGGGACCTAACATATCCTCTGCATCCACTGACTCCAGTCATCCTACTATTGTCTTTAACGGCTCCTGTAGCTCGTATGTAATCCAAGAGTTTGGGCACCTCAAGGATCATGTCGTCACCATCTGTAGCTCAATCTAAAGATCTATGTCGCCCCACCTCTTCTCTCGAGGTACATGAGCACTCATGGCCACATCATCATCATTGTCTTCATCCCCTTTTGTTGTTGTTGCCTTGGAATCTTATTCTTCCTTGCCCTTCTTCTTAGGAAAAGTATTGACAAAGTGGCCCAATTCGCCACATATGAAGCATCGGACCTTCGACAGGTCCTTTTTCTTCTTACCTTGCTGCCTTTGTCCCTTAGATGTTAGGGATGCATCTTCCTCATCCTCTTTCTAAATCTTGCCTCCTCTGATGTTGAATTCCCTCTTTGTTATTCTCCTGATATACTCCTGTCGAAGGATTGCCCACATGTCCCGCCACTTTGGAAGTTGTGCTATACCCAAGATACTTTGGAAAAACGTATCCCAGTCATCGGTGACAGCATTTAAGGCAATCCTCACCATGAGTCCATCATCAGGAGTTGCCCCCATGGCAATCAATTGGTCTCGGATAGTCTACAATCTAAAGAGGAAAGGATCGATCTCCTCTCCCTTGTGCATCTGGAACAACCATATTTGATTCTCCAAAAGCATCTTCCATTGGACAGAGCTACCTTGATACAATGTGGTTAATGTCATCCACACCTCGTTTTTCGTCTTCTTCTCGACAATATGCGGAAGCACGTGATATTTCACTCCATCCATGATCAAGCGTTTAGCCCGCACCTGATTTTCATTAAACTTCGCTAGAAGAGCAACATCGGTTGGAATAGCCAGGACGTTCTCAGCATGATCTCTAATGCCATATTCTTCGGGTACTGACAACATTCTGGCTTTCTAGATGGAAAAGTTAGACACATCATCTAACCTATCCTGATCTCTCAATCCATGCAGGGCCATATCTGCTCAAACTGTCGAAGCAAGTGCTCTTCTCCCTTCTACTGCTGCTACACTCAACAAAAGACCATATATGGGTTTCTTGGCGATAGAAACCCTCTAGAGAATATGCTCCCCCTAACAAATGATTTCCCTCTCGGAAATCCTTCACCAATTCTGTCGAATCATCCCTCTACGATTACTCCACTTGATCGAATCTCAAATTTCTTGACTAGAAAATATGTTTGAGAATTGTTTCCCTTTACTTTATCAACCCTGCTAGGCATTTTTTTGCACTGGCAGAAACAATGCCCCACCAGCAACTTCGAAGATCATAAAATTTCACTTCCAGCCACGACAACCAGCACAACGTCACTCCCTATTGGACTGCGCCACCCTCTTGGTCCTATGTCAGCGCAACATGAGCTTGACAGGTGCTGCATCACCCTTCTGAGCCTGCATCAACCTCTGCGTCAGCTCTGCGTGAGCAGATTGGCTCTGCATTACCACTGTAGGGCCTCTACACTATCCCTTTGGTGTTATGTTGCCTCTTTCTGAATTTGTGTAGCTTCAGCTGCCCTCTTGCTGCAAAAAAAATCTTCAAACCTATGCTAATGGCTTCAACTTGATTTTCAATCACTTAGATACCATGTGAAAATTTCTGAATATAGAAACCCTACTGCATTATCTTGATTTACTTCTCCTACTTGTTTGATTTAATTAACAAGTTATTTTCTGAAATATCCAGTAAAATATCAAAGTAAACACAAATGCAGCCTACACATACATATAGATCACTTACTGAAGCATAACACACACATGAAAAAGGACATGATATATTTTGGACAATGTCCCTGGAGAAACCCAATGCAGGAAAACCGGTGCAACAGCTCTTAGAGGGTTTGTTTATTAAGCAGAATATCTGAATGCAATCAAGGGCACGAGTAATGGTTTTCCCAACAGAGAATTCACAGAAGATGTACCTATCACTCAGAGACGGAAAATATGGTTGATTCAGCTGAGGAAGCACTCCTCTGAAAAATACAAAATGTGATCCCTTTCTGGCCCACTGGAACCCCAACGCTGCTCCTCCAGCCTTTGCGTCAACTTCTCCTACCCATCATAGGTTGCTCCTGCGTCACGCCTTTGGGCTCAGAATTTCCTCTACATCCTCATGAAGACCCTAAATCAACCTCTGCACGAGTCTGCCTGGGTTGTGTCCCTCCTGCTGGTCTATGCGCTACCTGGTACGTATCTGCCTCTCTGCCTTAGTATTCTCAGCCTCGGATCAAAATAATTCCTTGTCGATCTGCCCCTCACAAGCCCTACAAGCTCACTCGAAAATTCTCAGCAAATCGCGCCCTAGAATTTCGACTTAGCTCAAGTGCTACTGCTTTGTGCGTCTTCTCCAACTGACACCAAGCCTTCCTTCAATACTTTTCTTGTTGAGAAATAAATGGTCGTGATCTAATCTCTAATCAATGGCTAATATTAGAAAATACTTTATCTGTGTTACTTAGAACATTCTCACCCACATGTTTAAATTAATTCCCTTTAATTATTTTATTTCCCTAAGTTAGACTTTGGGTCTCCATTAAAATAATTAATTTATTGAATAACTTTCATGCCGGGTGGGATTTCTCCAAATGATTTATGGGTCTTGGAGATCTCGTGTGTTCTATCCCCTCCACAAAGTTTCGGAGCTAGAGCACATCTAATGCTACCCAAAATCTCAACGCTCCCTCTTACTGAAGAATGTGCTCTAGCAACACTTCACTCCAGAAGTGTTACATTGATCTCTGGCATCGATCCCCTGCATTGTTGATGCTTGGCTTGTTGTCGTCCATCCACTGCGATGTTGCTTTTTTTATTGCTTCCAATGACTTTGCCACAGTCACTTCCACATATGTACTGCAGCTCCCTCTCAAATTCCTGCATCATGTTGCCTATAGCACTGCCACTACTAATTGTTGCACTACAACTCAGTTGCTCAGAAGTATGAAACTGAAAGACGTCACCCAAAATACTGACAGACGAGTCAGTCTGGCTGCATCTCATCACTGAAGCACCCACTATTGCTACTATGTGTTGTCTCTCTAGAGCCTCTGTGTTGTTGCTACTCTACACTGCGTAAGCACTGCCCCTCTGTGTTGTTGAATTCCCATAAGCCTCTGCGTTGCTGCTTCCACGCTGTTGTTGCCACTCCACTGCGCTGGTCCAATCTTCAGTGATCAAGCATTTCCTTGCACCTTTCAATGTTCCTATGCATCCACTAACTCCAGTCATCCTGCTATTGTCTTTAATGGCTCCCGTAGCTCATATGTAATCCAAGAGTTTGGGCACCTCAAGGATCCTGTCATCACCATCTGTAGCTCACTCTACAGATCTATGTTGCCCCACCTCTTCTCTCGAGGTACATGAGCACTCATGGCCACATCATCATCGTTGTTTTCATCCCCTTTTGTTGTTGCTACCTTGGAATCTAAATCTTCCTTTCCCTTCTTCTTAGGACAAGTATTGGCAAAGTGTCCCAATTCGCCACATATGAAGCATCGGACCTTCGATATGTCCTTTTTCTTCTTCCCTCGCTGCCTCTGTCCCTTAGATTCTAGGGATGCATCTTCCTCCTCTTTCTAAATCTTGACTCCTCTGATGTTGAATTCCCTCTTGGTTATTCTCTTGATGTACTCCTGTCGAAGGATTGCCCACATGTCCCCGCATTTTTGAAGTTGTGCTCTGCCCAAGATACTTTGGACAAAGGTCTCACAATCATCAGTTACGGAATTCAGGGTAGTCCTCACCATGAGTCCATCATCATGGGTGGCCTCCATGGCAATCAACTGGTCTCGAATAGTCTATAATCTAAAGAGGAAAGGATCGGTCTCCTCTCCCTTGTGCATCTGGAACAACCGCATCTGATTCTCAAAAATCATATTCTATTGGACGGAGCTACCTTGATACAATATGGTTAATGTCGTCCAAATCTCGTTTTCTGTCTTCTTCTCGACAATATGTGGAACCACATGATCTTTCACTCCATCCATGATCAAGCATTTATCCCACGCCTAATTTTCATTAAACTTAGCTAGAAGAGAAGCATCATTTGGAACAGCCAGGACGTTCTAGGTGTTGTGGACAATTTTTTCACCCCTAGAGACAGTCTAGAGTTGCCATAGACCAGTGCCTAGGACATCTTAATATAGCAAGGAGCTCATCATATAGCTTGGGTTGTCAATCCAAAAGCTCTCTTACTATCTCTTGTTGAACAAGGAAATTAGTTTAAATGGGACCAATCTCTCTCAGAAGCTGCTACAAAGATAAGAGTAGTGTAGGAACATCATGCAAAACTCCAATACAAAGGCATCATACAGTTAAGAGACAGCTTACTGTAAAGAGGGCCAGTTCAAATAATATGCCACAGAAATCAAATATCAGAAAGTGAATGCGGTGAAGAAACATGAAGAAGATATTAGTTAACATGAGACTGATACCTAGATACACAACAGAATCACATATGGGCTTATCCGACTAAGAATCCATACATGACAATGGCGTTTTAAAAGCACCCTCCTCAAGTAACTAATATAGCAGAAAATATGGATGAGGTGAATATGGAATAGTATATCATGACTAGGCCTATTTAAAGCGCTTGACTAACCCCAGTATGGGCATCAACTAGGATGAATCCTTACTCAAGATTAGTGAGCCACTCGCATTCTAGAGCATGATACAAGAAGATCAATAGCATGAAATGAGATATTGTATTAACACATATGAGAAAATTACATACTGTGAGATACCAGAGACCAGAATCCTTATTACAGTTATAACTCCTCCTCATTGAGACCCTACGGGCACTGAGCCTTCATACAGAAGTTTTACAAAATGTATACAAAAGCCTTTTCACTGCACAGTTCGCTAATAGAAATCTAGAACCCTTACAATGCCTTTCTTTTTAGTTTTTATAGAGGAAGGAGAAAACTCTAGAGAATGAAGTAGGTGATATACATTTAATGATCTTATTTAAACAAATTTGAAAGAAAAGCCCGCCTATGCTGTTTGGCGGTGCTGAATTGGTGCAAGTACTCTACTATTACTTCGTGAAATAAATGCTGAAGGTAAAAATCTCTTCATGAACATGACATAAAGAATAAAAGATACAAATGTTCTGTACTTGACTGAAAGAAGAAATTTGCTGCAATAAAACCCTGAGGTTGCTTGTATTTGTGTATGGTACTCTCAGCCCTCTAACTTCGAGTTTCAACCTCAGATCTTTAATGCAGGGCTCTGCGCCTCTTAATCTTTTGCTCATATTTCATGTTGCCCCATTAATACTCTCGCCTTCTCAAATCTGTCTCTTGATTTTCTCTGGAGGGTTCTATGGATTCATATCCTTGCTTTCTTTAATGATAGTCATTTCATACAACTACCCTCGGCTTCCCTCCTGAATTTCTTCCTCGAAAACAGTCGAGGGCAATGCTCCTGATCTCTGTTAACAAGGTAGCAAATCATAATGATTCTTCTACCGCGGCAAACCTGCAAAAACACAAACTAGTTAAAGAAAACCAGACCAGGATGGAGATGAGGGCGATGGCGACGACGAAAACATGGTCATACGACAAGAGCATGCAGGGTGGTAGATAAAATACAGTGGAGACTTTGACGGGGCGTAAGTTTTCCACGTAGAACAGTTTAAACCTGATGAATGAATAAAACGACGAATATGAATGAAAACACATATATATATATATATGGCAGGGGAAAACACCATAGACACGCGGGAGTATGACACGTGGACGTACGTAAAATCAAGGAGAAAAGAAGACGAGGACGAAAGTACAACAAATGTCGACGAAAGGGTGACGTGGAGGTGTATAGTCGACGGGCGGAGGGAACGCGTCTTGGGCCATTAGATCATGAAACCAGATCAACGGCTCAGAGGTGCTGTGAGCGATACGACAGTGGGCCACGGGACACAACATACACGAAATAATGCGCGAGCAGCTTCGGAGGATATCCGCTGTTGGATTGAGGCCGACAGATCCAACAGCGCGGGTGAATTCCGCTGCCCGGCCATTGACCAACCTTTAACGCGCGAAAAATTGGTTTTGAATGCCGTACTCAGGGACACGTGACATGCGATTTGTGGAATCGCTGGCATTTGGTTGAAAACCGCCGGCTCGGTGGAGGTGGTGCAGAAGGATAATGGGGGCGGTTTCCGCTGACCGAATATGGACGCGGGGACCACCATAGAACAACCTCCGCTCGAGTCGATTGGCTTTGGATGCGACGGTTACAATTCTTGAAGCGTAAAGCAACAAGCTCCTTTTTGACTTAGCGTATGGTTTAGAACTGAGTCACATGGGAACCAAAGCAGGGAGGGCAAGATCTTGGGAAGCTAGGCCGATAAACTTTAAATCTGTCAGGTTTTAACCTTCAGGCACTGTGTATTTATGAGCGGAAAAGGTAACCATAGACAAAAATATGGAAGTGCTGACGGAAATTTTGCGAAAGATGTTTTAAACAGACCCAAAGGAAACTGGTGGCCAAAATTTAAATAGGGGGGCTGATATGCACAACATCAGCTCCATCTGGGGATGACATGTTCACCCTTGGACATGTCGAGAACACGCAGACCACTGAACATTTCTGTATGTACATCCTATTTTTCGATTCCTCTGCGTTTCTTCTGATAATTTGCCAGCATCCTTTCTTCATAAAAATAAAAGCTAAAACAACTTATATACAATATGATACAACAGGCATTCCCAGCCTGGATCAAAATTGAAAGTATGGCTTGAGGAATTGGCCATTCACAGGGGCGTCCAGCAGATCACCCTGTAGGTTTTCCAACATGAAAGTATTGTTTCTTCCTTGATTCACAATTTTGAATGGGCCAAACCACAACGGATCAAATTTAGCATGCTTGCCTTTCCCTGCTCTTCGAACGTCCCATCTGAGAACCAGGTCTCCAATTTGAAATTTTTTGTCTTTTGCATGCCGATCAAATACATTCTTCATTTTCTCCTGATATTCTATCAATATCTGATTCACCTGGTTCCGTGTTTCCTCTAATTCGACCAATTGATTAATTCTTCTGACCATGTCATCTGGTTCTTCCTGGCTTTCCTGCATAAAACGTGCTACTAGCAACACCAATTGCATAGGAAACACAGCTGCTCGCCCATACACCAAATCATAGGGAGATTTCCCTGTTGCTCTCTTGCTGGTTATCCTATTCGCCCATAGAGCAAATTTTAATTGAGAGTCCCAATTCTTCTGATTCTCATTTATCGTTTTCTTCAAGGCCCTCACCAGGGTTTTATTAGAAGACTCTGCTAAGCCATTTCCCTGTGGATAGTAAGTTGTGGAATGAGTCAATATGATATTATACTGTTGGCAGAAATTTACAAATCTGGCAGACTTGAAAGCCTGTGCATTATCAGTTACAATCCTAGCAGGACAGCCAAACCTGAATATGATATTTTCCTCCATAAACTTGATTATCACAGCATTTGTAGCATTTCTTGTAGGTATAGCTTCCACCCATTTTGTGAAATAATCGGTGGCTGTTAGTATCCATTTATATTGGCCACTTGATGGGGGATGTATCTCTCCTATAAAATCTAATCCCCATTTTTGAAAAGGTTCATTGACATGGATAGGAATCAAGGGCAAAGCTGCTAATTTCTGTCTTTCTGCAAATCTTTGGCACTTGTCACATGCCCTGACCCAAGCAAAAGCATCTGTAAATAATTTTGGCTAGTAGAAACTAGCCTTCAGGATTTTATGAGCTGAGGCCCTCCAGCTGTAATGTCCCACACGTATTCCCTCATGAAATTATGTCATTACATTCTCCACTTCATTTTCTGTGAGGCATAATAGTAATATACCTGAAGGGTCCTTCCAATATAGCTGTCCATTAGCAATTATGTATTTCTGGGACTTCATTCTTACAGCTCTGTATTTTATCTTATCACAACTTGGAGGACAGCTAAGTGTTAAAAGATATTCAACTATTTCTTTATACCAAGGACTAGTGAGGTATTTCATGTGTATCTTTTGAGTGGCCATCTCTAGTCCTTGTTGTTCTTCTCCTTTCTCAGATTTTTCATTTTCTATCATGGATAAATTAATGCCCAAGGCTTGATGATTTGATTCAGATAACATTTTAGCAAGTCCCTGTCCTTTAATCAGCTTAGTAGGCCTTATGTCCAAATCATACTCCTGTATTTTTGCAATCCATCTTCCTCTTTTACCTTCGCTATCCCCCTAAACAAGAATGTCTTTGACAGCTGCTGTGGGAACATATGCAGTAATGTGAGATTGCAAAACATAGGTTCTAAAAGCTTTGAGGGACTTTACCAGGGCATATGCCTGCTTCTCCAATATATTATATTTTAATTCAGCATCATGAAGCACTTGACTGAAGAAAGCTATAGGCTGCTCATATCCGTCCTCATTTTTCTGCAACAATACTCCAGCAATTGTATGAGGTGAAGCAAATGAGAATATTATAAATGGCTTTGTGTAATCTGGCCCAGCTAGCACAGGAGCTTCAGCAAATGCCTGTTTTATCCTGGTGAATGCATCTCTAGACTCCTGGGACCATTTTACTTCATTATCCTTTTTCAACATATCAGTTATATGCCTAACTATTTCAGCATAGTTAGGAATAAACCTTCTCAAAAAATTAATTCGGCCTAAAAACACCTGCACTTCCTTCTTATTCCTGGGTAAAGGAATACTGTTTATTACTTCAACTCTCTTAGGGTCTATTTTCACACCATCTTTAGTTACAATGTGCCCTAAGAGTTTTCCCTCATCTAATGCAAATAAAGATTTTTGAGGATTGAGGGATAGGCCATACCTTCTGCATTTTTCAAAATTTCTTCTTAAATGCTCAATATGCTCATCATCATTCTTTGAAAATACTGTGATATCATCAAGATACACCACCAAGAACTTGTCCTGCTCTCCAACAAGGCTATGTCCATTGCCCTTTGAAAAGTAGCTCCTGCATTAATTAATCCAAATGGCATCCTGGCATACATAAATGTTCCCCATGGTGTAGTGAATGCAATTTTCTTCTGATCTTCTGGAAACACAGCTACCTAATTATAGCCAGAAAAACCATCCATCATTGACATTCTGGATGCTCCCACCACTTTCTGCAGGATGTGGTCCATTTTAGGCAGTGGATAATTATCCTTTAGAGATGCTCTATTTAAATTCCTGAAATCCACACACAGCCTTATTTCTCCATTCTTCTTCCGAACAAGAACAAGGTTTGCTACCCATTCTGAGTATCTCAATGGCACGATTATTTTGGCCTTCAATAGCTTCTTGATTTCTTTTTCAATAGAGGGAAGCATCAGAGGATTTATCTGTCTGAGCTTCTGTTTATAAGGCCTCGCGCCTTCCCTCAAAGGAATTTTATGTTGAATTATATTAATATCAAAAGTTTTTAGGTCCTGATAGGACCAAGCAAATACATCCTTATAAGATTGAAACAACTTCAAATATTTTTCTTTATATTCTTCTGGGACCTTTTTAGATAATTTTATAATTTTGGGATCAGCATAAGTACCCAGATTTAAATCTTCCACTTGATCTTCTTCTATCACTTTGTTTGGCTGCAATGGAATATCATCTTTGTTAAATAATCTTTCCAGAGGCACCAGACCTCTAGGTATGACATTCCCTTTCAGCTACAACACTTTATTGCCTGCTATTCTTTCTTCCCATTTGTTTTCTACAACATTTTCAGCTTCTTCTTCCTCATAATCATCAATCTCCATATTAGATAATTCTCCCACTATCTCCATGAATATCTTCATATGTTCATCATCTTCAAATACCTACCAGTGCTTAATATTATCTGGGATAGATGGCCTGTAACGTACCTCCAATTCGTATCTTAAAAGTGGATTCTGAGGAGGACGGAATGTACTGGCAGCTACAGCAAGAGAATCTGCTATTTTGTTTTGCTCCCGGGGCATGAACTGTATGTTAAATGATGAGAATAAATTCTCCACCATGTCCCATACTTCGTTTCTGTAAGCTCTCAGCCGAGGATGCTTGGTTTGGCATTGATTTCTGATCTGCCTTACCACCAGCTCAGAGTCTCCCATGACTTTTAGACTTTGGATGCCCATGTTTCTAGCTGTCTGTAGTCCCAATAAAAGTGCTTCATATTCAGCTACATTATTGGTGGCTTCATATTCCAATTTAAAGGACAGTGGCGCCCATTTTCCTGTAGGAGAGATTAATAACACCCCAGCTCCATTGCCTTCTCTTGAGTTTGCTCCATCAAAATGCAAAGTCCAAATTTCCGATTCCTGATCATCTTTAGGCTGCTCAGCTTGGATTTGACCAAAAAGGGGCTCATGAGCATAATTTTGATTTTCTTCTAACATCAAACATGAGAAGTCTCCCTCTTTGTTATAAACTGGGGAATTCTCTGAGCAGTCAGCCTTAGTTACCATTTTAACAAATCTAGTCTCCCTGTATAACCTCCTCTCCTGGCCTCCAAAGACTGGGACAGTAGCATATGTTAAATCCAATTTGATTGACCCACCAATTTTTGTACCCCAGGACCTTGACAGTAACATGCCAAAGCGGGCTGGGATATCAACAACCACAATGTCCATGACCACACTCTTTGCTGGAATTTGGGCCAAATTGACCACTAAATCTTTAATCATTCCCAAGCATTTAACTCTTTTAGAATCAAATGAATATAGGTCTTTGTATGGTCTTGTAATTTGCAGCCCTAGTTGTTCCATGACAGACAGAGGCATAAGATTATTGGAAGCCCCAGAATCTAACATACAATTGTGTAACAGCAGGTCATGAATAACTAGGGACACATAAAAAGGAGGAGTAGAAGGGTCTATCTCCTCGACATGTGGGCCAAAGACTACCATGGGTCTTTCTTCTTGAAGGTTTAAACTATCAGGTACGATTGGTATTTCAGGAGGGAGCATAAGGGAAGTAACTTGAGACTGATATATAGGCTGTTTTAGTAATTCGGTCAGGGGGACTGGAATCTTAATTTTCTCAAGCTCTTTTTGTAAATTAAAAGCAGAAGGGGGCTTTTCTAGCACTACTTATTTTGACTCTTTATTTTCAGCTGAAGATTTAATTTCTTTTGACCATGACTCAACATTAGGAGGACTGACTATTTTTGAAGAAGAAGGAATCTGATCATTAGGCTACAAGGGAGCATTCAGAGGACTCTTACCTTTTTCTATGTTTCTCTTTGTTGCTGATTCCTTCTGAGCAGGTGCTTCTTTCTGAGGTGGCTCCTCTTCTTGATCTTGAGTTCGGGTCCTCTTCCTTGAAGACCTGAGATCATACTTTACATTGAATTTTCCTTGCATGAAATCAGCAAATTGCTTACAATAATGGTCAATCTCTGCTTCTTCTTCTTCGTCTTGCAATGGGCACTCTATATCATCATTATTTGAAAAAGCCAGATTTGAATCTTCTAATTGATAAGTGGCATCTCCAGTGGAGTCTTCTGCTGGACCTTCCAAGTACAATGGATGTGGTACTTGGTCTGGTTGCTCCTTTGCTTCTCTCGGCAATATCTGCAATGGTGGTCTTTTATACTGGGGATTGTATCCTCTGTTTGGAGCATTATAGAAATTCTTGGGAGCTGCATTTTTAGCCTCCAACTCAAGCTTGACCATCTTCTTAATCATCTTGCTTATTTCATCCATTTGATCTAAATCCTTATCTTGATTAGAGGTGGAGACCTCTTCTTTACCTCTCCTCCTAGTATCTAGTTCAATTTTTCCCTTCAGTTTCCCACTGGAGGCAAAGTTTGCTTCCAGCTCCAGAGCATCTGACTGAGCATCATCTAAAGTGGTAGGTTTTCTTTCTCTCAATGAGAATCCAAAGTCAAAATCAAAGGCTGCTATAAAAACTATCTTGGTAGCTGTTTCATGGGGCTTCATTTCAGGAGGCAGGTTCAAATATAACTTGTTGAATCTTTTAATAAACTCTGATACTCCTTCATTATGCTTCTTCTTCAAAGTATTAAATTCAGTAAGACACTGACCATAATCTTTCTTTTCTCCCCACTTCCTGAGGAAAGTATTCTCCATCTCGTCCCAGGTGGTCACGGAACGATTTCCCAATGTCTTGAACCATTTTCTGGCTTCACCTTCCAAAGATTGAACAAATAATCTTAATACAACATCCAAATGTTCAACATTTAAATTTTCTGCAAAGGAACAGAAAGTCTCAAGATGTTTCTGAGCATCAATTTCATTTTCACCATTAAATCTCGGCAGAATTTTCAAATAATCCTGTGGCATATCATTTAGCACTTGTGGTAAGGCCAGTGGAGCATATTTGTTCAATAGAAAAGCAGGAACATTAGCCATTGGAGGAGGTGAGGGTTGTGCAACAATCTGAGGTACAGATGAAGGAAGGGGAGTAGGAGGAAGTGGAGTATGTATGACAATGGGAATAAATTGCGCAGAAGCTTGAGGCGTAGCTGGGAATAGTTCACGGTTGACAGCAGCTACTTCTGTGACTTCTTTAATTTCCCCAGCCTCAGGAGTAGGATGGAAATCCTCTTCAATCCAGGCACTTCCTCTACGTGGAGTTTCTGAGTAAAACTCGGGATTTTCTTTGGTAGAATCGGGATGTTCTGTTCTGATTTCTTGAGAAGAAGAGGGTGGATAATCTTCAACGGAATATTCAAGGTTTTCAGCACGAACTGATTTCCTCTCCTTCCAAACTCTTTTATGAATGATCTTCTTGGGGTCAGACACGTAAGGTGTCTTCGACTGAGATGTATCTGACCTCAAATGTGGCTTATGAGGAGCCAGGACTACCAATAAATTTATCAAATAAAGAACAGTGGAGTCGCCAAGGTGAGAGATGCGCAACTCTTCAACTCTCCATGCTCACCTGATTAGAGAGTGAAAACAATTTGTCGAGGCCCAGGGAAACTGATATTCTCAAATTCAATCCCCGGCAACGGCGCCAGAAAGATGTTGTGGACAATTTTGTCACCCCTAGAGACAGTCTAGAGTTTCCATAGACCAGTGCCTAGGACATCTTAATATAGCAAGGAGCTCATCATAGATCTTGGGTTGTCAATCCAAAAGCTCTCTTACTATCTCTTTTTGAACAAGGAAATTAGTTTAAATGGGACCAATCTCTCTCAGAAGCTGCTACAAAGATAAGAGTAGTGTAGGAACATCATGCAAAACTCCAATACAAAGGCATCAGACAGTTAAGAGATAGCTTACTGTAAATAGGGCCAGTTCAAATAATATGCCACAGAAATCAAATATCAGAAAGTGAATGCGGTGAATAAACATGAAGAAGATATTAGTTAACATGAGACTGATACCCAGATACACAACAGAATCACATATGGGCTTATCCGACTAAGAATCCATACATGACAATGGCATTTTAAAAGCACCCTCCTCAAGTAACTAATATAGCAGAAAATATGGATGAGGTGAATATGGAACAGTATATCATGACTAGGCCTATTTAAAGCGCTTGACTAACCCCAGTATGGGCATCAACTAGGATGAATCCTCACTCAAGATTAGTGAGCCACTCGCATTCTAGAGCATGATACAAGAAGATTAATAGCATGAAATGAGATATTGTATTAACACATATGAGAAAATTACATACTGTGAGATACCAGAGACCAGAATCCTCATTACAGTTATAACTCCTCCTCACTGAGACCCTACGGGCACTGAGCCTTCATACAGAAGTTTTACAAAATGTATACAAAATCCTTTTCACTGCACAGTTCGCTAATAGAAATCTGGAACCCTTACAATGCCTTTATTTTTAGTTTTTATAGAGGAAGGAGAAAACTCTAGAGAATGAAGTAGGTGATATACATTTAATGATCTTATTTAAAAAAAATTGAAAGAAAAGCCCACCTATGCTGTTTGGCGGTGCTGAACTGGTGCAAGTACTCTACTATTACTTCGTGAAATAAATGCTGAAGGTAAAAATATCTTCATGAACATGACATAAAGAATAAAATATACAAATGTTCTGTACTTGACTGAAAGAAGAAATTTGCTGCAATAAAACCCTGAGGTTGCTTGTATTTGTCTATGGTACTCTCGGCCCTCTAACTTCGAGTTTCAACCTCAGATCTTTAATGCAGGGCTCTGCGCCTCTTAATCTTTTGCTGATATTTTATGCTGCCCCATTAATACTCTCGCCTGCTCAAATCTGTCTCTTGATTTTCTCTGGAGGGTTCTATAGATTCATATCTTTGCTTTCTTTAATGATGGTCATTTCATACAACTACCCTCGGCTTCCCTCCTGAATTTCTTCCTCGAAAACAGTCGAGGGCAATGCTCCTGATCTCTGTTAACAAGGCAGCAAATCATAATGATTCTTCTACCGCGGCAAACCTGCAAAAACACAAACTAGTTAAAGAAAACCAGACCGGGATGGAGATGAGGGCGATGGCGACGACAAAAACATGGTCATACAACAAGAGCATGCAGGGTGGTAGGGAAAATACAGTGGAGACTTTGACGGGGTGTAAGTTTTCCACATAGAACAGTTTAAACTTGATGAATGAATAAAACGACGAATATGAATGAAAACATATGTATATATATACGGCAGGGGAAAACACCATAGACGCGCGGGAGTATGACACGTGGACGTACGTAAAACCAAGGAGAACAGAAGAGGAGGACGAAAGTACAACAAATGTCGACGAAAGAGTGACGTGGAGGTGTATAGTCAACGGGCGGAGGAAAACGCGTCTTGGGCCGTTAGATCATGAAACTAGATCAACGGCTCAGAGGTGCTGGGAGCGATACAATGGTGGGCCACGGGACACAACAGACACGGAATAACGCGCGAGCAGCTTCGAAGGATATCCGTCGTTGGATTAAGGTCGAGAGATCCAACGGCGCGGGTGAATTCCGCTGCCCGGCCATTGACCAACCTTTAACGCGCGAAAAAGTGGTTTTGAACGCCATACTCAGGGACACGCATCACGCGATTTGTGGAATCACTAGCGTTTGATTTAAAACCACCGACTTGGTGGAGGCGGTGCGGAATGGAACCAGCGGTTTCCCGCGACAAGATATGGACGCGGGGACCACCACATAGAACAACCTCCGCTCCGTCGATTGGCTTTGGATTTGACGGTTACAATTGCGCCCGAAACGTAAAGCGACAAGCTCCCTTTTGACTTAGCATATGGTTTCGAACCCGAGTCACATGGGAACCAAAACAGGGAGGGCTAAGATCTTAGGACTAGGCCCGATAAACTTTAAATCATGGGTTTTAACCTTGGCACAGTGTATTTTATGAGCGGAAAAGGTAACCATAGACAAAATATGGAGGTCTGTGGCTGCGAAAGATGTTTTAAACAGATCCAAAGGGACTCGGTGGCCAAAATTTAAATAAGGGGGGGCTGATATGCACAACACTAGGCATGATCTTTGATGTCATATTCTTCAAGTATTGACAAGATTTTGGCTTTCTAGATGGCAAAGTTAGACACATCGTCTAACCTATCCTGATCTCTCAATCCATGCGGGGCCATCTCTGCTCAAATTTTCAAAGCAAGTGCTCTTCTCCCTTCCACTATTGCTACACTCAACAAAAGAGCAGATCTAGGTTTCTTGGCGATAGAAACCCTCTAGAGAATATGCTCCCTTTGAAAAATTATTTCCCTCTTGGAAATTCTTCACCAATTCTGTCGAATCATCCCTCTACGATCACTCCAATTGATTGAATCTCAAGTTTCTTGGCTAGAAAATCTGCTCAGGAATTGTTTCCCTTTACTTTGTCAACCCTCCTAGGCATTGCTTTGCACTGGTAGAAACAATTCCCCACCAACAACTTCGAATATCAAAAAACTGCACTTCTAGCCACGACAACTGACACAACGTCACTCCCTCTTGGACTGCATCACCCTCTTGGTCCTACGTTAGCGCAGCATGAGCTTGAAAGGATATGTGTCACCCTTATGGGCCTGCACCAGCCTCTTTGTCAGCTCTGCGTGAGAAGATTGGCTATGCATTACCCCTATAGGGCCTTCGCGTTGTCCCTCTAGTGTTGCGCTACCTCTTTCTAAATTTGTGAAGCTTCAGCTGCCCTCCTGAAACAAAAAAATATTCAAATCTATGCTGATGGCTTCAACTTGATCTGCAATTGCTTTGATACCATGTGAAAATTTATGAATATAGAAACCCTACTACAGTATCTTGATTTACTTCTCCTACTTGTTTGATTTAATTAACAAGTTATTTTCTGAAATATTCAGTAAAATATCAAAGTAAACAGAAATGCATCCTACACATACATACAGATCATGTACTGAAGCATAGCGCACACATGAAAAAGGACACAATATTTTTAGGACAATGTCCATGGAAAAACCCAATGCGGGAAAACCAGTGCAGCAGCTCTTAGAGGGTTTGTTTATTAATCAAAATATTTGAATACAATCAAGGGCACCAGTAATTGTTTTCCCAACAGAGAATTAATGACAGATGTACATATCACTCGAAGAAATAAAATATGGTTGATTCAGCCGAGGAAGCACTCCGCTGAAAAATACTGAATAGAATCCCTTTCTAGCCCACTAGAATCCCAGCACTACTCCTCCAGCCTTTGTGTCAGCTTCTCCTGTCGAGCATAGCCACTACGCAGCATAGGCTACTCCTGCATCACCCCTCTGGGCTCAACGTTGCCTCTGTGTCACCCTGAAGGCCCTGCGTCAACCTCTGTGTGAGCCTGACTAGGTTGCGTCCCTCCTACTGGTATTTGGGATGCCTGGTACAGATCTGCCTCTCTACCTTAGTATTCTTGGCCTCGGATCATAATAATCCCTTGCCGATATGCCCCTCACAAGCACTACAAGCTCACTTGAAAATTCTCAGCAAACCGCGCCTCAAAATTTCGACTTAACTCAAGTGCTACCGCTTTGTGTGTCTTCTCCAACTGACACCAAGCCTTCATTTAATACTTTTCTTGTTGAGAAATCAACGGTTGTGATCTAATCTCTAATCAACGGCTAATATTAGAAAAGACTTTATCCATGTTACTTAGAACATTCTCACCCACATGTTTAAATTAATTCCCTTTAATTATTTTATTTCCCTAAGTTAGACTTTGGGTCTCCATTAAAATAATTAATTTATTGAATAAATTTCACACCCGGTGGGATTTCTCCAAACTATTTATGGGTCTTGGAGATCACATGTGTTCTAGACCCTCAACAAAGTTTTGGAGCTAGAGCACATCTGATGCTACCCAAAATATCAACGCTCCCTCTTACTGAGGAATGTGCTCTAGCAACACTTTCCTCCATAAGTGTTATACTGATATCTGGCATCGGCCTCCTACGTTGTTGATGCTTGGCCTGCTGCCCTCATTGTGATGTTGCTTTATGTACTGCTGCCTATGACTCTACCACAGTCACTGCCACATCTATACTACAGCTCCCTCTCAAATTACTGCATCATGCTGCCTATAGCACCACCACTGCTAACTGTTGCACTAAAACTCAATTGCTAAAAAGTAAGCAACTGAAGGACGTCACCCAAAATACTGACAGAAAAGCCATTATGGTTGCATCTCATCACTGAAGCACACTCTGTTGCTGCTATGTGTTGTCTCTCTAGATCCTTTTCATTATTGTTACTCTGCACTTCGTAAGCACTGCCCCTCTGCGTTTTTGCTTCCACATTGCTGCTGCCACTCCACTGCGCTACTCCAATCTTCAGCAATCAAGCACTGCCTTGTGCCTTTTCATGATCCTCTGCATCCACTAACTCCAGTGATCCTACTATTGTCTTTAACGACTCCCGTAGCTCATATTTAATCCAAGAGTTTGGGTACCTCAAGGATCATGTCGTCACCATCTGTAGCTCACTCTACAGATCTATGTCACCCCACCTCTTCTCTCAAGGTAAATGAGCACTCATGGCCACATCATCTACTTTGCCGTCATCCCCCTTTGTTTTTGATGCCTTGGAATCAGAATCTTCCTTCCCCTTCTTCTTAGGACAAGTATTGGCGAAGTGTCCCAATTCGCCACATATGAAGCATCGGAACTTCAATAGGTCCTTTTTCTTCTTCCCTTGCTGCCTTTGTCCCTTAGATGCTAGGGCTTCATCTTCCTCCTCCTCTTTCTAAATATTGACTCCTCCGATGTTGAATTCCCTCTTGGTTATTCTCCTGATATACTCATGTCGAAGGATTGCCCACATGTCCCCCCACTTTGGAATTTGTGCTCTACCCAAGATACTTTGGACAAAGGTCTCCCAATCATCGGTGACAGAATTCAGGGTAGTCCTCACCATGATTCCATCATCGGGAGTTTCCCCCATGGCAATCAACTGGTCTCGGATATTCTACAATCTAAAGAGGAAAGGATCGATCTCCTCTCCCTTGTGCATTTGGAACAACCGCATCTGATTCTCCAAAAGCATCTTCCACTGGACGGAATTACCTTGACACGACGTGGTTAATGTCATCCACACCTCATTTTCTATATTCTTCTCGTAAATATCTGGAACCACATGATCTTTCACTCCATCCATGATCAAGTTTTTAGCCCACGCTTTATTTTCATTAAACTTCACTAGAAGAGCAGCATCGGTTGGAACAGCCAGGACGTTCTCGACATGATCTATGATGCCATACTCTTTAGGGACTGACAATATTTTGGCTTTCTAGATGGAAAAGTTAGACACATCGTCTAACCTATCCTGATCTTTCAATCCATGCAAGGCCATATTTGCTCAAACTGTCAAAGCCTTCTACTGCTGCTACACTCAGCAAAAAACCAGATCTGGGTTTCTTGGCGATAGAAACCCTCTAGAGGATATGCTCCCTCTGACAAATGATTTCCCTCCCAGAAATCCTTCACCAATTTTGTCAAATCATCCCTCTACGATCACTCCACTTGATCGAATCTCAGATTTCTTGGCTAGAAAATATGTTCAGGAATTGTTTTCCTTCACTTTGTCAAACTTGTTAGGCAATGTTTTGAACTGGCAGAAATAATGCCCCACCAGCAACTTTGAAGATCAGAAAAATGCACTTCCAGCGATGACAACCAGCACAACGTCACTCCCTCTTGGATTGCATCACCTTCTTGGTCTTGTGTTAGCATAGCATGAGATTGACAGGCTCTGCATCACCCTTATAGGCCCGCATTAGCCTCTTCACTAGCTCTGCATAAGCAGATTGGCTCTGCGTTACCCTTGTAGGGCCTTTGCGATGTCCCTCTAGTGCTGCACTCCCTCTTTCTGAATTTGTGCAACTTCAGCTGCCCTCCTGCAGCAAAAAAATCTTCAAACCTATGCTAATGGCTTCAGCTTGATCTGCAACCGCTTTTATACCATGTGAAAAATTCTGAATATAGAAACCCTACTGTAATATCTTAATTTACCTATCCTACTTGTTTGGTTTAATTAACAAGTTATTTTCTGAAATATTTAGTAAAATATCAAAGTGAACACAAATGCAAACTACACATACATACAAATCATTTACTGAAGCATAACACACACATGACAAAGGACACAATTTTTTTGGACAATGTCCCTGGAAAAACCTAATGCGGGAAAACCGGTGCAGCAGCTCTTAGAGGGTTTGTTTATTAAGCATAATATCTAAATACAATCAAGGGCACCAGTAATGGTTTTCCCAACAGAGAATTCACGGTATATGTCCCTATCACTCGGAGATAGAAAATATGGTTGATTCAGTCGAGGAAGAACTCCTCTGAAAAATACAGAATATGATCCCTTTCTGGCCCACTGGAACCCTAGTGTTGCTCCTCCAGCCTTTGTGTCAGCTTCTCCTGCCCAACATAGCCATTGCGCAGCATAGGCTACTCCTCCGTCACCCCTCTAGGCTCAGTGCTGCCTCTGCATCACCCTGAAGGCCTTGCATCAACCTCTGCGTGAGCCTAGCTGGGTTGCATCCCTCCTGCTGGTCTTTATGCTGCTTGGTACGGATATGCCTCTCTGCCTTAGTATTCTCAGCCTCGGATCATAATAATCCCTTGTCGATATGTCCCTCACAAGCACTGCAAGCTCACTCAAAAATTCTCAGCAAACCGCGCCCCAGAATTTTGACTTAGCTCAAGTGCTACCGCTTCATGTGCCTTCTCCAATTGACCCCAAGCCTTCCTTTAATACTTTTCTCATTGATAAATCAATGGTCATGATCTAATATCTAATCAACAACTAAGATTAGAAAAGGTTAGATCCATGTTACTTAGAACATTCTCACCCACATGTTTAAATTAATTCCCTTCAATTATTTTATTTCCCTAAGTAAGACTTAGGTTCTCCATTAAAATAATTAATTTATTGAATAACTTTCACACTGGGTGGAATTTCTCCAAACGATTTCTGAGTCTTTTATATCTCATGTGTTCTAGCCCCTTCATAAAGTTCTAGAGCTAGACCACATCCAATGCTACCCAAAATCTCAACAAGAAGAGTCAGGAATATCTAATGCGGATGTTAAATTTTTGAAGGATATTGGGCTAACGTTCTTGCCTTCTAGGTCACGGTTATTCGTTGAAACTTTTGTAGCCTATTTCGGCCTTCTTTCTGAGGCAGATTTGCTCCAAATGAGGATTTATTTGGGCATAAATTTGAGCAAAGTTTTCCCTGGAGGTACAACTATCTTGGGGGACTTTTTCAATGGTTTTCTCTTGGGTATAGGGCTTTGTTTTATGTCATTTTTTCTTGGGTTAAAAGGTTTCGTCGTCATCTCTAGAACTATCCACACCTCAGCCCTAAATTTTGCATTGTTTCGAGATGATTCCAACCTTGTTTTACCCCCTTGTTTTGGTCTTCTTTCAACCCTACTCTAATTTTGTTTCAATGTCTATTTCAAACTTTTTTAGCCTGTAATATTTGTTCTAAACATTTGTCCTAATTCGCCCTTATCTAGCCTATTGCTGTAATGTTCCAAATTTTATGGAACATTAATTTTTGTTAAGGAGATGAATAAAATGGGTAGGGGACCCATTCTTTGCATGATTAGAGAATAAAAATCCTCTAAGTATGAAAGAGGATCATGTTGGAGCTGGATTTCACACCTCAATGTGTGAAAGGAGGTTTTTGCATAAAGGTTTGGCCAAGGTTGACCAAGTCAAACTGCGTTGGTGTAATATCTCGTTTCGGGGATATCTCTAAAACACGGCAAACTCCAACCAGAGATGGACTAGGAGGGCATTTACCGGATATTCCACCTCTGAAAGAGGACGAGATTCGGAGGCTACCTGGCCCTTTCCAGACTCTGTCTAAGAGTGATAGATAAACACACCAAGTGGTATAGAACTAGAATGCTCAAGCATATATAAAAATAACAGTGCAGCAGACATATAATAGCATAGAAAGGAAATACGGCAACTCATCCAGAAACATAGAGAGGAAATGCTAAGCCATTTTATTAATCTGAGAAATATAATGAATTACAATAGGTGATCAGAATGATGGCACCTAATCTTGCTCAAGGCAAGTGAAGAAATGCTCTCAGAATATATAGGAAATGGTTGCTCTCTGAACTGCATCCCAGCTGTTGGAAAACTGTCGTGTAGCTGCTACTGATGGAATGGACTGGAGACTAGGGGCTGATCCCCTTGCCGAAATGAGCTGAAAATCTACAATCCTCCTCTACTCACCAATCCTGACAAAACCCAGAAACCATATCAAAAATTTCCGACTCCCGAAAATCACCAGAAAATACCTCCTCGAGGAATTACGCTGGCCTCCAAGGCTCTGCGCAGAGGCTAAATGAGAATAGCTGAAACACCGCCTCAAACTCAACCAAAATCCTCCTACAGGCAAAGGTCGATCCTCGGCTCAAAATATAGGCTAAATCTCCTGAAGAAATCCCGATCCGGAGCACCTCCAAAATGAACTACGTCCTCTCTCCCAATGACTGCACAGTCTCTACTAAAACCCAGCTCCGCAGCAAACCCAAACAACAAACCTCTCACAAAATACTGAAGAAATAACTTTTCCCGAGCAAGCACTCGAAGTCCCCCGGGGCTAAGGGCGAGATCTCTGACCGGAGACACTCAATGCACTAAACAGTGCTGCAGACAGGCTAAACAGCTAGCGTGCTCAAGAAGACAAAACTTCTAGCTCAATATCGTCCACAAAAAAATGAATCAAATGAGAAGGCTCCCCCTTCTTTTATAACGTTGGCCTTCCTCTAATCCCAAGGCCATCTCCTCAACGTAGCCTCCATCTCTTGCCACGTGTCCAATCTCTCATGCGCAGAAGCTTCTAGAGCTAACGTAGGCCCCCTCTCTACATGGTGCTTGGCCCCCTTGGCTCCCCCTTAAGTTACAACGTTGTGCTACTAGGAGGGTGTTTTATTTCACTTAAGTGAGTTAGACCCTCTCCACTCACTTTTTATTTATTTACAAACTATGGACGGCAAAACTAAACAAAATCGAATATTCTAATTAGTTGTCGCTAATTAGGAATATTACAGTCTCCCCCGGAAAAACGTTGCTTTTCCTCAAGAAACTGAAGTGATGGATGCTGCAAAATCTTCTCGCTTTCCCAAGTGGCATCCTCATCCGGCAAATTCTTCCACCTCACCAAGAATTCCCGGACTGTCCTGCTCCTTAACTGCCTCTCCCTGGTATCAATAATGGCCTCTGGATGCAACACCAAGTGCCCCTCATCATCCGTAGGTGGTAGCTCCTTTGTCACTGTCACCTGCTTCCCCAGCGCCTTCTTCAGGCATGATACATGGAAAACGTTGTGGATCTTGCTACCTTGGGGCAGCTCCAACTCATACGCAACCTGCCCAATCCTGCGTATCACCTTGTATGGCCCGTAAAAGCGAGGCTTGAGCTTCTCAACTCCCTTCTGCTTCAGCGATGACTGTCGGTATGGCTGTAATCGTAGGTAGACCAAGTCTCCTACCTCAAACTATCTCTCCACCTGACCTATGTCGGCATACAGCTTTTGTTGGTTTTGTGTTGTAGCCATATTGTCCTTGAGAGCTCGGAGGATGTCCTGACTCTCTTGGATCCAAATATTGGCTCTAGGAGCCTTGCTAGCACCGAACATCACATCAGCAAAAGATAAGGAATGGTACCCATACAAAGCATAAAACGGTGACATACCAATGGACATGTGATGTGTCGTGTTTTAGCAGTACTCCCCCAAATGAAACCATCTCAACCATGCTCGCTACTGCCCACTAACATAGTTATGCAAGTAGCCCTCCAGCCACTTGTTAACTATGTTCGTTTGTCCATCTGTCTATGGGTGATAACTGGTACTCAGTGTCAACTCCGTCCCCACCAGTCGGAAAATCTCCTGCCAAAATCCGACCATGAAGTGGCTATCCCTGTCACTGATGATGGTCTTAGGAAGACCATGTAGCCTGAAAACCTCTCTGAAGAACAGCTCGGCCACCTGTGCTGCTGTGTAATGCACGGATATGGCGAAAAAGTGCGCATACTTTGTCAGCCGGTCAACGACAACAAAGATACAATCCTTGCCCTGCACCATGGGCAACCCTGTGATGAATTCCATCGACATGCTCTCCCATTTCCCCTCTAGAATGGGTAGAGGCTGCAACAATCCTACGGGATGGCTCATCTCCCCCTTGTTCCTCTAACAAACATCGCACTCCCTGATGTGCTGGAGTACGTCCTCCTTGAGGCCCTTTCACGAGAACCTCTCTCGAATGGCCCTGTAGGTTTTGGTAAACCCCTGATGGCCTGCCAATGGAGAATCATGTGATTCCTAGAGTATCCTCTTCTTAAGCTGAGATCCCTCAGTCAAGAATATCCTATCCCTGTAGTAGATGATCTCATCGACCACCCTGTACTTGTCATCCGCCACCTATCCATCCAGCACCTCACATGCAAATTTTTCCTTGGAGTACTCCACTAAAATTCGAGCCCTCCAATCTGTATCCAAGCTCATAAGAGATAACGTGGCTCGTCTACGTGAAAGGGCATCTGCTACCACGTTATTCTTACCCTTGACATACTCAATGTCAAAGTCATATGCTTGGATCTTACTGATCCACTTCTATTGCCTCTCCTGTAGCCGCTTCTGCTCCAAAAAGAACTTGAGGTTGTTGTGACAGTCCTCACCCTGAACCTGTTCCCTACCAGATACTGTCGAAATTTGGCCAAGGCATGCATGATGGCCAACATCTCCTTGTCGTATATAGAATATAACCTCTCATGCGAAAGGAGCTTCTGACTCTCAAAGGCTATAGGGTGTCCTCCCTGAATCAATACTGTGCCGATCACCTCTCCCGACGCATCACACTCCAAGACAAATGGCTGCATAAAATCCGGCAATGCAAGAACTGGGCAGCTACTCATCACCTCCTTGAGCCTATCAAAGGCTCTCTGCGCTGTATCCGACCAATTGAATGCCCCCTTCTTCGTCAAATCTGTAAGGGGTGGAGCAAGCTGTGAGAAACCTCTGACGAACTTCTTGTAATAGGTACATATCCCAATGAACCCTCGAAGTTCCGTCACGTTCCTCGGCTCCGGCCAGTCTCTGATGGCTCTAATCTTCTCCTCATGGACCCTCACTCCATCCACTCCAAAAATGTGACCCAGATACAACATCTTCGTCATCCCAAACTCACACTTGGAGAGCTTAGCATAGAACTGTTGCTCTTCCAAGATGCGTAGCACTGCCTCTATATGCTGGAGATGCTCCTCCCAAGTCTTGCTATATATGAGTATGTCATCGAAGAAGACCGATACAAAATACCTCAGATGATTGCGGAAGATATGGTTCATGCAAGACTGAAAGGTGGCTGGTGCATTGGTCAGCCCAAAAGGCATAACCAAAAACTCAAAGTTCCCATAATGACACCTGAAGGCGGTCTTGGGAATGTCCTATTCCCTCACGCGAATCTGGTGGTATCCTGATCTCAAATCAATCTTCGAGAAGAACTTGGCTCCTCTCAACTCATTGATCCTGGGTATAGGATACCTGTTCTTCAGGGTCTTCTTGTTCAGGGCCCTGTAATCAATGCACATCCTCAGGGTGTCGTCATTCTTCTTCACCAGCACTACGGAAGAAGCAAACGGACTCGTGCTCGGTCTGATGTGCCCAAGAATCAGCAATTCCTGGATGGCCCGCTCAATCTCATCCCAATAGGCTTTGGGATGCCTATAGGGGGTAGTGATCATTGCCTGGATACCCTGCTCAAGCTCTATGGTGTGCTAAAATCCTCGGTCCGGTGGCCAACCTAGTGGTATATCCCCAAACACTACATCATGCCTGTCAAGGATGGCCTGTATATCCGGATGAACTACTCGACCGGTGGTCTCTGCCTCTGATGCCCGCAACTCAACCGCCCACTCTATGTCTTCCTTCCGGAAGTCTGCCTCCATCCAGTGTGCCAAAACTATCTGAGGTGGGTAAGTGTGCATCCCACGGATCTTCTCATGCTTCCCGGTCTTCTTGTCATCCCACTCCATCTCTAAGGCCTCCCAATCCGTGGTGACCTTCCCCAGAGTAATCAACCACTGAACACCCAATACCACATTGGTATCTGGTATGTTGACCATGAAAAAGTGATCGGTCACGGTGTAGGTACCCATCGTCACTGCCAACTCCGAAACATACCGGGCACACTGCATCGTCTGGGCTCCTGGGACCAAGACTGAAAATCTGTCAAAGCTCTCGGTCGGTATACCTCTCCGCTCGACCATCTGTGCATCAATGAAGTTGTGGGTTGCCCCACTGTCAACCAAAACTGACACTCGCTGGCCATGTACTGTCCCTCGTACGCACAGCATCAAATACTTGGGAACTCCTCGCAAGGCGGCAAGGGTCCCTCATGTGGGTGCAAAAGTTTCACCTCTTGTCCCTGGAGGTGGAGGTGGCAACTGATCCTGGGTCGTCTGACTATCTCCTGCCTCCTCATCCTCCTCCTCATCCTCCTCCTCATCCTCTTCCCCGCTATCATCAAAGAAAACCTCAATGAAGTGTGCTTTTCTAGCAGCACACCTATGCCCTAGTGCCCACGGCTCCTGACAAGTGAAGCACAGCCGCTTCTTCCTCAACTCCCACCTGGCATCATCATCTATCTGTGCCCGTCCTAGATTCCCCTTTGGAGGAGGAACCCTCACATCCTTCCCCTTGGGCTGGAAGCCCTGTCTCTGGGGGTAAGGTGTCCGCGTCCTAGGAAATGCATCCTGTAAGTCCCTGGTCCTGGTCAATGCATAGATCTAGCACGATGGTGCTAGATCTATCCTGGAGTGTAGCTGGTCTAGTAGATCTGACTATACCTCTAAGTGGCTCTGCAAATCCCTCCACAAACATATAGATCATCCATGCCGCGGATAGATCTAGCACCATCATCGAAACCCTCAAGAAATCTGCAATGTATGTCTCTAGGCTCCCTGACTGCTTGAGCCTCGTCAGCTCAACAAAATGCTATTCTGGATCCCTCCGGTCAAAACGCTCCATCAACCTCTTGGTAAACTCGGAATATGTCATCACTATAGAGTGTCTAAGTGTAACCATCCCATGGAACCACCAATCCTGGGCCTCACCATCCAAATGTAATGTCGCCACCTTGATGGCCTCTGTCTCTGACATATGGTTAAGATGGAAATATATGTCCAACTTCTCCTCCTAAAACTTTGTCGAACTGTTTGATGAGCCATCAAACGTAGGCAAATGGAATCTGCTAGATGTATGGTGGGAATCTCCATCATGGTAATGTCGGTGCCCTTTATGATGGTCGCAGGGTCTATTGTCCCACTGGAGCTTAACAAAATCTCAGAATGCGAGAGCATCCCTGAACTCCTGCCCATAGGCCTAATACTCTACAAAATATTCGCCCATGTGTCTGAGCTCTGCCTCCTGCTGGGCTCTTGCCCCTGTGTCTGCTCCCAAGAAAGTGGGCATGGTAGAGCGGGTAGGTGCATGTGAAGCCATCGACTGAGGAGTATCACACTGAGCAGCACCATGCTCCGGAAAATGATGGAATGTACCTGATTCCTCTCCTACCTGGAAAACCTGTGGGGTCTCACACTGTCTAGCCTCTACAGCGGTGAATCTCTAACCCATCACCTCAATCTGTCTAGCTAAATCCTGCACCGATTTGAGGAGTGCCTCCCCAAACTGTTTGGCCTCTGTGTCATCTTCCATCGGCCCTCTCTGCTCTGAATCTAATACGGCCTCCTCCTGCTATGCGTCTGTCACAGGCTCTCTCTCCTGTTCTGTGTCCACCACCCGAACACAGTCTCCCTCTCCGTAGGTGTTCTCCAACCTACGCTCACGATCTTTGTACTTCTTTCCTCTATAAAAAATATATGGTCTCCTCCTCGGTGTCATAGACCACAGGCTGAGCCAGAACTACGCTCTGATACCGCTGTAATATCTCGTTTCGGGGTTATCTCTAAAACACGACAAAATCCAACCAGAGATGGACTAGGAGGGCATTTACCGGATATTCCACCTCTGAAAGAGGACGAGATCCGGAGGCTACCTAGCCCTTTCCAGACTCTGTCTAAGAGTGATAGATAAACACACCAAGTGGTATAGAACTAGAATGCTCAAGCATATATAAAAATAACAGTGCAGCAGACATATAATAGCATAGAAAGGAAATACGACAACTCATCCAAAAACATAGAGAGGAAATGCTAAGCCATTTTATTAATCTGAGAAATATAATGAAGTACAATAGGTGATCAGAATGATGGCACCTAATCTTGCTCAAGGCAAGTGAAGAAATGCTCTCAGAATATATAGGAAATGGCTGCTCTCTGAACTGCGTCCCAACTACTGGAAAACTGTCGTGTAGCTACTACTGATGGAATTGACTGGAGACTAGGGGTTGATCCCCTTGTCGGAATGAGCTAAAAATCTGCAGTCCTCCTCTACTCACCAATCCCGACAAAACCCAGAAACCATATCAAAAATGGCCGACCCCCGAAAATCACCAGAAAATACCTCCTCGGGGAATTATGCTGGCCTCCAAGGCTCTGCGCAGAGGCTAAATGAGAATAGCTGAAACATCACCTCAAACTCCGCCAAAATCCTCCTACAAGCAAAGTTCGATCCTCGACTCAAAATATCGGCTAAATCTCCTGAAGAAATCCCGATCCGGAGCACCTCCAAAATGAACTGCGTCCTCTCTCCCAGTGATTGCACAGTCTCTACTAAAACCCAGCTCCGCAGCAAACCCAAACAACAAACCTCTCACAAAATACTGAAGAAATAACCTTGCCCGAGCAGGCACTCGAAGTCCCCCGGGGCTAAGGGCGAGATCTCCGACCGGAGACACTCAATGCACTAAACAGTGCTGCAGACAGGCTAAACAGCCAGTGTGCTCAAGAAGACAAAACGTCTAGCTCAATATCGTCCACAACAGAATGAATCAAATGAGAAGGCTCCCCCTTCCTTTATAACGTTGGCCTTCCTCCAATCCCAAGGCCATCTCCTCAACATAGCCTCCATCTCTTGCCACGTGTCCAATCTCTCCTGCGCAGAAGCTTCTAGAGCTAACGTAGGCCCCCTCTCTACGTGGTGCTTGGCCCCCTTAGCTCCCCCTTAAGTTACAACGTTGTGCTACTAGGAGGGTGATTTATTTCACTTAAGTGAGTTAGACCCTCTCCACTCACTTTTTATTTATTTACAAACTATGGACGGCAAAACTAAACAAAATTGAATATTCCAATTAGTTGTCGCTAATTAGGAATATTACAGTTGGCATGAGTTGGAAAGCACTAAGTGGGACAACGTAGGAGGGAATCTTCTAGAGGAAGGAAACCCTAATTCGAAGTAGGGTCCATGGAGGGAAGGCTCACTTGTTTAAAAGAGGAGCAAGGCAGCCATTGAGATTATCTTTGATCATTTTTACATTTGAGTCTTGAAGACTTGTTGTTACCTCTTGATGTTCAGCAGAGCTGCAGTGCCTTCGGGCACGAGGGAGTCCTGTTTAGGAATTCCTCTCCTTCTTGAGTAGCTCATGAAGGATTGCACTCCATTCCCCATATTCAGACATTCAAGCCATAGCTTCAGTCATCTACATCAGCGCAGTTTCTACAGCAGATATTGTGCAGTGTTGTTGGGTGTTGTTGGGGAGGTTTCCACACACCATCCGGAGCTAGTTTTTTAGTGGAGAGAGGTTCCATCCATTGGGAGATCAGAAAAGGTGGTTCTTGATCATATCCCACCATCTTTGGCATCAGGCCAACCACATTCCATCATTAGCAACGTAGTCCCTCTCTTAGACAGCGTTCTTCTTGGTGACTATTTGCCGTGAGGGATTGACAGTGACTTGGAGGGGAAGTCTTGGGTGACAGGATCAGCCTTTCACTACAAATTTTCATTGGAGGAGGGTTCTTCATCGGCAGCAGCTATTTCAGCCTTCTCCATCCATTTCCAGCTCTTGAGTTGCAGCAGCTACTGCAACTCCGGCATTTTTGTATTACAGTGTTTTTGCATAGATTTCAGCCAATCCTCTTAAAGGATTGATGTTATGTATTTTCAGGGGTGAGATCTTGCTCCCCCTTCTTCATTTGAGCCTACATTTTCATATCATTGTATTTTCATTATTTATGCAGCAGTTCCTCTCTATAACTGCGCAGTCATGGCCTAGGGCTTTCTTTATGCAACAGTGTTTCTCATGTTTCCTTGTACAGTTTTCTTGAGGCTTGTTGTGCCTTAATTGAGTGATCATTTCCTCGAGAAGTTGTATATTTTATGCTGCTATGTTCTAATATGATGGCCATTGGATTCTCTGGAATTTCATGTGTATATGAATCACTTCTATTTTCCATTTGATGTATTTGTTATTGTTGTAGCTGCAATTTTGGGGTTATCTTAAGAGTTTCCCAATCTTGTGGTGTTTCCCTCTTGGGGATATTGTCCCTTGACAATCACTCTATAGACAGAGTCTGCTAGTGGGCTAGGTAGCCTCTGGAGCTCATCCTTTGTTCAAAGGTGACAAATCCAATAAATTCCCCTGCAGTCTATCTCTAGAATAGATTTGCTTTGTCGATTGACAATGTTTCTGAAAAAGGAACATTACTATTTCATTAACCCTAATGTCTATCCTATTATAACCTGTGTACCAAGCCATAATCTATTAATTTAGCCTCCTTAACGTGTTTCAAGCCTGTAAATTTTATCCCAAAACATGCCCTTATTCGACCCTCTCTTGAGGCTTCTTTGCATGATGAATCAAGAACAAATCCAAAGTTACCTTGGAGGAAATTTGGCCCTGTAGTAGGGAAATTTATGGGCACCTTTGTGGCATATCTATGTGCTTGAAGAAACAATTCTATTCGATCCTCTTGAGAAGTGGTCCTTGTCAAAATTTTGAAGCTTTCTTGTGGAATAATCTTAGATACAATAAATATTTTCAATGGCTAAGCAATTTTTCTTCTCAGTAGCATGAGTTTGATTTATTTTTGTGACAAAGTGGACCAAAGTTAGGGTATTTCAGTAAGGTGATCTGAAGTCCACATATTCTCCTTAATATTCATATTTTCTCAAGACTCAAATCAAAGAATAAATCCAAGCTTCTTAATTGAATGTATCAGTCCCAACTCTTGTTTTGATTGTTTGCCATGGCATAAGGGTTTCATTGGATAAGATTAGACCTCTAGAGAAGAGGCTTCATCTACATTAGTATTAAGGACAAAATCATCATTAGTAGTGGAGACATCTCCAGGCATTTGTTTAATCTTCATATGTGACAGTATTTGCTTCAACAAGTTCTGAAGAGACATCATCTACAACATTAAGTGCACAAGCATAACAAATTTTATTCACTGATTTGGTGTGCTAAACAAAATTTGCAATCTTGAAACCCTTGAAGTTGTTAGTGGTAATATATGTATGGAAGAGAAAAAGTAGTTGATACATGATTATTGTTAGATTGTGAACAAAGGTTAGTTCACAAGGTCAACATGAAAGAGAATTTTATATTCCAACAGAAATACATGCCATGTTTTGTATTCCCAATACTATTATAATTTGTTGATCGGTTGTAATATCATCAGGTAGAGGACCCGTATGCATCACCATAAGTGTTATTTTGTCCCTGAAGTATAATATATATATTTATGTGATTGTGATGTTGAGACCGTACTTCTAAATGCATAATTGGTTAGATCAGTATAATCATGTGTTGCCATTTCTAGGGTTTTTATACAACATGGAGTCTTTTTTATATAAGTTTGGCAATGTGAGGCGACATCATGGTCATGTCCAAGAATAACACCTGAATAGGGCAGGGAATTGAACTGGAAACTTGTCATATATGAGTGCCTTAATAGTGCACCCGAGCACCGTGTATGAAAGACCCCATGGACTATACAACAAGGAGTCTTGAAGGCATCCTTTTACTTGGTTTGTCAAAGGCACACTTTCAAAAAATGGTGTGGTTGATGTATTGAGAATGACAATGTTGTCATATGGATGTCTTTTCTCTTTTCTCTTTTTTCCTTTTTCTTTATTCCTTTCCCTCATTGACCGACGGAAAGCGTGAGAGACTTATGAAATCACAATGTTAGGGTTTGTTGCATCATATGACCAGAAGTTCCAGCATTGATCCTTGAGCATAGGCTCAGTAGGTCAGCATCCTATGATCCTAAACTCATCAAGACAGAAGTTGAGACAACTTACAACTACGCATAGGTCATTTTTGTGGCATTTAGGTTTTTTCTCATGGTCATAAGTCAACAGTGGAAGTAGTGGAAGTTATACAGGATTGTGGGACCAGAGCAGAGATAGTGCATATTTTTGTGACTATGAGTTTGACCCGATACTTCTATGGTTGTCAACAAATGTGTTCATATGACAAACAGTATTGGTCTCAGTTGTTTGAGCTAGGGTTCCGACTACATATGGTTTATGATAGTTGAAGTACGACGTTTGTATTGATAGCTATGGTTTAATCATTTGAGCATAAGAATTTTTTGTTGTTGCTGACAAATTTGTGCCAGTATTACAAATCCACAAAATCCCATAGATTACTTTTCTATTATTTATTTTATTGATCACAGGGATATCCAGTCTAAAAATTGTGAAACATGGTCTTTCGTTGTGAGTTGAAGGTTGGAGCCTTTAGGGAAAGTAGTAGCTTATTGAACATGGTGGAAAGGTGGTGCAAGGTGGGAGAGTGGAGTCTCCTTCAAGTTGGAGTCTGAGAACACTTCAGGGTGGAAGGCTTTCCACCTAAAAATTTGATGTCTATTGTATTTTATATTGTGCACTATTGAATGGTGTGATTTATGTTTTGACCTGATGTTAATGCTAATTAATGCTTGTAAAGTAAAAATTAACTAATTAAAGAGAAACACCAATCCACCCCCCTCTCAGTATTTCCAACATAGGTTTGGTTAAAATGGACTTCACCTTGGACAAATTCTGCTTCTTGCCTTTAGCTTCAAATTTGGAATATTTCTTCCATTTTCCTTTCCGAGCTTTGGCAGCCAAAGCGCAATTTTATTCATCTTCATTATTCGATGAAGATCCATCCTTGGTACCCCGCCTTATCTCCTCCTGCACAAGATCTGACCAAAGTCGCTCCCATCTTGGCAGTTTCTCCCATCCATTAACATAGTCTTCGTAGCTATGCCAACTCTTTGGAAGCCCAAGGAGAGCCAAGCTCACCAAGTCTTCTTCATCAACAGTAACCCCCACACTTCCCAGCTCATCCTTGCAGTGGACAAAATTCGTGAGGTATTTTGGTATACTGTCACCTTTCTCCATTTTTATTTTCCTGAGCTTGTCTTTAAGCGCCAACTTCCTCTGGTCACTTATGCTTTGGAAAAAATCTGTCAAAGCCTTCCACATTAATAATGGAGTGGATTTCTCGTGAAGGTTGGACACAATGTGGTCCTTCACACCTTCCAACAGAATCCTTCGACACTTTGCTACCTTCTTTTGCCATGCGTCAAGTGCGGCTGCATCGCTAGAACCTGGCTTAGGAACATTACTATCGATGAACTCCTTCAGCCCATTATCATCCAGCACCGCCTCCATCATGTCCTTCCATGCTATGTAATTCGAGCTCCCATCAAGGGCATACTCCAATCGCAATCCGTTGAAATACATTTCAATGAATGCTCAACTTCGACAGCAAGAAAACACTGCAGCAAATTCGAATTCCACCAGCACAAAACTCAACCGCTTCAATAATTGCAATCTCCTCCAATGATCAATACTGCCTTGATACCATGTAGAAATTATATAAATTATGTGTTATATGTCCAAGATTCTCCTGATCTCATACTATTTTAAATTCATGCAAAATACAGAATCTATTCCACCATTGATCATCTGTGGAAATTAAATCAAGATTGTAATGCACACATGAAACAATAAAAATTCACACACATTAACACAGTTGTTTAACGTAAACTCGTTTAAACCTCACCATTCGTATATAATATATGTCATAGAGATCATGTAACAATCCTCATACAAAGCTGATCATATCAAGCTCTCAGTACAATACAATCGCTACACACTAATCAAGCCCGATCTTGCAAATCCATGCACCGATCTTTGCCACCTGCTAGCCTGCCTCTACTGCGCAATCCTTACTGAAGAATGGCTCTGAATGAGTTCGAATTTCTCCAGCCTTACACACGCAATCCTCATTGGCATCTCCACTGAGTGTTGGATGCAATCAATACATCACTATGGTCACAACTAATAGTCACAGTTGCCCTTTCACCTATCTCTCCACTGGTCTCCACTAAAACTGCCATGCACTGTAGTTAACTGATGTATTGTTCAGTTGATTAATGAGTTATTATTTGTGAATTAATTAAATAATTAATTCACTCCACTCTCACTAGTGTATCAATCAGTTAGACTAGATACAACTAGCTCAACTTAGTCTAACTGAGTTAAACTAATACAACTCCATAACTACTTCTTCCAACTGTGTCATAACTCTGCCACTTGAGTTCTAACTGAGTCCTCCATGCATTAGCTCCAGTAAACCCTCAAGAATAGCGTAATTCTTTTTGTCAGCTACTGTGCCACATCTGTGCATCAAATATGTCAATATAATAAGTTACTGTTTATTCAAACTTTATTAATATTGATAATATTCGTTATATCTATTTTTGGGATCAAAATAAAATAGATCACTAAAATGTCTAAAAATACAGCCCATTCATTTTTCCAACTTGAACAACCATCCACAAATAGCATCCTGCAACTCATAGAATATGATCGACATGTCTAAAAATAGACTTTGCGCCAAAAATAGCCTGCGGGGCCCACTTAGTGAAGGCGACTCTTTTCACTAAGCTCATCATCTTGTTGAATCTAAACAATAATGAGGTCTTGCTTATATACCTAGGCAAGGGGCCTTTCATGACTGGGAATGTCTTTTAAACATGTATTTTCAGTTAACTAATGAATATTTAAATAACCATTATCTATATTATTTATTATTTACATTTATTAAGGACAAATCTTTTCGGAGAAGAAGGAAATGTTATGAATATAATTCATAACAAATAGAATAATTACAATAATTCATAAAAAAACAAACATTGTTTTTGTATGGATCAACTTCTAAGCTTGTTATGGACTTATCAATGACAGTTTCAAATTGCATTTTTATGTGCATGTACAAAAGCTTTTCCATCATTAACAAAGTGGTATTGGTTTTCCTTTTCTCTAAATGCAACATCACTTACATAAAGGTATGGGCTTCTCAATTTGATTACGTACATCCAATGGAATGACATATGCCACTACTTCATCAATGAAGTTTTCATGCATTGAAAATTCAAAATTACTTTACTTAGAGACCCTCAACTCCATGTCTTGGCTCACACATCCCAATGGATATAGATGAGAATGGGCATGCACTTCTAATCTGAGCTTCTCAAATAATAAAGTTATCAAAGTTGAATGAGATCTTATATGAAAATGAAAACACACTTGTCTTATTTAGCTTCATTGTGATATGAAAGAGTCTAGTGATCTCCCTTTGCTCCTTTGGATTGAGGCTACTCAAAGTTACTTATGTCTAAATGGAATGTTGATTTTTGGCAACATTGGATGTGCTCTAAGTCTCAAAATTTGCAGGGAGGCGTAGACACATTTTTTCCAGACAACCCAGAAATTGTTTTGAGAAATTCCACCTGGATTGTATTTTATTGAAAAAAATAATTATTTTAAAGGGACCCTAAGTCTAAACTTAGGAAAATAAAATAATTAATGTGAATTAATAGAATATGGGTGTGAATGTTCTAGAAAAGGTGGATCAAGTCAAAATTTAATCTTAGCCATTGATTAGAGATTTAATCTTGGTCGTTGATGTTTTAATGAGAAGACTATAAGAAGGGCTTGAAGGGCCATTTGGAAATACATAGAATAGACACATATACACTGAAAGGATCAAGAGATTGATTTCTTTAGTGAGTAGTGCTCAGGGAGAAACTTTGATCAAGAGATTCTTTGTAGATAGGGGAAAATATAGTATCTGAAGAGAAATATTTCTCGATCAGATAATCATCAATAGAGAAGGCGAAGAGAGATCCAGTAGATGTAGCACAGAGCCAGAGAGGCTGACGTAGAGCCACGCATGGCTACGCAAAGGTTATGCAGAGGCAAAGAGGGAATTTCGAAATTTACTAAAGGAATCGATTGCAGAAGTCGGGAGTTGGGGCGTGAGACCGAGGCCTGAAAAGAAAATCGATCCACATAAGGGGCGATGTTATACCCAGGAGGGTTGACGTTGGGACTATACAGAGGCTATTAGGGCCAGCTCATTTAGTGATCGGATCAGCCGATATTTCCAGTGATAGTGTGAAGTAACCTCACTAATCTCTCTGTCAGTAATATTCTCTGTAATTGGATTGTTGGGAAAGGCATCCAAAGATTGTATTCAGAAATTGCTACTGCATAATAAATAAACCCTCAGTTGTTGCACCGGTTTTCTCGCATTGGGTTTTTATGGGGACATTATTCCAAAAACAATTGTGTCATATGTGTTTATGATTTACTCTTGTTCAGTTTTTTTTTTGCACTTTTATTTTTCTGCGGTTTTTTTAGTGAAGGTTGTGGTGTGTTTAATTCGATGTTGTCGTAGCAATAAACTGAATAATTGATTTATCTGTTAGAATAATTGATACCAGTTGTTGCAATAGGATTCCAAATTTGAGGAATTTTCACATCATATCAGAGCTTGCATAGCTGAGTGCGGCAGGAACAGAAGAACAAATCTATAGATCCAACATTGGTGAAGTCGGGATCAAAGGGTTGTGTATGCAGCATATCAATCTCCTGGGTGATTGTGCAGTCCAAGCCAGGAGGGCCAAAACTAGCAAGGAAATATCTCTCTGAGTGAGTCGATAGAGAGGAAATATTTTTCCAGATTGCAGTTTCGTAGAGGCAGAGGGAGCAGCGCAGCAGATCAGCAGCCAGAGGGACACAGTTTCTATGCAACAGAGATTGTGGGTGTAGAAGCTTTAGAAGAGATATTTGGACACACTTTGAGGGAATTTTATTCCTCAGGGAATTCCTAGTCGGGGAATTATTTTTTCAAGAGTTGAGCAATAGTTTTGGGTGGCAGATCTACCATCTCTAGAAAGGAGTGTGTAAGCCAGTCCAACATTGCACAGAGGAGAAAGAGAGGGAGCTAGATTCGACATTTTCAATCAGCATAAATGGTAGTAAGCGGGCTGAGAGATCAAGACAAGTTGGAGGGAGCCTCCAACTATGTGATCTGGCATGAAAGGATCAAATTTCTACTGGATCAGCATGATCTCAAGCTCTTCGTCAAAGGTGTGGTGGTTGTTACAGTAGATGCAGATCCTCTGAAGGAATATAAGAATAATATGGCTAAGGCTAAGCGCCTGATCCTTGATGGAGTGAGGGATCATGTCGTGTGTCACATAGCTAGCAAAGCAACATCTAGAGAAATGTGGAAGGCCTTGGACAATCTATATCAAGGATCTTCCAAGCATAAGAAGATGTATCTGGAAGAGAAGATGCAGACAACTAGGATGAAGAAAGGTGATTGCATTGATCCATTCTTGTCTAGACTTCAGGAGAACCGAGATCAGTTGTCAATTGTGGGATCAGCTCCTCAAGCCATAGATATGGTCAGATTGGCCCTCAACTCAGTGGTTGAAGACTATCAGGTCTTTTTCCATAGCATCCTAGGTAGAGATAATTTGTCGGGCTGGGAGTCAATGTGGGTTGCTCTTCAGCAAGAAGAGATGAGGAGGGACTTGCTCAAGTGTCAACTTAAGGGAAACAATAGTAGTTGGAAGAAGTTGAAGGAGGAGGAATATAATGTGGCCCTTCCATCAAAGGGGAAACAGGAGGAAGAAGGATCTTTCCAAGATCAAATGCTTCTGGTGTGGAGAAATGGGTCATTATGCCACACAGTTTCCTCTCAAGAAGAGAAACAAATACAAGAAGCATGATCCGCAAGCTGCACCTTCGAGGATCGATGAGGAGAAGTTTTCCATGATAGCTCATATACCCCTAGGAGGGAAGTCGGTTGACTTGGAGCTGTAGACCTAGAGATCTACACAATGGGAATGGTCCTTGAGGATTCCACCTCTCGGATCAATACCTTGCTAAGGGATCCCAAATCATATGTAGCAGGATGGGCGAGTGCCAGAGAGGAGTGCAGTAGTTAGCAGCGCCAGAACCTGAGAAACGCAAAGAAAATTTCGCAGCAATGTAGGAAATCACATCACAACGGCTTCAGAGGGAAAATGAAGAGGTTAGTATCAGTTAGATCTTTTGTACCGAGATGCATCATGTTGAATACTTGTTCATTTTTTTATGTTTTTCAGTTACAGTAAGCAACACTATTGGTAGCAGTTGGAAATGGTAGTGTCAGCAACAACATGGATGAAGAATTTGAGAGGGAGTTGTAGTACGGATGCAGTGTTGATAGTGGAAATAAATATGCAGTGTTTGCGCAGAGTTGGTGGGAAGTAGTGTCAGACATCAGCAGCGCAGAGGGAAATGTTGCAGAATCGGAGCATTACTCAACAGGGGGTATTGCTAGAGCACATTCCTCGCTAAGAGGGAGTGTTGATTTGTGGTAGCATCAGATGTGCTCTAAGTCTCAAAATTTGCAAGGAGGTTGAGACATATGTTTTCTAGATAACCCATAAATCATTTTGGGAAATTCCATCTGGATTGTATTTTATTGAAAAAAATAACTATTTTAAAGAGACCCTAAGTCTAAACTTAGTAAAATAAAATAATTAAAGTGAATTAACAGAATATGGGTGTGATTGTTCTAGAAAAGGTGGATAAAATCAAAAGTTAATCTTAGTCATTGATTAGATATTTAATCTTGGTTGTTGAAGTTTCATTTGGAAAATACATAGAATAGACATACATACAATCGAAAGGATCAAGAGTTTGATTTCTTTAGTGAGCAGTGCTCAAGGAGAAACTTTGATCAATAGATTCTTTGCAAATAGGGGAATAGATAGTATCTGAAGAGAAATATTTCTCGGTCATAGAATCATCAGCAAAGAAGGAAAAGAGAGATCCACTAGAGCCAGTGCTGAGCCAGATAGGTTGACACAGAGCCACACAGGGCTACGTAGAGGTTGCGCAAAGGCCAATAAGGAATCCAGAAATTTTTTGAATGATTCGATTGCAGAAGCCAGAAGTCGGGGTGTGAGACCAGGAGGTAGAAATCAAAGTTCCTAGACAACAAATTGATCCACATAAGTGGTGATGTTGTACCCAGGAGGGTTGACGTTGGGACTGCGCAGAGGCTGTCAGGGGCATCTCATTCAGTTATTGGATCATCTGGGATGTCAAGTGATAGTGTGAAGTAACCTCACTAATCTCTTGGTGAGTAATATTCTATGTAACTAGATTCTTGGGAAAGGCATCCAGAGATTGTATTCATAAATCACTACTACATAATAAATAAAACCTCAGTTGTTGCACCGGTTTTCCCGCATTTGGTTTTTCTGTGGACATTAGTCCAAAAATAACTGTGTTAGATGTGTCTATGACTTACTCTTGTTCAGATTTGTTTCTGCACTTGTATTTTTCTGCAGTTTATTTAGTGAAGGTTGTAGTGTGTTTAATTCAATGTTGTCGTAACTATAACCTAAATAATTGATTTATCAGTTAGAAGAATTAATATCAGTTGTTGCAATAGGATTCCATATTTGAGGAATTTTCACATGGAGGTGTAGGTAACCTCCCTTTAATGTCAATGTCGTTGTCCATCTTCTATTTGGCATCTACAATTAGCAAATTGTTATTATTTTGTTTTTCTTTGTACCATTTAGAATACATTTTCTGATGCAAATTCCTACAATTATTTTCCATTTTCCCATCAACATTGAAATTCTTACAATTGTTATTGGGTGCTTTGCCTTCATTTTCAGTTGTATTTGTTTTCTTACCCTTATGTTTCCACTTTTCTTATGTTCCTACTATTTTGCTTGTTTGGGCGCATTGAACTCTCCCTTATTATCCATTTATATCATTGTGCTTACAAACAAGCTTCGTTAATGAACTTTGGCTTTAATAGCATCACTTTTCTTTAGATTGGTTGTATAATCTTTCCAATTATTTAATAAAAGCATACAAGTAATTGAGAAAAATACCCAATTGAATAACCAATTTCCAAAACTCTATATTTATATTGATTACATGTTCAATGAGATTCATGTGCTTTTGAAACTCATATTTCTTATGTATGGGTAATTGCTGTGTTTTAATAAAATTTTAAGTAATGAGATGAGTTGTGCTTGAAATTAATGACTTGTCATTTTATTATTGTTACATAACTTATAACATTATTTACCTCATCGAATCACAATCCTAATGACTATTTTTCTGTAAATTTGGTTTTTTATTTAATGGTATGAATTTGTACTTTAAAATTTGTGATGTGAAAAGAATATGACATGTATCAAAGAGAGAGTAGCATCTTCTAAACTGGAAAAATAAATCCCCGTGCACATTTAGAAGTGGTTACAAATATTGTAATGTAATTCGGGATTATATATGAAATAATGATAATAATTAAGAACAAAATATATATTTGAGATTTAAAATAAATAAATAAATAATCTATCAATTAATATAAATATTAAATAAGATATTGAATAAATTTGTCTAATAAAAATTTAAATAAATATTAAAAGAAAAAAAAATCAACAATATTAGATAATTGTGAATTTATATTGTCATTGATATTTAAGTATTCAACTAAATAGTTGATTGGATCTTCATTGATATCTATTTTGATGTCAATTTGATAATTAATTTGCTTTTTTCCTCTTTTTTTCCTTATTTATTTTTGCATCATTCATTTCTCAGGGAAAACCACTCACTAGGTAATTCCCCTCATTTTGAGGATGTTACCCAACGTAAATTAGGTTCTTCAAGACCCAAGGTCAAGTCGATAGCCAACAATGGCTCACAAAGAGAGTAAGCATGTCACAAAGTGGGGTTTGAACCTGAATAGTTGAGAATAACATTTTTTCCTCTCATCCAATTGAATTACGCCCGATTGACATGATACCCAATTTTCTATTGAATTTGTGATCCAATTGACCATCCATTTTGTTATCCATTATGATTCAAACGGGATGCATTTATTTGTTTTCCTTGTAAATAACTCTCCATGAATATTTTCAACACTTCCCCTCGTTCTAAGGATGGTACCTAGTGTAAAACATGTTGGAAATGTAACTAGGTTTGGTCTTCGTAATTATCATTGTACTTGTATCAATATGTATTTTATGTAAAAAAAAAAAGAAAAAAATAGAAATTATTATTATTATTATTATTTCATTTTCTAGTCAAATCATTTTCTTCATGCTTGCAGGGTTATTTTATTCAAAATAAAAAATTTCATGACTCAAAGAAATATTGATGAGTCGAAGTCCCATCTGGACTATTTGTAAGTAAAAATAAAAATAATTTTATTTGAGTTAAAAAGTCAATTTTTTCATCCACAATACCAAATCGGCCTAAAATGGCACCTATTCGACCTCTTGGACATGTATAAATAGAAGGTAGTTCAACCTCATGTGATCACTAAACCAATCACTTGATTTTTGTGCAAGAAGAAGAAGAAAAATCAGCAAAGTCAAAGGAGAGAGGAGGTCAAAGGAGAGAGAAGACAAAATTATTTTTGCCCTAATTTCTATTCACGTGCGAATCTTCCGCGATTTTTTGAGGTTGTTACAGGGTTGAAATTTCAAGGATTGACCAGAATTTAGATATTTGACCAGCATTGACTTTTGTTGATTATGAATTGTTGGAGATGGCTTGGAGGAGGGTTGACTTGGGTCTTTGTGGCAGTCTTCGTCTTATTCTTGGGTCTTGGATATCTCACTTTGATCTGATCCTATAAGAAGAGGATTTTCTTGGGTTTTCCCCCGTGGGGGATTTTTGCCATGGCTTAGAGCTTACATCTTTATGTTTTTGTCTCTCGTGGTCTTCATGTTTTATACTTTTTGGAATTAGTTGGTGAAGAAGAGAACATAAATTTTAATAAGAAGCCAAAAAAACATTTATTAGTAACTATCAAGATAGAGAAATCCACCCTAAACTATTGGCATCCTGATTTCTCAACAAAATAAGTGGCATAAATCAGTGTCTAACATCGTGGAAATCAAACATGAAACCTGCATAGTGTGTTGGATCACTAATGACTTTCTAAAAATATTGGCACTCATCATTTGAGCTAACCTTATTTTTGTCAAATATTATCGAAAAAATATAGTATTATTGAAATCAAAACCCAAAATTGTCACTAAATTGTTCATATTTTCTATATTTTATTACTCTTTTTCCTCTGAGATATAGATTGTTGTTACATGGTTAATAAAGAAGTATTATGGTTCATGATAATGGATTTTTCATAATTAAAACAATTACAAACCCTCACATAGAACCTAGTGTCCTTTTTTAATCGATGTGAGCGAATTTTTTATTGAAAAAATTGGGTGTAATGTGTTGGTCATTTACTATTAGTTAAAATCCAAGTGAGAGGCTTGTTGAGTTTTTCTAAATGATAACCATGTAAACAATGACAATGAAATAGAATAACAACAATCGCTTCTCAGGAATGTTGATGAGTGATGAAATGCATCCTAATCGTGATGCAAAAATTGTTGATGATAACAATGAAATGTCAAACAACCATAATTTGAATATGTGTAATACATTTAATCATTGGGAAGATTTAGAAATAATGTATGATATTGATGAGTTAGACAACCAAGATGGCATTGGAGATAATTCTTAAGCATGTTAAAATAAAAAAGAGGGGTAGGGATGAATAATTTATAAAATTTTGATATATAACATCTAAATCAATAAAATATTTGTTTGAGTCATTAATTTATTGTTTAATTATGTGAATGGTAATATATTCACTCTAAAATAATATATTAAACCAAACTAATAGAATTCATGAAACAATAATGTAATCATAATAAATAAAGAGTGCAAATATAATAGGAATTGGGAAAATAGGGCCATTAGGTTTAATTGGGAAATTGGGGCAAATTAGTATAATTGAAAAAATTATAGCAATTGAGATAAAAGCCAATTAAGAAAAACAGAAATTAGGATAATTCAAGCTAATTGGAAAATTGGGGTTATTTAGTGTAATTTTAGTGAGACAGTTCGAGAACCATCGCATGTGTTTTTTTTTTCTATTTGGGGTGTTTGGAGTAAATTGTACAATCCAGGAAAATTGGAGCAACAGGTTATGATTACAATAATTCGATGAAATTGAAGTAGTTGGGCCAATTGGGCCAATTGGAACAAAATTGGAAATCCAATTAATTAGGTCAATTAGGGTTAATTTAAATGGGGATAATTTAGGATAAGTGAGAAATTTTGAAGAAAATTAATAATTAAAGATAATTTGGATTATCTTGCGAATTGGGTAGCTAGAGAAAAATTGGCAATCAAGGTTCATTCTACTAATTGTGACAACTCAGGAAATCATGGCTAAACTGGTGACATTGACCTAATTGAGAAAATTGGGGCTAATTAGAATATTTGGAACTTTGGGGAAATCATTGCTAATGTGACTAGGTTATTAGGTGGTTGTGGTCATTTGTGGAGTTGCAAATTATTAAATGATTAGGGAAATTGAGGCTAATTTTATCCAATTGGAAAAATGGTATCATTAGTAAACAGACAACAAATGGGAAGCATGTATAATTGGAAAATATTAGGCAGTTATATAAAACCATTTGCATAAATATTTATTGATAATAGTCATTCATGGTGATAAGCATGAGGTATTAGCTCAAAGAGCCTTGAATAGGCAGTGATTACGTGTATTGTTAAGGCACTCCTTGATGTTAAGGTCATCGGCTCAAAACCTATGGGTAGTCCCAACCGTTGAACCAAAAAAAATTAAAAAACTTGATGTATTAGATTTAAAATGTTTTAAAAAACTACAAATTAATACAAATATATATTAAGCATAAGTGAAACTATACGAAGTAAAAGTACAACTTTGTAATGAATAGTCACCTCAACCACGACCACTTGTAGCAATAATAATGTGAAACGGTGAATACAAATAGAGGAATAAGAATGATAAAACCTTGATTTTACTCTGTGCGTTGTAATAACAACTACCTATAAAGACAATAGTGATAAATGAAAAGGATGATATTAATAGAATCAATCACAATTAATCATCTATTTTATATTTTAGGGAGGAACGATAACTTTGGCTATTCATTGTCATGTATTTGCAATCTTATAGAAATTTTTGGAACATACAGACCTATTGTAGGTTCAAAGCTTGCCAAGCACTAATGTCTCCACAATCATGAGTAAGAAGTCAATTTTAAAAATATAAAATAAAATTAGGCATGTCTTTCTCCCGTGATTGGTTTAATTTTTGGATGCACAATGTTAATTCTCTTGTTAAAAGATAATTTAAGATGGTGTCAAGGAAAAATTGGTTAATGAGATAAAGTACCAACTTAATCATCACTCCAATCTACAAATTAGCAACCCATTGATAGAATAGAACTTTGTTTTTTATGTGATATTTTAGGAAGTGTATGACCTTTATTAACAATAGGACACGAACCTTAACCTACTAGAAGAAAACTAGAGAAACAAATTGTATAATAAACAAGTTGAACCATACTTGAAGAAGAAAAATTGAGGAATATAAGTTACCCTTGGCTATAACTTCATTAAATAAGGATAAGAACAAGTACCCTAGGCCATAATCTCATCAAAATAAGAAATATGAATAGATGATTATTTGTGAAAAAATTTAGCTAAGAATATCTTAAGCTTGGATATTTTATTTCCATATAGAGTCATCTTAACCATGTATCTATTAAGCATTGAGAGAGCTTTAAAAAAATAAGGCTTACTTTACATTAAGTAGAACATTGTGCTCTCATACTCAAGTAATTATTTCCTCAAAAACATTTTCTCTATAATAGCATCATTTCCCCCAACATCATCATTGCATCATAATTTAATCCTTCACATCATTGAGCCAATGCTATATTTTAATAACATATTGTTGGAAATACTAAGAGGGGGTGAGTCAGTATTTGGTTACTAATGAAAATTTTCACTTAGTTAATCTTGAAACTAAACTCGCATCACATAATCAATCATCCACAATGTATGAACACAAAGATTAAACTGAAAATTAAAATTTGAAGAAAAAATACTTGAAAACAATTTTTAATTTATTACAATCTCTTGTGAGGAAACCAATCCTCTGTAAGCACAAACTTACAAAATTTATAGACTCCAACCTATCAAGAAGATGAAGACACCAATCCTCATTATACACCAACTTGCAGTAATTGTAGGCTCCAACTTGAACTCAACGTCAATACACCAAAACTTGGACTTCAAATCAAGCTTTAACTTGGCCTTCAAGACACTGGGTTTTGGCCTTCAAAACAGACCTGAAACAGAACTTCAAATAGAAAAACTCAATCATGAAACTTGGCCTTCAAATATCAGACTCACCCCCTAAAACTTGGACTTCAAACAACAATACTCAACCTTCATAGGGATAGAAATTGACCCTCAAATCAGAACTGTAACTTGGCCTTAAGATAGACTTGAAACTTGGCCTTTACAGGGATAGAATTCGACCCTGAATATAGGTCTGAAAATCGGCCTTCTCCTCACCAAAACTCACCCTACTTGGCCAACAAAAACACATATACCCAACCCTTAGGTAAAAAAAATAAAACAGAAACCCTTCCCAAGAACAATGCCAAAAATCCTTCAAAATATGTGCCAAAACCCTTCCATAGAAAGTTCCTTCAACTCTGCTTCACTTCATTTTTTTCTTGGTTCATGACGTATGAAATTTTGACCAAATCCTTCACTCTTAAACAAAAAACCAAATGCTTGAGTCGAGTGGTTAGAAATTTTCCTTCTCATGCCTATTTATAGTGTGTTTGGACATTGCGCTCGGCCAACTCGTCCACTGGTTGGATCGAGTGGTGAAACTGGCAGTATGTATAATCAATATTAAAAAATTATTTCTCCTCAATCATGAGGAGACTTTAGAAAGTGTGTCATATCGTTTGAAATGTCTCAGAATAAGCTTTCCAGCAATATACCCTACACTCTCATTTGGGCTAGGTAATTGGATTAAAAATGCCTTCAAAGATAGGGTATCCAAATGGTGTTTTCTTGTACTTTGGTTGAGCTCATATTGACAAAATATTTCATATCGCCTCATTCATATGGAATTAGAGGGAGTTCCATATACCATTGGATGTTGAAGAATGTAACTAGGTTCGGTTTTCATTATTAATGTATTTGTCAAAAGAATCTATTATTATTATTAAATGAATTATTAAAGCATGGGTTTCATGCATGGGTCATATTTAGAATAAGGTCCCAATTGTGGACTTCTAGGTTAGTTGTTACAGATTTAAATTGATCCAATTTTTGGGCTTTTAAATCATGTAACATTAGGTTGTCAAAAGGTTTCTCCATCTAGTCATCTTCTTGAAGGTTATTATCCTTGAAATATACTTCAAAGATAGCCCTCAAGACAAGCAATACAAGTCATCAAAATTTTCTTCTTAAGTCAGCCTCAATCAGTCTTCAAGTCGGCTCAAATTATTGACACAATTATTTAAAAGTACAGTTCGGTTTATTTATGGAGGAACAACTATATATACAAGGGTATAGTTTCGCATTTCCAACATAGAATTTTGGACACCTTTTCTCTGAGTTTTTCAGATGGGTTGACAGGGAAAAACAGTTCAGATATCTCTCATGGGATTCAGTGAAGTACAAAATCACATAGGCTCAGTAAAGTATAGTGGTACAGAGGCTCCAATGGCATAGAAACTCGGTGAAGTCACAGTGGAGCAGTAGTTCAATGACAGTGCAAGAACTTGGTATTTATAGTTGGTATCTATGATTGTTATTCTTAGTGAAATTACATGATGTCATATGATGTTGTCTCATCTCAAATGGATTCAATTCCATCTCATCAGTGCTACAAGAACTTGTTGTTGTCCATGTGCTAGATAAAATCGATGCTATCTCGAATAAGTGCTACAAGAACTCGTTTTTGTGATGATATCTCATGATGATGCCTAGTGCTATGTTGTCTTGGTAAAAGTAATGAGGATGAAATTTTGTTGCAAGAAAAGGAGATCTCAGTGTCTTGGAGATATCGGTGCTAACAGTGTGAAGGAATGACTTAATGGAAGAAGCTTGTAGTCTAAGGGTCTTGGTCGTCTCATCTTGAACCTATTGAAGAAAGAATTTTGATTGGGTTTTCCCCAAAGAGTGGGGTTTTTCCCTAGAAGCGTGCCTACATCTTGTGTCCTCTTCTATTTGTTTTGGCATTAGTATTGATGATAAAATATAAAATACAAGAATAAATAATAATAATCACTAGATAATGCCATGATAAGATAAACTAATTAACTTCCATTTCTCTAACATGGTATCAGAGCTATGGTCATGATCAAAGGAAGTTTAAAGATTAGTTGAGTACATTTGTATTGAATATCAACTAAGGATTCAAAGGCATCGTGTAGGACTAACTTAAGAAATGGAAATTCAAAGAATGGATGATCATGTGCAATTTCAGATCATAAAACAAATTCGGATTAACATTTCAGAGAAAAAGGATGTTGGTAGTACCTTAGTTTCAATGAAAACATAGTCTCAGAACTACCTCAATTCAGTGATATTGCATAACCACAGCAACCTCATTGGTGATTCCACAGTAGTATAAGTCTCGGTGCTATAAATTTGATGTTTTAATAGGATATACATTTTGGTGTCACAGTTAAATCACAGAAATAGAGTCTTGGTAATATGACAAGGTCTCAAATAATACCACACCTTCGATGATATACCATAGTGATGCAAATTCATATTTGTCACAAGTAGTATTACAGTGACAAGAGGTCATTTGGATCATAGTAATGACCATAGTGAGACGATTCTCATTGATTCAGTGTCATTGTAGTTCATTGAAAAGGACTCCATTTCAGTTTTGTGGTATTAAATTTACCTTAGTACATAGAAAAGGTCTCAGTAACATGGATAAAGTCTCGATTCCTCCACAGAAGCTCACAATAAATCACAGAAGTTCAGAAATTACAGTCATATGGATAGGTGTCATCATAACAAGTTTTGGCTATGAACCCACAGTCTAATAACCAAATAATTTCAGTGATATACGTCGGTACAAAGGATTCAGTGCTACATTCTAAGCACTATATGTTATGCCACCTCTATCTCAATATCAACATTGTCTCAGTGGTTCCATAATACAATGATCTCAATTCAGTGTATACCATCACTAAAGGAAACTGAAGTCTATCCTATGAAGTTGACAATACTAGGAATCTACTAAGAAGAAAGGTCTCCCTAAAGATCTGAAGTACAAGGAACCAAGTAAGTATTGATGCTACAAACTAAAGGTATGAAATCACAAGGTGTGTATATAAGAATTTGAATAATCCGTGTTTCTATCTAGTCTAAGGTCAAAAATATACTATTAGAATCTTAATCCTCTCCCTCTGTAATTTACAAAGTAATCTAGTTATAAAATAAACGTCTTGTTGTCAAATCCTAGATATCTTAGAATTCCATACCTCATGATTGTATAAAAGATCTAACTTGAGAAAACTAAGTTATTCTCTTATCACATGGTCTTGCTTGAGAATATGTATTGCAAGTATAGAATATCATTACTTACACTTCTAATGATAAAGGAGTATGAAGGAAGGCATCACAAAAAGTTTTGTTGAGAAACAAAGGTATGTATTAAGTTATAAAGCTTTGTTAATTCTCTTTGGTAAATCCAATCTACACTACTAACATTTGTTGTATTTAGCTCTCTTGAATCTTAAAATATTCTTGCTTTGGGTGATTCATCATATGATGAATCTACCCACCTTATAAATCTCTAATTGTATGCATAAAAGGAACCCTAAAAGGTTCTCTGGAAACCCTAACCTAAGGATATGTTGATAATAGATGAAACCCTAAACCTGTTTAGGAAGAAAATACCATTTTGATTAATATTTTAATTATGTCGTGTTTGGGATTTTGATATGATCGTGAAAGTTCTAAACTTTCTAGAGTTCAAATTATGTTGATTTAAATCTCAAAACTTGAAGTTTGACATAATAAGGGTTTGCTTTGAAAATGAATCGAAACCCTAGGTTTTGGTTAGGTCTACAGTAAAAATCCATGTTATGAAAAGAACTAAGAGTGAACCCTAATTATATGATCTTTTGATTAAATCCCTAGTCGAGTCTAGGTCAATATATGACTAATGTGCTAATATTGTCTAACATATGATATAATGATGATCTCCTAGATATGTGTGTATACCTAATTTCTAATCGACCTACGTTCTAAGGTTTGGAAACAAGCCTTTGTCAAAATTTGAAAGTTCTAGGATGATGATTGGAAAGACTAGGATTTATATCTAAATCCTAGTAATGATCAAATTATCTAGTATGTTTATTCATCTGAATCTATATAATGTGTGTTGATAATTTATAGATGGAAAATATAGGGTTTACATTGAACCCTATTGGAAGTTACTCATGGTGTGTTTATTTAATTCTAGGGTTTACATTAAACCCTAGTATAATCTCTTCATGATATGATTTGATAATTGATTTGAAATCTAGGGTATGTAACTAACTAGGGTATGCAACTAAATCTAGTGAAAGTTGACCATGACAATGTCTGAGCTATGACTAACCTTGATTGACTCTTTTATGAAATCTAGGATTTGTATGAATCCCTAATGGAAATTCAAACACGTGAATTCTAAATATTGTTAGATATATTGTATATCTATATTGATTCTAGGGTTTATTAAATGTTGTATTAAGGTATATTATAGCTTTGAAAGAAACATTCAAACCCTAGATAGAATGAAAGACATTGTGAAGTAGTCTAGGGTTTATGATAAAAGTCCCTAGAAAAATGTGGAAGAGTATTTGTATCTTGTTTGGGTATTTGGTATGTATAAAGTTGAAAATGCTTCCATAATTCTTATACGGCTAACTTTATGCTTCTATAATTATGATTGTACTTTTTTTCTAAAGTTGTTCAGTTACATCATAAAGATGAGAAGGATAGAAGCCATGAAATATTCTCTAGCACCTAAACGAGATTATTGTTAGGATATTCCGACACATAGGAAATAGTTAAGAATAGCTTAGTCTAGTGTAGAGTTAGGTAAAGTGTGTTTCTTTACCATGTACATTGTAACTTATAATCCGACGGTCACGATTTGTAGTGATCTGACGGTTATCTCTCACCTCGGTATTAATGACACTTGATCCGTGGCTTAACACCCGATCGTTCCATGATCTCTATTTAAAGAGCATGGAGGGTCATTTTTCCGGTAACCATTTATGAGATAAACATATGTAACCTTTCTTTTTATATTAATAAATTGCCTAAAGTGGCCGCATTGGCTCAGGCCGTGCACTGTTTCCCTCTTTGAGGGTTTTAACCATGTGATTATACTGGTGTACTAATTTGTGATATGTTTGTGAGCGATGACCTTGGTTCTTGATCTAAGGAACTTACCCTGTAAATTCGTACATGGTATCAGAGCTATTTTGAGGGTTGCGTCCGTTGTTTTTCAAAATCCAAAGTCGGTTTGACTGCATGCGAATGTTGTTTTGTAGATCTACTATTTATGAACATTTTTGGGTTTGGAGAACTACTCGGTTGTGTCTGAAGCCTCTGTTATAGTGAGGAACGCCTTTTGTTTCATGCGAAAAGGTTTATGGCTGCCCAAGTTATGACAGTTTAGATCTGGAGGTATAAAGCATATGTTTCGCAGTTATATTTGTTAATAGTTCTGCTTATTTCGGTTCCATTTTTTTATTTCGGTTTTTAGGTTTTATTTATTTTCCATATCTATACCCTCTTATCTGTGTATGCTCTTTGTTGTGCGCTGCGTGCGATCTCGGCAAATCAGAAACAGGAAAAGGGATTTTTTTTGCTACGTATTCTCTTTCCCCGCGTCTTTGTGCGATCTCGAGAAATCAGAAATAGTGAAAAAAGGATAGTAATCGAAAATCTAAAATTTTGCCTTAAGGTTTTGCATTGTTGTTTTTTTTGCTCTTTTTTGTGTTTTTTTGTGCAGGAAAATGCACGCACACCGAAGAGTAAAAAATAAAATAAAATAAAAACACCCCCCCTTCCTCCTTTCAAACAATAACGTGATCCTTTTACTATCTCACTTGGTGAGGGGTTAGTTTATGATAATAGAGGTATTGGGTTCAAGTCTCCTTCTCAAGCTTCTTTTGTAAAAAAAAATTGTTCAAAGGGGCAGAATTTTTTTTTAAAAAGCCACACTTCATCCCATTCTCGTAACTATTCAGCATCTACAACTCAGATTTTTTAAAAGGCATAACTTCTTCATCCGGAAGCCGCTTTTCGAGCCCTTTTTTTTTAACAAGCTAATTTTTCGAGATCTTCCCATTGGAGCGGTTAGTATCAGCTTTTCTCAGCTTCATTTTTTTTTTTAAATGGAAAGTGCATGCTCGGTTATTCTTAACAGCACCAATTATTTCCAATGGCTAATTCATATGGTAGATATACTTAGAAGTAAAGGGCTTTATAGAATAGCCACAGGACAAGAAATTAAACCTTCTGATGATGATAAAGCTGCTAAATGGGAAAATAAACAAGATCAAGCACGAGGGTTGATAGGAATGTCCATTGCTCAAGATCTTCGATTTCATATCCTTACATTGACACCCCTGATGAAGCCCTGGAAAAGCTAAAAAAAAAATTTGGCGTTCAAAATCAAATCAGGGCCCACCAGCGTGAAAATGAGTCGCTTACTTTGGACCCCAATAACTTCTCCTCCATTGAAGATTTTTTGTCCAAATTCAAGACCCTCGGAATTCTTTTAGAAGGTTGTAAGCTCAAAAAGGATGATGGTAGTCTCATCTATTGCATTCTTGCTAAGCTTGGCCCTGCCTACTCTGTATTTGTTTCCTCCTTCCATTCCACTAGAGAAGCCATCATTTCTTCAGGAACCACCTACAAGAATCCCTCTTTTTTTTCCTTTTGTGATTCTTTGATAAGAGAACAAGGAAAAATTTTACACCTTGGTCTTATCACTGCTGGAAACACTTCTAAGAAAGCCTTAGCAGCCCAACAACAACCATATCAAAAGAATCCCAAGAAGAAGTATCCAAAAAAATATGGTCCTAAACCAAACAAGGGCCCTAAGAAATTTCATCCACAAACTGAAAAATCAAATCACCAAAATAATAAGGCAAATCAAAACAAAGGGAAGAAGACAGATAGACATTGCAACTTTTGCAAACGAGATGGCCATATAGAGTCCAAATGTTTTAAGAAGATGGAAGCCTTAGAAGCAGCAATGAAGAAGCACAACATCAATTTGGAGCACTCTTCACCTTCATCTTCAGGCATGGCACTTTTTGCTTGTGGTTGTCAAGCCTCAAGATCTGGTTATGCATTAAATGTATCTTCTTCTTCTCCTTCTCATGAGTGGCTCATTGATTCTGGAGCGTCTTACCACATGGCTAAAAATATATCCAATTTTTCTTCTTTAAATGATTGTAACACCAAACATATTTATGTTGGTGATGATAGATCTCTTAGTGTTGTAGGATCTCGAACCATTCATCTAGATAATGGTTAGTTTAATGATGTACTATGTGTTCCTACCTTGTCCTGCAACCTTCTATTTGTTTATCAGATAACTCATTTAGGTGAAGGGAAAATAGTAGAATTCTCACCTCATGATGTTGTAATGAAGGACCTCAAATATCCTAAACATATTTTAGCTACTGCCATTGATGATGATTCCACAAGGTTGTATAATTTTGACAACTTTGGGTCATCATGTCTTCCCTCTATTTTTGTTGCTCATAATGATGATGTGAACAAACTTTGGCATGAGTGATTTGGTCACTTAAATTATCGCTCTCTTCAAACTCTATGTAACGAAAAGATGGTGACACTGGGCCTTCCTATGGTATCTTGCTGAGATGGTGTTTGCTCCGGATGTGTACTCGGAACACATCATCGGGATAGTTTTGACAAACGTGCCTCTTGGCACACTTCAGCCCCTTGCAGCTTGTGCACAGTGATTTATGTGGTCCACTTCCTGTTGTTTCTTTCTCTAGTTGCAAGTACTTCTTAACTTTCATTGATGATTTTTCCAGACGCACTTGTGTATATTTCTTAAAACTCAAGAGTGAAGTTTTTAACATGTTCTTGGCCTTTAAGGCCTTTGTTGAGAAACAATATGGACATCAAATTCTTAAGTTAAGATCAGACAATGACGGAGAATATGTTAACAACAAATTTATCAACTTCTACACTGAGCATGGCATTCAATTGCAACATATTGTTCCATATACTCCACAAAAAAATGGTGTAGCTAAAAGGAAGAATTGCACCTTAAAAGAAATGGCTAATTGTATGCTTCAATCTAAAGGACTTGGTCTCAATTTTTGGTCAGAAGCCATTAACTATGCAAATTACATAGTAAATCACACTCCTACTAAGGTTTTAAAGAATATAACTCTAGAAGAAGCTTGGAGTTCAATCAAACCAGATGTAAGTCACTTTCTTGCTTTTGGAAGTGATGCTTGGGCCCATATTCCAGATGCGAAACATAAAGCCTTAGAACCTAAGAGTGAAAAATGCATTTTTGTTGGATATCATGAAGATGTCAAAGGATATAGACTTCTTCAACCAAAATCCAAAAATATAATCATTAGAAGAGATGTAAAATTTGATGAAAATATATCGGCCTGCGAGCCTAGTTCGACGAGTGTGCCACCTTTGGCCTGCGAGCCTGATTCGGCATATGTGCCACCTCTCTCTCTCTCTTCTATTTTTAATAGCATTCCTTATAGTTCAGATGATGACAGCGAGGATGAAAATCCTCCTCCACCTCTTGAAATTTTTCCTTATACTCCACCGTTTCCAAGATGGGTCTGCTCTACTTGGGATGCAGCAGGTTCTCTTTTAGGTGACTCTACCATCGACGACATACACGTTCTAAATTCTAAAGATACTCTTCCTTATTGGCTCAGGTTCTAGAAAAAATTGATCCATAAATCTTTTAAGAAGCCTCTGGTCATCCAGATTGGGCTGAAGCTATGAATTAAGAGTATCATTCCTTATTGGAAAACGATACTTGGGATCTTGTTCCTCTTCCAAAAGGAAGAAAACTTGTCAGATGCAGATGGGATTACAAAACCAAGTTTGGACCAAATGGAAAAGTGGATAGACATAAAGCTCGTCTTGTTGCTAAAGGATTTTCACAAGTTGAAGGCATTGACTATACTGAAACCTTCTCCCCTGTTGCCAAAAAGAATTCTATCTGCCTTGTTCTTTCCCTTGCTGCCTCCTTTAAATGGGAATTCCATCAGATGGATGTTAAATCTGCCTTCTTACATGGAGATTTGCATGAAGAAATCTACATGGAACAATCCCCTAGCTTTATCCAAAAATATTCCAGCCTTTTTGTCACCTTAGGAAGTCTCTCTATGGTCTCTAACAAGCTCCACGGACTTGGTATGCCAAAATGGATAGATTTCTATTAGATAATGGCTTTTCTAGGTGTCATTCTAACAACACTGTCTGCACCAAGAAAGTGGGTAAGTCCTTCACCATCCTTGTTCTTTATTTTGATGATCTTATCCTTACTAGTAGTGATCCAAACCATATAAACCATGTGAAGTCTAGCCTCAAAAGGATGTTTGAAATGACAGACTTAGGGCACTTGCATTATTACCTTGGTCTTCAAGTCTTGCAATCCAAGGAACGCATTACCCTCTCTCATTCCAAGTATGCTTGTGATATTCTACACCACTTTCACATGGAAGACTATAATCCAGCCCCTTCTCCCTTTCAGTCTGGAGTCAAGCTTTCAGTCACTTGTACTACCCCTGAATTTGATGCTACCTTATATTGTCAACTTGTTGGTAAACTTTTGTATCTAACCCATACCCATCCTGACATTTCCTTTGTCGTTGGTCTTGTTGCTCGGTTTATGCACCAACCTCATGAAAGTCACTGGAAAGCAGATAAAATAATACTTCGATATATTCGAGGTACAATTCAGTTCGGGATTCATTACAGTGCAGGAGCATCTCCATTGTTGATTGGTTTCACTGATTCTGATTGGGCTGGTGACCCTGATGATCGAAATTCTACTGCAGGATATGTATTCACTCTTGGTTCAGGACCTATTACTTGGTCTTGTAAGAAACAAATTGCCATCTCTCTTTCTTCTGCAGAAGCATAGTATCGTGGTGTATTTGATGCCAGCAAGGAAGCCATGTGGATTCGTCATATCCTGTCTGAATTTGGTCTCCATCAGCAGCATCCAACTACACTTTGGTGTGATAATCAGAGTGTCATTCATCTATGTAAAGATCCAATTCAGCATCAGCTTATGAAACACATTGAACTCCACATACACTTCATCAGAAAGCTCATTCATGATCATGTCCTTGAAGTGTAGTATTGTCCAACCAATGATCGGGTAGCCAATATCTTTACAAAGGCTCTCACAGAAGCAAAGTTTACCAAACTTCGATCCATGCTTGGAGTTCAGGAAAGTTGTCATTAAGGGGGGATAGGCTCTAATGCCTCCTTCCTTCTCCTATTGTGTTACTTTTGTAAATCCTTCAATCCTATCCCAATTTTTTCTCAAGGGGGGGTGTTAGGATATTTCGACACATAGGAAATAGGCTCCTTTTGTGTCATCTTTGTAAATCCTTCAATCCTATGCCAAGTTGTTCTTAAGGGGGGGTGTTAGGATATTCCGACACATAGGAAATAGTTAAGAATAACTTAGTCTAGTGTAGAGTTAGGTAAAGTGTGTGTCTTTACCATGTACATTTGTAACTTATAATCCGACGGTCACGATTTGTAGTGATCCAACGGTTATCTCTCACCTCGGTATTAACGACACTTGATCCATGGCTTAACCGATTGGTCCATGATCTCTATTTAACGAGCATGGAGGGTCATTTGTCCGGTAACCGTTTATGAGAGAAACGTATGTAACCTTTATTTTTATGTTAATAAATTGCCTAAAGTGGCCGCCTTGACTCAGGCCGTGGAATGTTTCTCTCTTTGAGGGTTTTAACCATGTGATTAAACTGGTGTACTGATTTTTGATCTGTTTGTGAGCAGTGACCTTTGTTTCTTGATCTAAGGAACTTACCCTGTAAATTCCTACAATCATCTCCCCACATTAAGTGGGAGCCTAGATAGAAGAACTCTCCCTGGTTAAAAGGGAGATCATAACAAATTTTATGGTTGGAGAATATATTCTGGAAAGATATGTTGCTACATGTGAAGTAGGAAGAGGAATATTCTCTTGAAATATTCTATTGATAGTCCTACTAAAATTAATTGAAGGGAAACATTGAAACCCCGAAGATTTGTTTTGATTATACATTTGAAATTATTGATGATTGGGGTTTGTGTTTTCGTAAGTGAATCCCTTGAGGGATTTGATAGCATGTTGGTTACCAATGAATTTGAATGGGAGACATCCATTTTCCTTGATCTGATTAATCAAGGTGTGATGAGGCTTTGTGAGTGAAGCATTGTTGGAAAGACATCGGGTCATCACTTTGTGTTGATGTCTGGTTGGGAGGGTGGCATCAGGTGGATGTGCACCTAGTTCCTTGGGTTGATGGTTAGTAAGTAAGCATGTTGGTACCTATAGAGGTTGAAAGCTTTAGTCCATATTAGTCCCACTTGGATATATTTCCTTGGTCAAGAATCTATTCCATGGCATTGCAGTGCCTAAATTGTAGAGTGACCAAATGGATAGACTACCCTGGTCGGGAATCTATCCCATGGAACTGTGGTGCCTAAACTTCTTCATAGATAAAGTGATATCTTCCATGTAATTTTTTTTATATTAATACCTCCCTAATTAAGAGGAAGTGTTGAAGAATGTAACTAGGTTTGGTTTTCATTATTAATGTATTTGTGAAGCCCCATCTCCCATTGTGCAGGTGGTCAAGGCCTCACTGGATGAGGCCTTGAATTTTTATAAAAGTACCTTGATCTGTCGGTTTAATGGCTTTTGGCCGCGGCTGACAGCTCTCCACAGTTGGATCTCGGAGGTATGGAAGCCTATCATTTCTGATGAAATTAATATCTACCCCTGTGCTAAGGGTTTCTTTATAGTAGATTTTGAAAACTCTGAAAGCAGATAATGCATTTTAGATTCTGGCCCTTGGTTTTGGGAAAACTCGGGCCTATTCATGAAGCCATGGAACCCATCATTCGATCCCTCAATAACAGTCATAACCTCGGCACCAGTTTGGGTCAGATTTCCAAACCTACCTTTGCATCTCTAGAATATATCCTCACTAAAAGCCATTGGAAATGCAATTGGGAAATTTTACTGCAAGTGCCCAGAAATAGAGGAATATGTCAGAACCACCTATGCACGCATCTGTGTAGAAATGGACTTCAACGCCGGATTCCCAGCTGAAATATTCCTAACAAGAAAATACTATGTATGGAACCAGAAACTCGACTATGAAAGTGTCCTCTTCGGATGTTGATCCTGCTTTGAGACAGGCCATCTAGCCAAAAATTGCCCAAAAGTCTCCCAGAAAAATTCTGCTAGAAATAATCACCATAGATCTACATGGTGGGAAGGAGCACAAAAGGAACATTACACTATCATCAAGGAAGAATACTCTCCAGAAAACTCTGAGTCGTAAGAAAGAAACAACCCTCAAGACAAGCAGGGGGAAAGCCCCGCCCAACAACAAAAAAATGAACTCGACAGCCCCTCAAGCATAAAAAATTATGAGGATTCGAATACCACGCAAAATAAATCTTCATTTAGCAACAAAGTAGATCTCCCAGATCCTGAAGATAAGACACCAATGTCCCAAGAATCAGAAGAGATGAAGGAGGTGCAAGATAAAGGAAGTTGGAAGACCGTAGAGAAGGAAAAGAAAGCTACAACACCAATCTCGCCAAGAAATACGAGAAGCCAGACAATTAAGAAATAAGAAAATTATAGGTCCAATAGGCCAAAGTTTGGTCTCAATGGACGTTAACCATCATCATCATCATCATCATCATCAAAGTATTTTATTATTATTATTATTATTATTAAATGACTTATTAAAGCATGGGTTTCATGCTTGGGTTATATTTAGATTAAGGTCCCAATTGTGGACTTCTATGTTAGTATTTACAGATTTAAATTGATCCAATTTTTGGGCTTTTAAATCATGTAATATTAGGTCGTCAAAAGTCTCCTCCATCAAGTCATATTATTCAAGGTTATCATCCTCGAAATCTACTTCAAAGGCAACCCTTAAGACAAGTGATACAAGTCAGTAAAATTTCCTTCTTAAGTCAGCCTCAATAAGTCTTCAAAACAGCTCAAATTATTGACACAAATATTCAAAATTACATATCGGCTCATTTATGGAGGAACAACTATATATACAGGGCTATAGTTTCGCATTTCCAACATAGAATATCAGACACCTTTTCTCTGAGTTTTTCGAATGGGTTGAAAGGGAAAAATAGTTCTGACATCTCTCACAAGTTCGGTGAAGTACAGCATTACAGAGGCTCAGTAAAGTATAGTGGTACAAAGGCTCCAAAAGTATAGAAACTCGGTAAATTCACAGTGGTGTAGTAGTCCAGTGACAGTGCAAGAATGTGATATCTATGCTTGCTATGCTTGGTGAAAGTACATGATGCTATATGATCTTGTCTCGTATCAAATGGATTCAATGCCATCTCCTCAGTGCTACAAGAATTTTTTATTGTCCATGTGCTACATAAACTTGGTGCTATCTCAAATAAGTGTTGCAAGAACTCATTGTTGTGATGCTATCTCATGATGATGCCCAGTGCTATTTTGTCTCAGTCAAAGTAATGAGAATGAAGTTTTGGTGCAAGCAAAGCAGATCTCGGTGTCTTGGAGATATTGGTGCTAACACAGTGAAGGGATGACTTGATGGAAGAATCTTTTAGTCTAAGCATCTTAGTCATGTCATCTTGAACCTATTGAAGAAATAATTATGACTAGTTTTTCCCCAAAGAGTGGGGTTTTTCCCTAGCAGCGTGCCTACATCTTGTGTCCTCTTCTATATGTTTTGGAATTAGTTTTGATGATAAACTATAAAATGAAAGAACACATAATAATAATCACAAGATAATGTCATGATAAGAGAAACTAATTAACTGCCATTTCTCTAACATTGGAAAGGTCTTGAAATATATTATTTAAATATGCAATTTCCCCTTTCATTTGGAAAGTCTTTGACATTAATAAAAACCTATTTCAACAATATCCCCCTTTTTTACTGATGGTAATGCTTTGATTTATACATCTTCCAATGGTTTCTCCCCATGTGTGCATTCCCTTCATACTTATTGTCAGTTTTTCCGACTATCCGCATTATCTCCCCCTTTTACATCAATAGCAAAGGATGCTCCCCTTGAGTTTGTGCTTCATTTACTTAGATAAAGGAGAAATCACTTTAAAAAAATTTCTGAGATATTCAAAAGTTTCTTTGGGAAAAGGTTTGGTAAATATGTCAACAATATGTTCTTTGGTGCCAATATATTCCATCTTGACATTCTTCTCAGCAACTTGTTCTCTAAGGAAACGATACTTGATTTGAATATGCTTTGTTTTTTATTACATGACATAATTTCTTGAGATATTGATTGCACTAGCATTGTCGTAGAAAATAAAAATGGGTTGGCCATATTCCACTTTGATGTCCGATAAAATTTGTTTCATTCAAATAACTTGGGTACAACAGTTTGTTGCTACATGTATGTGGGTTGAACTTTATAAAGAGACATTGATGATTGCTTTCTTCTTGACCAAGATACAATGCAATCTCCCAAGAAAAATGCATTCCCACAGGTGTTTTTTCTGTCATCAATGCTACCTTCCCAATTAGCATCTTTATGTGTTATTAATGTAAAATATGTACTCTTGGTATACCAAAGCCCAAAATCAAGTGTTCCCTTTAAGTATCGAAATATTATTTTTACCACTTGTATATGTGATTCCTTTGGTGCTAATTGAATCTTGCAATCATTACAACTACCTACATAATGTATGGTCTCGAAGTTGTTTAGAAAATTCCCATTCATATATTTGTAAAGTGTTGAATTGAATTCAGAAGATCCATCATCCTTTCTTAACTTGTATCTGATAATCATAGGGGTATTGATTAATGCACATTCTTCCATTCTGAATCGCTTGAGCATCTCCTTGAGGTAGGCTCGTCCAATGAATATTCCCGGCGTGGTTTGAGAAAGTTTTAGTCCAAGGAAGAAGGATAATTCTCCAAACATTGACATTTCAGATACCTTTGGAATTTTTTGAGTAAATACATGACTCATATCATCGTTATTTATTCCAAAAAAGAGATTATCCACATATACGAGTGTAATTAGTAAGTTTTCCTTTTCCATATTTATGTAGATATTTTTGTTAGCTAGCCATCTTTTGAAACGTTGTTTCCAAATAGTATGGTCTATCCTGCCATACCAAGCTCTTGGAGCTTACTTTAATCCATAAAGAGTTTTCTTCAATTTACAAAATTAGCCTTTATTTTCAAACATGTCAAAGCATTCTAGTTGTTCGATGTATACATATTCCTTTAAATATCCATTTAGAAATGTAGATTTAACATCCGTATGATAAAATTTGAAGCCTTGAAATCATGCAAATGATAAGAAAATTAGTACTGTTGTTGAAATTTGGAAGCATCAAGTGGTACTCTCACTTTCCCTTGGTGTTAGGTTTGTGAGAGAGACACCCACAAAATGAGTGTGTGGGATTTGCACCCAATTTTGAGGTGTTGGAACCAAAGTGAGTGGGCTTGGAACCCAAGGAAATTATAATTTAATGATAAGGTTTAGTTAAAGGTTCCTTGAAGGACATAAGTGTTGATTTGTTTAGCTTGTGTAGATTTTAACCCTGTACAGAAACTACCTGCAAACAAATTCCTAAAACAGAAAAACATACAATGGTGAGAACATAAAAATATATATATACAGATATTTCCCCCAGATCCCAAAACCAAGACTACTAGATTGATTTTTCATTATATTCCTTTCAATGTTACAATACATATATCTACATGTTGAAGCATTCATAAACCCCAATCCACTAACTTTGTATTATAACATAGTCGTAGTTCCCTTAACCGGATCTACAAAATACCATGGGCAGAAAACCATCATGCCCAAAACCATGTGCAAAACCCATGCACAAACCATGGGTAGGTTCGCCCACCATCTTTGGGTCTGCCCCCATGCTTGGGTTTACGCGTGGGACTATTCATGGAAATAATATAACACACACCCAACATTCTCCCACTTGTCGTTTTATTTCCACACAGGGGGTCACAAGAGAGCTTAGTGATTGGTCTAGACCTGCAACGCCCATTGTTTCTCTACACCAAGAAAATTTCTCAGTGCTCACAGACGTCGTCAATGCATTTGCAACATTCTTCAAAGTGTCCACCTTTACCAGCAAGACCTTTTTTTCCTCAACCATATCCCTCACAAAGCGATGCTAAACATAAATGTGCTTTGTCTTTGAATGATAAGTAGGGTTATTTTCAAAGAAAATTTCACTTTGGTTGTCACAGTCTATCCTTATAGATCGTTGTAACAACCCCATACTTGAACACAATATATGCAACCAAAATTATTCCTTTCTTGCATGAGTGGTTTTCATGTATTTAGCCTCTGTAGTTGAAAGAGCTACTAGATACTGTATTTTTCTCATCCAACTGACTATTCCTCCAAATAGGTTAAACACATACCCACTTGTATATCTTCTTTGATCTAGATATTCAGCTTAGCCTGCATCAAAAAAGCCACGGATATCCAAAAAAATTTCCAATCCTGGCCTTCCTTGGTAGCACATATCATAATCACTAGTGCCACACAAATACCTAAAAACCCGCTTCATTGTTGTCCAATGCTCCTCCTCTAGTTTTAACATAAACTTGCTCAATACTCCCACTGCTTGTGCAATGGCTGGTCAAGTACATGACATTGCATACATCAGGCTACCGAATACACTTGCGTATGGAACGCGAGACATGTCCTCTTCCTCTTCTTGTGTCTTGGTACATGGTTCAGCAGATAAATTTACACCTACAAGAATAGGAACCTTCATCGGTTTAATATCCTGCATATTAAACCTTTGCAATATTGTCTCGATATAGGTCCTTTGGTTTAACCAAAGCCTATTCTTTGCCCGATCTCGTTTAATTTCCATGCCCAAAATATATTTTGCAGCACCAAGATCATTCATGTCGAATTTGAAGGACAATTCGGTCTTCAAATCCTGGATAATTTCTTTGTCTTTTTCAATCAACAGCATATCACCCACATACAAGACCAAATAAATAACACAGACACTAATTAATTTAAATTACACACAACGATCTGCTTTACTTCTTGTGAAGCCAAGTCCCCGTATATAGGTATCAAATTTATGATACCACGTGCTTAGTGACTTTTTTAACCCATACATATATTTTTTTAACCTACATACCAATTCTTTCTTACCCTTCACCGCAAATCCTTCTAGTTGTTTCATGTAGATCTCTTCTTCTAGATCCCCATGAAGAAATGTTGTCTTCACATCCATTTTTTCTACCTCAAAATCAAAAGCAGTAGCAATAGATAAAATTAATATAATAGAAGCTAACTTGGCAACAAGAGAAAAAATATCACCGAAATAAATTCCCGACACATGGGAATGACCTTTTGCTACCAACCGAGCTTTGTATTTCCCCACCTTGCCTTCGAACTCATCTTCTTATTAAACACCTATTTTTTTCCAATGGCTTTCCTTCCAAGAGGAAACTCCACTAGATCCCAAGACTCATTTTTGTCCAAAGATGCCATTTCCTTAACCATGGCCTCTTTCCATAGTTTTCCATTCTCGAAATCCACTACCTCCCTGACAGTTCTAGGATCATCATCAGTAATAGATAAAGAAAAAATTGAACAGAAAGAAGATGGACTATACATCTGTGGTTTTCTTCTCTCTCGAATTGATCTTATTGAAATTGGAGTTTGTGGATCTTATTCTTCTTATTCTTGTTATGTTGTAGATTATTATTCTTCCTCCTTTAGTTCAAAATCTATCTTTTTAGGTTCCTTGATATGGTTTCTTGTTTACTAAAATCCTTCACATCTCTAAAGACCACATCTTGGTTGTACACAACCTTCCTTGTTTTTGGGTTCCAAATCTTATAACCTTTTAAACCATCCTTATACTCAATAAATATGCACTTTTCAAATTTACTATCCAACTTGGTTACTTTCTCCTCTGGAACGTGTACATATGCATCATAGCCAAATACCCTCAGATGTGAAAGATAGGGTTTCTTACTAGTCCATACCTCATGTGGATTCTTATCCTCCAACGCTAATGAAGGTGATCTATTAACTAGGTAATATGCAATATCTACTACCTTTGCCCAGAATTCCTGCCCTAATCTAGTGCCACTAAGCATGCTTCTTTCCTTTTCCATCAATGTCTTGTTCATTCTTTCTACAACACCATTTTGTCGAGGTGTGTATGGAGTAGTATTATGTCGTGCTATACCCCACTTTTTACAAAACTCTTCAAATTCCTTATTAAAAAACTCTCCACCATTATTTTTCCTCAACACCTTAATCTTCTTCTCTAACTGATTTTCCACCAGAGCCTTAAATTCTTTAAACTTGTCAAAGAATTCAGATTTCTTCCTAAGGAAATATATCCATGTAATCCTAGAGAATTCAGATATAAATGAGATATAGTACACATACGTACCCAGTGATGGAACTAACACAGGTACAAATACATCACTATGCACAAGCTATAATATCCCTTTCACCCTCTTAGCACCCGAGGGAAAACTCACCCGATTCTGCTTCCCATATACACAATTTTTACAAAAATAAAAATCCAGAGAAAAATTGTACATACCTTCTACCATACCATTACCATGAAGTATTCAAAGGCCCTTCTCTCCAATATGTCCAAGCCTTTGATGCCATAGCATGATCTTTTCTCTAGATACCACTATATTTTTTGTTCCACTTTTAGGAACCACAGAACTCTTGCACCCATCAATAATAGTGCTACCTAGAAACTTGTACAGAGTTCCAATATGAAGAACTCCCCTCATCAATACCACACCCCGAACCATCTTACAAGTATATTTCTCGAACACTATTTTTACACTTGCATCATCCATCTTACTTACAAAAATTGGATTTCTGGCCAATGCAGGAATATGTAGAACACCAGGAAGTGTTTTAATCCTTCCACCTTGCAAATTCAACTTGAATTTTCCATGTCCGATGATTTTGGCCTTCTTGTCATCCCCTAAGAAGACATCACCACCATCATATTTCTGATACTTGCATAACCACTCCCTATGGGGAGTGAAGATAAAGGATGCACCTGAGTCAATCAACCATGCCTCGTGATCTACATGTGTATTTAAAGAAGAATCCAAGTACACATCCCCATATTCATCTCAAGTGGTTTTTTCCCCTACAGAAGGAGCATAATAAGATCCCATTCCTTTCTCAGGAGCTTTAGATCTATATTCCTTTTTTAAGTGTCCTTCCTTTCCGCATTTCCAGCACACCTTTATAGGTTTTCTTGGAGATTTAAACCTCCCTCTAGATTTATGTCTCCCACTCAAGGATTTATTTATGTTTCTATTATGAGATTATCCTCTTATAGACAAGGCAGCTTCTTTCTGTCTCTCCATATTTTTTTGTATCATCTCCTCTAACAGAAAGTATCATATTATTTCATCAAACTTCAAGGTAGTTGTATTGATACCAATTGTAACAACCAGACTATCCCACGAATCTAGTAGAGAACATAGAAAATTGATGCACTTTTATTTGTCTGAAATTTTTATATCAGTAGATAACAACTATCTTACCACGGTATTAAAGGTGTTCAAATGCTTTGTCTTCAAGTCTCCATCCTTCATCCTCAAGTTATACATATTTTTCCGTTGGAACAGTTTGTTCACTAGAAACTTAGATTAGTACAAAGCCCCTAACTTGACCTACAAATCCTTCATTGTAGCTTCCCCTAATGCATTCAACAATATTGATTTTGAGATACATAATAGTATTGTGCTCTTTTCCTTATTATCCAACTTCACCTACTCTTATGTTTACATTTTTGTTGGTTTAGTACCTGAATCTACCGTGATCCACTAATCTTTATCCACCAACAGATCCTCCATATTGAGCTTCCACAACTAAAAGGTTTGTCCATTGAATTTCGTGATCTCCATCTTTCCAATGTTCGCCATCTTCTTTCACTGCAAAACTCAATCCCATATATCTCCCACAGAACTGGGTCTACCACAAACTCGAGAAAAACCCCTCAATAACAAAGGCGTCCCCTTAAATATGAAACAAATTTGATCCCAAATTTAGGTTTTAACCCTGTACATAAATTACCTGGAAATGAATTCTTAAAACGGAAAAATAGACAATGGCGAGAACATAAAACAAGTATGCACATATATTTCCCATGGATCCCAAAATCATGACTACTAGATTGATCTTTCATTATATTCCTTTCAATGTTACAATACATATATATACATGTTGAGACATCCATAAACCCCAATCCACTAACCCTGGATTAGAACATAATCGTAGTTCCCTTGATCAGATCTATAAAATACCATGGGAAGAAAACCATCATGCCCAAAACCATGTGCAAAACCCATGCATAAAACCATGGGTAGTTTTTCCCACTGTCTTTGGGTCTACCCACCGTCTTTGGGTCTACCCCCATCCTTGGGTCCGCCCAACTATTATTGGGTCTGCATAAAAAAATATTCCCTACGCACTGCCTCGGACCCCATGCAAGGGGTGTTGAAAAGTGTAATTAGGATCGGTCTTCATATTGACGATGTAATTGTGTATTTATGTAAAGAAGAATACAAATATAATAAAATGCATTTTGTTGTAATTGCTTCATGGGTTTCATGAGCAAGATGTTATTATAGGTTAATAGACTTCTTCTTAATGTCTATTGTGATTTTTTCTTCTAGTTATAAATATAATTAAGTGTCATATATATTAAGTAACTAGTCTATAAAAAATTCTCCAAGACCTTGCCAAAGAAACCGTGAAATAATGGATTATGTCAGCCCTAAAACAACGCTGAAAGATAAGCTCAAATATGCTCTTAAATTCGGCCTTCAAACATTAAGTCAAGTTGTCTTACAAGAAAAATGAATGGTCGGCCTAAAGACAGTGAAACTACCTCTATATATAACATGACATGTGGCTCATTTTCAACACAGAAACTACAGACTGTTCTGAGTCTCAAGTGTGGATTTCAGAGGTTGTAAGGGTGAAGATTTCAAAGGTAAAATATTACAGATTTTCTCTGTAATTTCCATAGTAAAAGGTGCGGATACATCTGAGTTAGAAGTGTGTTCTTATAACTGGAAGTAATACGGGTCTCTCTAAGATTGTTGCAGCATAAAGGAAACCTGGAACATGTGCTAATAAGTCTGAAGAAAGGATGCGGATCAGCCAGTAGAAGTTGCGGACTTCAGGAACAAGTAAATCTGATATATATATATGATCCAGGGTAAATCTATGATACCCTTAACCAAGACCTTTAACTTTGGTTGATTGTTAAAATTTCATTTAATTAAAGCGTTAATGAACAACTGCATGTTGTAAAGAAGAGGAACATAACATGTCAAGATCAGCAATCATAAGAACATGTTGCTTGATAACGGAGTTCGTCCAAGAGGGACTACATCTCCGGGCCTTGGTGTCAAGATGGTGTAGGTCATTGCATTAAGTGTTGTAAGGAGTGAAGATGTACATGGATAGTGTTTTATATGTCGTACAAGGAAAATTCCCTCATGCAGGAGTGGTTAGACCTCTCTACGAGATGTTCCACTAACGGAACTCTCATTCATAAAAATGACTCCTATCAGTATGACAAAAAATCACACATAATGACTATGAGTATCCCGCCAACATGGAAAATAAAGGGATCTAAAACAACATACATGTGACAATGGGTATACCGCCAACATGGTAGCAAAGGGATCTCAAATAACGTACATATCCATGACAGAAAGTACATCTCTCATCAAGAACAAAAACAATATCCCACGTCAAACATCAACAAGGATCTGTACAACACAATGCATCTAAGAGACAAAAAGACAAAGAAGCACATGAAATCAACTAATCATATACCTCACACTGAAGATGACAGAAGAATGAGCTACTCTGTTGTTGGATCTGAAATCACCATCACAGTCGTGGTGTCGAAAGGTGTGAAATCGACTGCTCACTCACTGAATGCTGACACCTGCAACTTCACTTCAAAAAGTGACCGAAAAATATAAAGCTCAAATGTAAAATCTGAATATGCCATCAAATTCATGGCTTCGAATCGTGCAAAATCGACTGTCCATTTTCTAAATTCTGATGAAGTGAAAATCTGGGGAAAAAATGAATCTTTTAAATTCCCCTTATATTCCTCCAAGATGCTGCTCCATGGGTGGACTGGAAATCTACAGCTCAAAAGGTGAATCTGACCTTGCCATTGTGTTCCCTGCAAAAAACTGTGAAAAATGACTGTAACTTGAATATATTGCGACATGGAGAAAAATTGCCTCCCCGGGGAAATTTCAAGGATCATGGTTCTACTACCTGTTTCTAGTCCTGCTCATGGTTTCGCATGTCTTGCAATAAAAAATAATACTCCTCGAACTACGTGCATGCTATGCTCCTCCATGGCCTGGGTGAACTTATGAATTAAAGGTTTATATATTAAAATGATGGCATACTTTCCCAATAAGGTCGTCGGCTAAGTTGGTTGTGGATCCAAATTAATAGGGAGGGGTTCGGGCGGTCAAACCCCACCCCCTCCAAAATGGCGTATTGGTTTTAAATTGTTTGCATTTTTTTTTTTTTTTAATTTCAAAACCCACCATATATTTAAACACCAAGTGCGATGGGGGTCGGGCCCGCATTGGGCGGCATGCCTCGGATTTCCGCCAGCAATTTCATTAGAAGGAGGTGGTTGGGTTGGGCGGTGGGGTTGACCCCCTCCCACCCAATATGGTTGCTCTGTTTGTATTATAGCAGAGAGGGTTGGGGCCACGGGGTCACAGCCATTGGCCCCGCCCTTAATATATATTATGGTCACCGTGGAATGTGGGGACGGCAGGGTCATGGACACCGACCCCCTTTAATTAACTTGTTTTGTTATGGCGGATCCGATGGGGGTGGCGGGGGTCATGGCCCACCAATATATATATATATATAGATATATCGTTATTTAACCAATAGTAGCCATTTTTAAAATACCCGAAAATAGGCCGAAGGAGACAAATTAAGTGTCCCACAAATTTTCTTGGAATCTGGCCTGAGCTTGCCAGAATTCGGTGGCTAGGAAAGGTCGAATTTGTGCCTTCCTTAAGGTTTTCCATTCACCAAGTCAAGCCAGAACTTTTATTGCTCCTTACTTCTCCATACGGACTCGAAATTTAGTGTCGTCTACACCGTTGGAATCAGGAAGACGAGATCCTCAACCTGAACCTAGTTCAAGAGAAATAAGAACACTTTTATTTTTGAGCCCTCTTTGTCCTATGTGTGTCTCTGGAGCCACCTGGATATATCCTCCCAACTAAGGAGATTTTGGTCCTCCAAAAGCATCAATAAGAATCTGCAATTGTTGTGTACTATGTCTGCACCACGAGTGTCCTAAAAAATTCATCCTTCCTTCTCCTTCACATGCGTCCTTCGGAGCCATAAGTGATGAACTGACACCTGCAACTTCTGAAAACCTATAGTACAATCCCTTGCAAATTACATGCTCAATTAACCAACTATGACCCAAAAATTTCCATACTTGCCACGATTTTATAACATGTACTCGGTGGTCATGTTTACATCAAATGGAAATCACACCCTGGAATCATTACAAGACAATACATCATTGTCGCATTTCGAAGTGATGGTAAACACATCATCACTTTTACATGAAATAAATGCATCACACGACTCATAAAACACAAGGCCAAAATATCATTGTTGTTTAAACAAGTGATGGAAAAACACATCATCACTTTTACAATTAAAAATGCAACATATGATTTACAAAATAAGGCCATGACAAGCTAACATCTCTAGAAAAATAATCTAGAAAAACCATCTCTCACTTATTAAAGTGAATGGGTCATCCCCTTGTGGGAGATTTGCTTGTCGATCAGCTCTTTATACTAGTTCATGCATGGGCGCTTTGTCTTTAAGGCGTTGCTCTGGATGGAGTCTCCAACACGTGGCTTGTTGATGGCCACTTCGGTCGCAATGGGTGCAAAAGGTCTTTTTCCTCCAAACCTACTTCACTGATTTATTTCCCTGTTGTGGAGGAGGCCTTCCATGCCTCATCCTCCTTTGTGTTTCCATCCATTTCCAACACTTGAAAACACATGGTTATGTAAACCACAAAAATGGAACGTTTTTCGATGCCATCATTTAGGACCATGGTTATCAACAATCTTATAATCAAAATGCACTCTGGAATAATGAGATTCATTGTACCTTCTCTGGTGATCTCTGGTGTGATCATGATGATGGGAGCTTGCCTCAGCACTGCAACATTCACTACCCTGGAACGATGGCGAAGTGTCCCCATCATTCATCTTCTCTAGAGATTTCATAAATGCATGTTTTCCTTTGATGTCCTTCAAACACCCTCCTTCAGTGTACCCCAAACCTGCATAGCGCAGTCTCTGCACAACCTCCAATGGTTGGGTTATGCCTTGGCCTCGAATGCCAATTCCTCCTCCTTTGTACCCCATCTTGGTGAGGAGTCTCATGCCGGTTCCTTAAAATGGGTATCTCCACACTTCCAACTGATATGATATCATGTGAAGAAACTGAAGAGAAATCAACATTGTTTACCTTTGATGTTGATTGCGAAAAAGGTGAAGAAGGCTTCTCTAAGCCTTCGTTGAAATTCACTTCCTCCAAGGTCTCTGTCGCGGGTTGTAGCTAAAGTTGCAACTATTGCTTCTCCTCCTTCTCTTCCTCCAGGAGTGCCTTCAATGCATCATGATCTGCTTGAAGAATTTCATTGTTGTGCTTCAATTCATCCCACGCTTCTTTCGTGGCTTGCAACTGAAGCTGCACTCGATGTTTATCCTCCTCTTCCTGCAGGAGTGTCTTCAATTTGGCATTCTTAGCTACTTGTTTTTCATAAGCCTCGTACAACATGTCCAATTTCTCGGACACCCTGAACATGGTCTCATACATGTCCTTGACATCCTCCATGGCTCAACTCAGCGAACGATCAATAGTTCACGCTTGCAATCCAATCAACAAGAAGACATGCTCTGATACCACTTGATCCAGGGTAAATTTCTGATACCCTTAACCAAGACCTTTAACTTCGGTTGATTTTTAGAATTACACTTATTAAAGCATTAATGAACATAAATGAACAACTCCATGCTTTAAAGAAGAGGAACATAACATGTCAACATCAACAATCATAAGAACATGTCGCTTGATAATGGAGTTCGTCCAGGAGAGACTACATCTCTGCGCCTCAGTGTCAAGATGGTGTAGGCCGATGCATTTAGTGTTGTAAGGAATGAAGATGTACATGGATAGTGTTTTATCTGTCGTACAAGGAAAATTTCCTCATGCAGGAGTGGCTGGACCTTTCTACAAGATGTTCCACTACTAGAACTCTCATTCATAGAAAGGACTCCTATTAGTATGATAACAACTCACACATAATGATTGTGAGTATCCCGCCAACATGGAAAACAAAGGGATCTCAAACAACATACATGTGACAATGAGTATTCCACCAACATGAAAGAAAAGGGATCTCAAACAACATAAATATCCATTATAGAAAGTACATCTCTCATCAAGAACAAAAACAAGATCCCACATCAAACATCAACAGGGATCTGTACAGCACAATGCATCTCAGAGACAAAAAGACAAAGAAGTACATGAAATCAACTCATCATATACCTCAGGTTGAAGGTGACTGAAGAATGACTTGCTCTGCTGCTGGATCTAAAATCACCATCACAATCGTGGTGTTGAAAGGTGTGAAATCCACTGCTCACTCACTGAATGCTGACACCTACAACTTCACTTCAAAAAGTGATCGAAAAATATAAAGCTCAGATGGAAAATTTTAATATGCCATTAGATTCGTGGCATCGAATAGTGAAAAATCGATTGTCCATTTTCTGAATTCTGATGAAGTGAAAATCTGGGGCAAAAAGGAATATTTTAGATTCCCCCTAGATTCCTCCAAGATGTTTCTCCATCGGTGGACTGTAAATCTACAACTCAAAAGGAAAATCTAACCTCGCCATTGCGCTAAAAGTGGATAACTTCACTTAACTGAAGTTAACCACTTTAGGCGCGCCCCTAAACTTCTGCCGACTTGAACTGTATAATAAATGTTGTGGTTGGGATGGCCACATGCCAACCCCAAACCCACAGTTAGTGTGACAGTTGTTAGTGGAACCCGCAATAAACTGCAGTTTAAATAGTCGAAACTCTGGTTGAGTTGTAATTTTGCGATAACCACGCAGAGATAACATTTAACGACGCGGCACCGTTGGCGGAGACTACGGGTTGAAGGCTGGAGATTAGCACTAACCGCGCAATGTTTGGATTTTGTTGTTTGCCATGTGAACTGCTCTGGGGAACCACTAGTGGGTTGGGACCGTCGATGGTTTCCAACCCCAAAATGTGTTTCCAACCAGCCATAAGTATAACCCGATACCCAATGTAGTTAAGTCATAACGTGTAGTTCGTGTGGTAAGACGTGCGTGTGCCAGATAGGAGGTCCGAGGGTCAATTCTTGCGGACCCTCAACAAAATTCTAACACACTATTTCAAGGACACGTGGCGCCCTTTAATTGGCTCCTCCAAACCCCCTACAAAGAATAAAACAATGACACTTTTCATCCATTGATTGGCCTGCTGGGAAGGAATATTATTCATAATATTCCTCTTTTGCTGACGGTACCTCCACCTTGCTGACTGTACATCCCAGTCAAACCTGTTCAAACTGTCGCAAATTTTACATGTTTGGCATTTCGATCAGAACGCGATATCTCCCTCATACGACATCAATTTTTCGAACTGTTTGTGGCCCTGGAATTAGGAAGACGAGATCTAAACAACCATCCTAGTTTCAACCCAATCCTATAACTTTTAATTTTGAGCAAAATTTATGAACTCCTGATCATTCCTCCCCATTGGGAAGCTTTTGGACACCAAAATATTTGATTACCTATTCAGTAGATGATGGTACAACTCCCTCACCTTTCCAACCTCCATCCATTTTTCCTTGCTTGGTTTAGTGCCTTTGAGCCCAACTCGAAGGTAGTCAAAACTTCCCCTCTTTGATGCTCTTGTCCTCCTATCCAGAATTGTATCTTCTTTGAGCTCATCCAGAAATTATGGCGAGAAATAATCAATAGAAGGTAGATGAACATCAATTCCTTGATCATTGATCAAAGGTGGCTAAAACAAGCGTAATTTTTCAACATTAACAATTGAATACATTTGCATATAAGAAGGAAATTCAAGTTGGAATGCATTGTTACCAACTTGTTTTATGATATTTAAATGAACATAGTGAATGGGTTTGAGATTTTTACCTTCCCCTTGCATCCTTTCTTTGCTAATGTACAACCATACCTCATCTCCCTCTTGAAACTTGTGATCAACCCGGTGTTTGTCATGCCTCTCTTTCTATTTTCTTTGACTTTTCTCAAGCTATTCTTGAACTTGTTGATGTATAATCTGAATTTTCTCAATGAAATTTTGAGCCTTATTAATGTCACTATGGCCATCAGTTGCAACATCCTTCCCAAAGATGAAGTGTAATGGCGATTTTGGAAAATACCCAAAGCATACTTCAAAAGGTGAGGTTTGTGTTGAAGAGTGTTTTTCCCGGTTGTAAGCGTGTTGAATATAATGTAGTTGTTCATCCCACAACTTAGGATATTTGCTGCAATATCCTCTCAATAGATGCACAACAGTTATGTTCACCACCTTAGTTTGTCCATATGTTTGTGGATGAAAATCGATACTCTTTTTCAACTTTATGTCCATCATTCTTTGTATATTTGACCAAAAATTCTCAATGAACCTGGAATCCTTGTCACTAACAATAGAATTTGGAAATCCAAAATGAACCCAAACATTTTGAAAATAAAGTTCATCATTTTGTTCAACAATAATGGTTTTCTTACATGGCATAAGTATACACATTTTACTGAATATATCCATTGTAGGTTTTAACCCTGAACAGAAATTATCTACACACGAATCTTATAACAGAAAATAAATAATAGCGAGAGCATAAAACATAAAACAGATAAACATAGAGATTTTCCCCTGGATCCCAAATTCCAGACAACCAAATTGGATATTTCATTATATTCCTTTTAGTGTTACAACACATATATATACATGCCGAAGCATACATAAACCCCAATCCATTAACCCTGGATTAGAACATAACCGTAGTTCCCTTGACCGGATCTACAAAAAATACTAGGGGCCGAAAAACCATCGTACCCCAAAACCATGTGCAAAACCATGGGCGCGGACTACCCACCGGAAAGAATATAACACATACCCAACATTATCCCACTTGTTGTTTTCTTTCTGCAGGGGGCCACAGGAAAGCTTAGTCATTGGCCCAGTTCTTTAACACCCATTGTTTCTCTACACCAAGAGAACTTCTGAGTGCTCACAGACTTTGTCAATGCATCTGCAACATTCTTCAAAGTGTCCACCATTACCAGAAACACCCTTTTAGCCTCAACCATATCTCTCACAAAGTGATATTGAACATCAATGTGCTTTGTCTTTGAATGATAAGCAGGGTTCTTAGCCAAGAAAATTGCACTTTGGCTATCATAGTATATCCTTATAGCTTGTTGTACCAACCCCATACTTGAGCAAAATCTCTGCAACCAAACTGCTTCCTTGCTTGCATGAGTGGTTGCTATGTATTCTGCCTCTATAGTTGAAAGAGCCACTACAGAATATATTTTACTCATCCAACTGACTACGCCTCCAAATAGGCTAAACAGATACCCACTTGTAGATCTTCTTTGGTCCAGATCTCCAGCCCAATCTACATCAACAAAACCATGAATGTCCAGCATTCTTTCTAATCTTGGTCTTCCCTGGTAGCACAAGACATAATCACTAGTGCCACGTAAATATCTGAAAACCCACTTCACTGCTATCCAATGCTCCTTCCCTGGGTTTGACATAAACCTGCTCAATACTCCCACTGCATGTGCAATGTCTGGTCTAGTACAGACCATTGCATACATCAAGCTACCCACTGCACTTGCATATTGAACACGGGACATATCCTCCTCTTCTTCTTGTGTCTTGGGACATTGTTCAGCAGATAGCTTTACACCTATAGGAATAGGAACATTCACCGGTTTACTATCCTGCATATTGAACCTCTGCAATATAGTCTCGACATACTTCCTCTAGTTTAACCAGAGCTTCCTCTTTGCCCGATCTCTCTTAATTTCCATGCCCAAAATATAGTTTGCAGCACCCAGATCCTTCATGTCGAATTTGGAGAACAGTTGGGTCTTTAAATCTTGGATAATTTCTTTGTCATTTCCAATCAACAACATATCATCCACATACAAGACCAAATAAATAACACAGTCACCAATTAATTTAAAATAAACACAGTGATCCTCCTTGCTTCTGGTGAAGCCAAGTCCCCGTATATAGGTATCAAATTTCTGATACCACATCCTTGGTGGTTGTTTTAACCCATACAGAGACTTCTTCAACCTGCATACCAGTTCTTTCTTACCCTTCACCAGTTCTGTGTTATCATGGATTCTCTTCAGACCTCATGAAGAAATGTCTTTCATCCATCTATTTATCTCAACTAAATGCAGAAGAACAGAGCAAACTAATTTAATAATAAAGTGAATCTTTATACCTGGAGAAAAAAAAAATATCATTAAAATCCACTCCTGCAGATCAGAATAACTTTTCATACCAACCTCCTAGCTTTATTTGTTCTTGCTCTTTTCCATTCATCTTCTTTTTAAACACCCATTTGTTCACATTAGGTTTGGTTATCTCCACAAGAATTCACTGTATCCCATGCCTCATTTTTGTGCAAGGATGTCATTTCATCAACCATGGCCTCCTTCAAGAGTTTTCCATCCTCTGAATCTACTGCCTCCCTTATATTTCTAGGATCATCATCAGTTATAGTTAAGGAAAAACCTGAACAGAAATCAGATGGACTATACCTTTCTAGTGGCCTTCTTTCCCGAACTGATCTTCTCATAGCTGGAGTTTGTGGCTCTTCCTCTTCTGAATCTTCTTCTGCTATAGAGTCTGATTCATCCTACTTTAGCTCAAACTCTATCTTCTCAAGTTCCTTTGGTATGACTTCATGTTTAACAACATATTTCACCTCTCTAAATACCACATCTCGGCTGTACACAACCTTCCTTGTTTCTGGGTTCTAAGCTTGTAACCTTTTAAACCATCCTTATACCCAATAAAGATGCACCTTTCAGATTTATTAGCCAACTTGGTCATTTTCTCCTTTGGAACATGTACATATGCATCACATCCAAATACCCTTAGATGTGAAAGAGAGGGTTTCTTACCAGTCCATACCTCATGCGGAGTCTTATCCTCCAACAGCAGTACAGAGTGATGCAGTATGGATAGCATGCGGTCTCCTTGCCTCTGCCCCGGAAATTCTTGTCCTAACGGTACCCTGTATGCTTCTTTTCCTTTTCCATCGGTGTTCTATTCATTCTTCCTGTGACTCCATTTTACAACGCTTTGAGGTGTGTATGGATAGTCTTTTTTCGTGCCATACCACACTTTCTTACGAACTCTTCAAATTCCTTCTTGCGAACTCCCCACCATTATCTGTCCTCGATGCCTTTATGATCTTATGACTATTATGTGTTGGTTTCTGGTTTTCCTACAGAGCCTTCAGTGCTTTAATCTTGTCAAATCCTTGATTTCTTCCTCGAAAATATATCCATGTATTCCTTGAGAATTAATCTATGAATGAAACATAGTACACATAATTTCCCAGTGATGGAACTGACATAGGTCCAAACACATCATTGGGCACAAGCTCTAATATCTTGTTCGCCCTCTTAGCACCAGAAGGAAAAACCACCTGATTCTTCTTCTGATATACACAATTTTCACAAAAATCGAAATCCAGAGAGAAATTAGACATACCTTCTACCATACCATTTCTATGCAGTATCTGAAGGCCCTTCTCTCCAATATGTCCAAGCCTTTGATGCCATAGCATGGTCTTTTCTCCAGAGACAGCTAGGCTTTCCGCTCCAATTTTAGGAACCATAGAACTATTACACCCATCAATAACAGTGCTACCTTGTAGCTTGTACAGAGTTCCAGTCCGAACTCCCCGCATTAACACCAGTGCTCCCCGAACCATCTTGCAGGAATCTTTCTCGAACACTGTTTTTACACCTGCATCATCCATCTTGCTTACAGAATTCAGATTTGTGGCCAATGCAAGAATATGCAGAACACCAGGAAGTGTTCTAATCCTTCCACCTTGCAACTTCAGCTTGAACTTTCCACGTCCAACGATTTTGGCCTTCCTATCATCCCCTAGGAAGACATCACCACCATCATATTTTTCATACTCATAGAACCACTCCCGATGGGGAGTGAAGTGAAAGGATGCACCTGAGTCAATAAACCATGACTCATGATCTACATGTGTATTTGAAGAAGAACCCAAATACACATCCCCACCTTCATCCGAGGTGGTTTTTTCCTCTGCAGAAGGAGCATCATCAAATCCCTTTCCTTTCTCAGGAGCTTTAGATCTGCAGTCCTTTTTGTAGTGCCCTTCCTTTCTGCATTTCCAGCACACCTTTACAAACTTTCCAGGAGATTTAGATCTCCCTTTAGATTTAGATCTCCGACTCGAAAACTTATTCTTATTTCTGTTTTGGGACCTTCCTCATATAGATAAGGCATCTCCATTCTCACCCTCCATATTTCTCTGTCTCATTTCCTCTGACAGCAAGGCTGAGACTATGTCATCAAAATTCAAGGTAGTTGTATTGCTACCTATTGCAATAACCAGACTATCCCACGAGTCTAGTAGAGAACACAACAAACTGATGCACTTATCTTCATCTAAGATTTTAATATCAACAGATTACAGCTGACTTACCACAATATTGAAGGCGTTCAGATGCTCTGTCACCGAGTCTCCATCCTTCATCCTCAGGTTATACAACTTTTTCCTCAGGAACAATTTATTCACCAGAGACTTAGATTGGTACAAATTCGCTAGCTTTTCCCACAAGGTCTTTGACGTAGCTTCCCCAGATACATTTAACAATACTGAATCTGAGACACACAATCATATTGTGCTCTTTTCCTTCCGTTCCAGCTTCTTCCAGTATTCATCTGACATTGTCGTTGGTCTAGTACCCGGATCTACTGTGATCCACTGATCTTTATCCACCAGCAGATCCTCCATTTTGAGCTTCCACAACTTAAAACTCTGACCATTAAATTTCTCGATCTCTATCTTTCCGTCGCTCGCCATCTTCTTTCACCGCAAGAATCAATCCCGCAGATCTCCCACTGAACAGGGTCTACCTCAGGCCCAAGCAAAAAACCCTCAGCAGCAAATTCGTCCCCTTGAAGCCGAAACAGCTTTGATACCAAATGTAGGTTTTAACCCTGAACAGAAATTATCTACACATGAATATTATAACATAAAATAAATAATAGTGAGAGCATAAAACATAAAATAGATAAACATAGAGATTTTCCCCTGGATCCCAAATCGGGACGACCAGCTTGATTTTTCATTATATTCCTTTTAGTGTTACAACATATATATATATACATGCCGAAGCATACATAAACCCCAATCCATTAACCCTGGATTAGAACATAACTGTAGTTCCCTTGACCGGATCTACAAAAAATAACAGGGGCCTAAAAACCATCATACTCCAAAACCATGTGCAAAACCATGCACAAAACCATGGGCACGGACTACCCACCGGAAATTAAGGACCAAAAATTTTCTTCGAGGCGCTGCCCCAGACTTTGACAGGGGGGGCTACCACCCCCCCTGTGACCCCCCCGTTGCGCCCAGTGCAAAGGGGGGGCGATAACCCCCCCACGCATGCTTAGTCATGGAAATAATATAACACATACCCAACATCCACAACTACATAAAGATAATCGTGCTTCTTTCTTGACATAGGTAAACCTCCAACAAATTCCATGGAGACACTCTCCCATGGCCTTGATGGTAACGGTATTGGTGTGTACAATCCAAGCTTCCTATTACTAGGCTTACTTGTTGCATACATAGAACAACCTCTTATAAAATGTGACACATTATCTATCATGCGAGGCCAATAACAATACCTTTGTAGATGTGCCATTGTTTTGCTTACCCCAAAGTGTACAACAATAAGAGATGAATGAGCTTTTCTCATGACACTTAGCCTCTCTCCTTGTGGAATACTTAGCTTGCCCAAATGAAACAGCAAATTGTTTTGCATGTGATAATATTTTTCTTCAACTTGATTCCCTTCACTCAAACTAGCATACACATCTTGAAAATCAATGTCATGTGCATATTGTTCTATGTAACTCTCATGTACAACATAATCATTTTTTAGTAAACTAGAAGAACTAATGATTGGTCTTGAAAGCATATCTGCAAAAAAATTTAAAATACCTTTCTTGTACCTTATAACCAAGTGAAACTGTTGAAGAAATCCCATCCACCTGAAATGTCTTGGTTGCTGCAATTTCGTTTGTGACTACAAGTACTGTAATGGTTGGTGATCGATATGTACAATAGTCTCTTTACCCATCAAGTAGTGTTTCCACTTCTTGACACTTTGTACCAATGCATATATTTATTTTTCATATGTAGGATAATTAGTCACGGTACCATTAAATTTTTCAGAATGAAAAGCGATAGGCTTACCATGTTGCAAAACAACTGTGCCCATGGCATAATCACTAGCATCAGTTTGTATCTAGAATGGTTGTCTCAAATTTTGTAATGCAAGGACTGGAGCTGAACTAACCTTGTCATTTAAAGCTTCGAAATCTTGTTGTTGTTTTCCCCCCCATTGGAAGATTTTCTTCACACTTGTCACTGCGTGCATAGGAGCTACAATGGAAGAAAAGTTAACAATAAACTTTCTCCAATATTGAGTTACACCTAAGAAACTTCTTACCTCGGTTATTGTTTTGGGTCTGGGAAAATTCACAATGGCTTCCACTTTAGAAGGATCAATCCTCAATTCTCCTCCTCCTACAATATGTCCCAAATAGACCAAATAAGTCTTTCCAAACTGACATTTTGACATCTTAAGAAACAATTTCTCTTTCTTCAAAATATCAAGCGCCCTATTCACATGCAAGACATGATCTTCTCTTGTTTTGATGAAAATCAATATGTCATCTAAGTACACAATAACAATGTCATCAAGGAATGGTTGCAAAACACTATCCATAACTCGCATGAAATTTGCTGGTGCATTACACAAACCAAAAGGCACTACTAGCCACTCAAAGAGTCCTTATTTGGTTTTGAATGCATTTTTCCATATATCACTTTTACAATTCTTACTTGACGATATCCACTTTGTAAATCTAACTTAGTGAAAAACTTTACTTCTTTCAACTGATCAAGCAAATCATCTATTCTTGGGAGTGGGTAAATATTTTTTACCGTAATCTTGTTCAAAGCTCGAAAATCTACACACATGCGCCATGTCCCATCTTTATTTGGTATCAAGACTATGGGTGAACTGCATGGTGAGGTGCTTTGCCTTATGATTCCTTTATCCAACATCTCTTTGATTTTCCTCTTTATTTCATCATTCTCCGTCATCAACATGCGATACATACCGATGTTTGGAAGATGAAAATCTTGCTACAACTAAATCTCATCTTGAATCTCCCTTTTTGGAGGCAGTCATGTTGGCTCCTGAAACATCTCATGATGTCCATTAACCACATCATATAAATCTAATTTAAACTTAGGATCACATCCCTCAAATTATTCATGATTAATATCAGCTTTAGGCTTAATCATAAGAAGAAAAAAATTCTTACTTGAATTTACCAGCCTCTTTACTTGTCCGGCATTTACCGTAGCAATGTTTGTCTTCTTGTGATGTGCTCTAACAATGAACTCATTTCCATCTTTGAATAAATTATACTTGTTCTCATGGAAATAGAAGATCGCTTTCCTGTCATACAAGTAATGACTCCCTAATACAATACCAGTTATGTCAAGCGGAACCACATCTAATTCAACTGTGTCAACAAAATTTGCAGTGATTGCAAACCGAAATATGCATTTCTTTGAAACCTGTAGATTTGCATCCTTACAAATCCAACCCAATCGATATGGTTTTGAATGTGGTGTGGTCTCAAGTTAAGTTTCTTGACCAAGTATTTAGAGATTAATTTTGTTTGTGACCCACTATCAAACAGTGTGTCAATCTTGCTATGTTTGGATATGACCCTCACATGAAACAGTTCTATTTTCTTCTTCATTTGGAGTGTTTATGTGACATTTTGATGTACTAGCACTCGATTTAGTTTCAATTTATTTTCCCTTCATGTTCTTCAATCCCATGGCTGTAATCTTAGATTCATCACCTGAATCAAATCCTAAATCATGTTGAGTTGTAGCAGGATTTTTTTGTTTCCCTTTGTTATTGGGTTTCTTTGGCCTCAATTCAGGATGTAATTTCCAACAATGAGTTTCATCATGGCCTTATTTTGAAAAATGTTTACAAACCACTTTTTCTCCCTCTTTCTTAACATACGCATTCTTTTTGTTTTTTCCTTTGAGGTCTTTTCTTTGGCTTTACCCTTAAAATGTTTCTTTCTACCCTCTTCAGAAATGTTCTTCCCTCTAGCTTCTAGATGTGTGGCCTGAAAAAATACTTCATCTAGACTGGTGGGTTTAAAAATGAGAATAGTATGTTTTAGATAGCTATGTAAGCCTCCTATGTACTTTAGCAAAGTATCTTGGCTCTCCAAATCCACCCCTAATAAGAGAGTTGTTCTCCTAAATTCTTGGGTGTATTCTTGCACATTTTGTCCCTTCAATTGCCTAAATTTCTGCCAGTTCATGAGGGCTTTTGCATATGAGATAATGGATAAAACTATTGTTTAATAGCCAGTAATGAAATCTGACCATGATAGAATAATCTTACCGTGTTTCTTGATTTCCCCCTTTGTCTTGGCTTCCCACAAAACAAGTGTTGCACCTTTCATTCTCAATGAAGCTAATTGGATTTTGGTATCATTATCTTGAAGGCTCTATATTCTCAAATAGACCTCCAATTGCGTAATCCAATTATCAAGCTTTTCTGCATTGACTTCACCACTAAACATAGGCAATTCACACTTAACATCAAGTTTTTAAAAAGGAATTTTACCAGTGCTCTTTTACTTGTGTGGCTGATGTACTGAAGAAGAAGAAGAAGAGGATGATATGACGAGGGTGAGGATGATGGTTCTCCAATGCCTCCATTTCCTCCATTTTGATTCTTTGACTTATCTTCATCATGGTGACCGCCTGAAGATCCATGTCCTTCCTTATGGAGTTTAGATCCTTCTCCTTCCAGTCTCTCATTCCTTTCTTGATAAAGGATTCTAACCATCTAAGTCATGTCAAGAAATGGTTTCCTGAACACTCTTTCTTCCTCTTTAGGGTCAACTTCTTCATGGATTTCTCCTTCCTCGTGAGTCATGCTTAAGGGAACTTCTACTTCTTTAGGAGGTGAACTAGGTGGTGGAGATTGTGGCAATCTTGCTCTCCTTTACTTTGGCTCTTTTGGAGACCCTTTTGCTTCCACCAATTTGTCTTCTCCTCTTTTGAGCTTGAGCCTTGTAAGCATCTAAAACTTGCAAACAGTTAAACAATTATTTGCACTAAAAACACCAGAGAATAAACTCTAGCTCTGATACCAATCTAATTCGAAATGACTGTATTAGTTTTGTTGTTCTACGGGTCTTTTCAGTTTAAAAACATGTGCATAATCAGTTGATTAGTTTTCATGAGGTTTAAGGTATTTGTCCATGAATTGTAGATGATTTTTAGTGAATTAGAAGCATAAAACAAGCTTAAATAACATTGAACAGCAGTGTCAAATAGAAATAAGTCACCACATGAAATTTACACAACAGGCATGATGAAGCAATTCACCCCTCCTAGGCTACATCTACTGGTCCAGATCCCAATGGCATGTCCATCCTTCATTATGCTCAAACTTTTTCTAATACATGTAGTTACAGTGCTTTAATGGTTGTTTTCTCTGCACCAATGGCTCCAAAATGCTCCAATTAGTCAAAAAATGACTCTTCATTCCCTTAGAATGGGCAGAAAATGAGTCTCCTACTCTTTTTCCTAGTTTCACCTAGAAAAGCTCCACTAAAAGTGGAGAACTCCACTTAATTGGAGTTAAAATAGTCAATTTCCACCACTTTAGGCGCCCCCCTAAAATTCCGCCGAATCGAACTGCATAATAAATGTTGTGGTTGGGGTGGCCACATGCCAACCCCAAACCCGCAGTTACCATGATAGTTGTTAGCGGAACCCACAATAAACTATATTTTAAACAGTCGGAACTCCAGTTGAGTTGTGGGTTTGCGATAACTGCACGAAGATAACATTTAACGTTTCCATGTGACAACACATACGATGAGGAACCACTAGCGGAGACTATGGGTTGAAGGCTGAAGGTTAACGCTAACTGTGTGATGTTTGGAGTTTATTGTTTTACATGTCAATTTCTCCGGGGAACCACTGGCGGGTTGGGACCACCGGCGGTTCCCAACCCCCAAATGCGTTTTCAACCAACCATAAGCATAACCCGACACCCAATGTAGTTAAGTCATAACGTGTAGCTCAAGTGGTAAGGCGTGCGTGTGTTGGGTAGGAGGTTCGGGGGTTGATTCCTGTGGACCCTCAACAAAATTTTAACACACCGTTTAAGGGACACGTGGCAGCCTCAGGGCCAGCCACGTGGCACCCTTTAATTGGCTCCTCCAAACCTCGTACAATGAATAAAAAAATGACACTTGTCATCCATTGATTAGCCCAGTGGGAAGGAATATTCTTAGGAATATTAATTTTTGGTTGACTATACCTCCACCTTGCTGACTGTGCATCCCAATTAAACCTAGTCAAACTGTCACAAATTTTACCTGTTTGGCATTTCGATCAGAACGCGATATCTCCCTCATACGACATCGGTTTTTTGAACTGTTTGTGGTGCCGGAATCAGGAAGATGAGATCTACTAAACCATCCTAGTTTCAACCCAATCCTGTAACTTTGAATTTTAAGCAAAATTTATGAACTCCTAATGAGCCGACCCCCTTTAATTTTTTTTTTTTTTTTGTTATGGCAGATCCGATGGGAGTGGCGGGGGTCATGGCCCACCACCACCCAAATTATATATATATATATATATATATATATATATATATATATATATATATATATATATATATATATATATATATATCGTTTATTTAACCAATAGTGGCCATTTTTAAAATACCTGAAAATAGGCCGAAGGAGACAAATTAAGTGTCCCACAAATTTTCCCGGAATCTGGCCTGAGCTTGTTGGAATCTGGTAGCTAGGAAAGGTTGAATTTGCACCTTCCTTAAGGTTGTCCATTCACCAAGTCAACCCAGAACTTTTATTGCTCCTAACTTCTCCATATGCACTCGGAATTGAGTGTCGGATGCGCTGTTAGAATCAGAAAGAAGAGATCTTCAACCTGAACCTAGTTCGAGAGAAATATGAACACTTTGATTTTTGAGCCCTCTTTGTCCTGTGTGTGTCTCTGGAGCCACCTAGATAAATCCTCCCCATTGAGGAGCTTTTGGTCCTCTAAAATCATCAATAATAATATGCAATTGCTGTGTACTATGTATGCACCACGAGTGTCCTGAAAATTCATCCTTCCTTCTCCTTCACCTGCATCCTTCGGAGCCATAAGTGATGAACTGACACCTGCACCTTCTAGAAACCTGTAGTACAATCCCTTGCAAATTACATGCTCAATTAACCAACTATGACCCGAAAATTTCCATACTTGCCACGAGTTTATAACATGTACTCGGTGGTCAAGTTTACATCAAATGGAAATCACAACCTAGCATCATTACAAGAAAAGACATCATTGTTGCATTTCGAAGTGATGGTAAACACATCATCACTTTTACATGAAATAAATGCATCACACAACTCATAAAACACAAGGCCAAAATATTATTGTTGCTTAAACAAGTGATGCAAAAACACATCATCACTTTTATAGTTAACAATGCAACATGTGATTTACAAAAATAAGGCCATGAAAAGCTAACACCTCTAGAAAAACAATCTAGAAAAACGATCTCTCACTTATCGAAGTGAATGGGTCATCCCCCTGTAGGAGATTTTCTTGTCGGTCAGCTCTTTCAACTAGTTCATGCATGGGCACCGCTTTGTCTTTAAGGTGTTGCTATGGATAGAGTCTCCAACACGTGGCTTGTTGTTGGCCACTTTGGTTGCAATGGGTGCAAAATGTATTTTTACTCCAAACCTGCTTAACTGATTTCTTTCCCTGATGTGGAGGAGGCCTTCCATGCCTCATCGTCCTTTGTGTTGTCATCCTTTTCCAACACTTAGAAAACACGTGGCTATGTAAACCACAACAATGGCATGTTTTTCGATGCCATGATTTACGACCATGGTTATCAACATTCTTATAATCAAAATGCACTCTATAATAATGAGATTCATTATTCTTTCTCTGTTCATCTCTGGTGTGATCATGATGATGGGAGCTTGCCTCAACTATAAAACATTCACTACCCCAAAAAATACCCAAAAGTAGGCCAAAGGAGAAAAATTATGTTTCCCACAAATTTGCCTGGAATCTGTCCTAAGCTTGCCGAAATCTGGTGGCCGAGAAAGGTCGAATTTGCGCCTTCCTTAAGGCTGTACAGTCACCAAGTCAACCCAGAACTTTGATTGCTCCTAACTTCTCCATATGAACTCAGAATTGAGTGTCGTCTGCGTCGTTGGAATAAAAAAGACGAGATATTCAACCTGAATCTGGTTCAAGAGAAATATGAATACTTTGATTTTTTAGCCCTCTTTATCTTGTGTGTGTCTCTAGAGCCACCTGGATCATATATACACTTGGACAAGGGTTTGTTTTGTCCTCGCATAACTTAGGAAGGTTGATTATGTTTACAACATAAAGAATAACTACTAAAATTTCAGTCTTGGGCTACTACATCTCTCATCTATACAGGAAGGCCAAAATTCATCTGAAAGGTTTGGTGCAGAAGTATATATATCATTGTTTTGGGTATCAATCAAGATAATAGGGAGCCAAGAAGGAACCTAGGTGAAGTTGAGGTAAAACCGAGAAGTAGAAGGAGAATCCAAGAACTTAGAGACTAAGTTCTCTAATGTTGATGCAGGTCAGTGCACGTTGGTAAAGAAAAGAAAGATCAGTGTTGTAGGAAGACTTAGAAGTAGTGACAAGGTATTGGAGGCATTCAAAGGTCAAGGGTCTGAGTATTGGTCATGGTACTTGTCATTTGAAGATATATAATAAGAATTTCCTATGGGTTTTCCTCTCCAAGTGGGAAAGGTTTTTTTCCTGGCTCGAGGAGCCTAATTGTATGTTTCTTGTATTTTGATAATTGACTTGATAAAAGACTAAATAAGTTAAGAAGTAAGCTCACAAGTAATTATCAAGTAAGATCATTTGAATTAATCTCTATCCCTCCAAATTCTCAACATGGAATTAGAGCTAAGGTGTTGAACACAAGGGCTACTTGACAAAGAAGACACTCTAGGAAGCAAAGATCAAAGTTTGGGTTGAAAATACAAATAAATTTGCAAGGAAGACTCTCAATCTATTTCAAGAAAGATCTTATGTCTCATTCAAAGGATAAACTCATTCAAGGAAATAATCTTTTCCATCAAATATTTACATTCAAGACATTTTTAGAAGAGGAGATCATCTTTTGAAGATATCATTTATCATCAAGGATCCAAAAACACCTACATTGGATATTTCATCTTCATCAAGGAAGTTTCAAGCAACTCTACTCAAGTAAGTATCTATGACCTTACTTAAATATGTCAATATGACTTATTTTAAAGAGAGCAACAAGCTGGTTGGGTCATCAAACTTTAGTGCATAGAAGAAGAGAACAGATTTGAATTTAAATGAAGATGAAGTTATGGACTACATCGAAGGATCAAAAATTCAACCACCAAAGTAAGATGCTTGAACTTATGCCAAGTACATGAAGGGAGAAATCAGATCTCATAGAATTCATTAAGGACTCACTCCTTCCCTATGTATCAAAACTAAAGTATGCTAAATAAATATATGAAAAACTGGTGGAGTTATTCTCTGTGAGTACTGCAAGAGAAGCAATCTCTCTGAGAAAATAACTATACAAAATGAAATTTTCATGACAAGAAGGAATCACTTAATACTTCATGAGGATTTTTGAAATAAGAGATCAACTGCATGTACTAGGAGAATTAATTTCTGACACTGAGATGACTACAGTGGTGTTGAATGCTCTACCAAAAGAATGGGGAAACTTCACTTCAAGTTTATACGGGAATAAATAAGCCACACCATTCCACTATTTATGGTCTCTATGTAAAATAGATGAAACAATATTGAAAGCCAAAGCTTATACAGGATCAAGTGAAGGGAATCAAGCCTTTGCAGCCATTTCCAGGAAGAAAGGAAGATTCGGTAATTTGGTCCTCAGAATAAAAGAAGAAATATGGATAAATTATGATTCTTTGGATGTAATGAAGTTGGGAATTATAAAAGAGATTGTCCTAAATATGAAAAGGACAAGAGAAAAATGGAAGAAGCCCATGTCTCAAATATGAGGGAAGAACCTGATGTAAAGAAATCTAAGAAAGAAGAAGCGAAGGTATCTATTATGATTGAGATCATCTTCCTCTTTAAGTGATATTTTTTTGTTGTAAAATAGTATGATAGGAAGAAATGTATATTAATAGTATCATTATCGAAGCATGGTAGGAGATCTTGGTGAAACAGCTCCTGGAAAACCTCACTTATAACAATACTGATGGAAGGCAGTCATCAAGATCAAGGGTCATCATAGAAATAGGTGCTGACATTTTGTAAGGTATTTCTCTATGAATTCATTGATTAGAAGGAAAGAAGAATGGTTTCATCAGGAATTCTATGCTACAGAATTCTCGGATGTGACGACATATTGATAAAGCAGGTCAAGGGAATAAGCTCTTCATTCTAGTGAAATTGCTAAATGATGACTCAAAGGAAAAAGGTATGAGGTATATATATATATATATATCTGTGTGTGTGTGTGTGTGTGTGTGTGTGTGTGCTGACACTGGATGTAGTGAAGTCGTGTCATAAGGTTGCAGGTAATGGACTTCTATATTTACAAGTATGATCTATGGAGGAGGATCTGTCTCGGTGCACTGACAAATGAAAATGACATAATATATCCTCATATGGAATATGAGGTGGTTGTATATGATCAAGGAACTGTAAATTAGAAGTTCCTGGGAATGAAGGTGTGCAGAAAGGAAAATATCATGAAGTTCAACCATGTCAAGAGGCAGTTATCATCTAGAAGCCAAGAATGTGTGACTAGAATATCTCCTGGGAGGATAGGTAGACTCTGATAGAATTCTGGTAAAGAAGAAGACCCTTGAAAAGACATATCATTAGGAGATATGTCAATCTGAATAGAGGATGTTGATGCCTACAGGAAGATGTCGTGGTGTAAGATCACCATTGAGGTAACTTTTGTTTTAAAATTTCATACGTATATGCATATCTGGATGAATTTTTGCAGGGCTACTAATCATGTGAAAGGATGTACAATCCTTGGAGATGATTCGAAAGAAAGCAGCATGGCATAAAAGGTGGACCAGATAAGAAATACAAATGAATCACTTTCTGGTAGATGACATGACTCATGAATGAAAGTGATAGATGATTTGTGCCCCATGGAGCTAAAGTTGAATATTCCTCAATATCGAAATCTATGACATCAAGGGGAGGAATTCCTCATGAGAAACTAGGTGTCTCATCATTGTTGTTGCAGGTCCTTGATTGAGAGGGAGACTGGTAATAAGTTTCTTACTTGGAATAAACTAGATAATTCCTAAGAATGAGCTTAGGTACATTCCTTATACAGGAATGAGTACATTCCCTTGTGAAATAGGTCCTCCCTGGCTGAGAGGGAGAGATAGACACATCATTCAGGTCTTCACTTGGGAAGACAGAAAGGAGGATTGGGTAATCATCTAGCATTCGATACTCTTTGAGAATGTGTTAGGGTATCCAGGACAAGAGTATTCAGGGACCGATATTCTTTGAGGGCTATCTACCCAAGAGAAGAATAGTCCAAGAAGGTCATACTTTGGGAACACACGGGTGGATTATGTACCTTGGAGAGACGATTAATATGGTTTCTATAAGTCATGTGTCTCGCCAGCATTGTATCCCATTGTCTCATTGATATATGGGGTTGTTATTCAAATCCTTGCACTAGGACAATGTTGGTTGATATGATGCTATACAGATGCGATTACCAATCCGATTCTACTTATGAGATTCTTTAGTTTGAAAGTGACCATGTACCTGTATGAATACCTCCCTAGTTAAGAGGGAGTGTTGAAAAGTGTAACTAGGATTGGTCTTCACATTGACTATGTAATTATGTATTTATGTAAAGAAGAAGACAAATATAATAAAATGTATTTTTTTGTACTTGCTTCATGGGTTTCATGAGAAAGATTTTATTATAGGTTAATAGACTTCTTCTTGATGTCTATTAGGATTTTGTCTTCTAGGTATAAATATAATTAAGTGTCATATATATGAAGTATCTAGTCTATAAAAAATGCTCCAAGACCTTGCCAAAGAAACCGTGAAAGAATGGCTTACGTCAGCCCTCAAACAATGGTGAAAGATAAGTTCAAATATGCTCTTAAAGTCGGCCTTGAAACAGCAAGTCAAGTCGGCCTACAAGAAAAATGAATGGTCGGCCTAAAGACAGTGAAACTGCCTCTATATATAACATGACCTGCGGCTCATTTGCAACACAGAAACTGCGGACTGTTCTGAGTCTAAAGTGCGGATTTCAGAGGTTATAAGGGTGCGGATTTAAGAGGTAAAAGATTTCGGATTTTCTCTGTAATTTCCACAATAAAAGGTGCGGATACATCTGAGTTAGAAGTGCAGTCTTATAACTGGAAGTAATACGAGTCTCTTGAAGACTGTTGTAGCGTAAAGGAAACCTAGAACATGTGCTAATAAGTCTGAAGAAAGGATGCAGATCAGCCAATAGAAGTTGAGGACTTCAGGAACAAGTAAATCTAATATATATACACTTGGACAAGGGTATTTTTTGTCCTCGCATAACTTAGGAAGGCTTAAGATGTTTATAGTGTGAAGAAGAACTACTACAAGTTCATTCTTGGGATACTACATCTCTCATCTATACTGGAAGGCCGAAATACATCTGGAAGGTTCAGTATAGAAGTATATATATCATTGTTTTGGGTATCAATCGAGATAATAAGGAGCCAAGAAGGAACCAAGGTGAATTTGAGGTAAAACCGAGAAGTAGAAGGAGAATCTAAGAACTTAGAGACCGAGTTCTCTAATGTTGATGCAAGTCAGTTGCACGTTGGTGAATAAAAGAAAGATCAGTGTTGGAAGAAGACTTAGAAGTAGAGACAAGGTCTTGGAGGCATTAATAGGTCAAGGGTCTGAGTCTTGGTCATGGTACTTGTTATTTTAAGATCTATAAGAATAATTTCTTACAGGTTTTCCTCTCCATGAGAGAGAGGTTTTTTCCTTGGCTCGAGGATCCTAATTGTGTGTTTCTTGTATTTTGGTAATTGACTTGATGAAAGAATAAATAAGTTAAGAAGTAAGCTCATGAGTAATTATCAAGTAAGATAATTTGAATTAATATACATCCCTCCAAATTCTCAACAGGGAGCTACCGTCCCCTTGACAGGAGGGGCTTCCACCCCCTGTGACCCCTTCGTTGCACCCGATGCAATGTACAACACGTGTGAATATTTCTGGAAAGAATATAACACACACCCATAAACTTGGGAGGTACTCCCACAACCCCTGTCGTACTCGGTTCGTGATGAGTTGAACCACAAAAGTGGTTTGTGGGAAATTTACCCAAGCAATGGGTTTTGTACCCAAAGTTGTGGTTGCAAGATCAAGAATAGAAAATGACATTTTATTCATTTTTTGAAATATGGAACCCTTGATGGATTAAGTGGGGATCAAGGCTACAATGGATTGTCTTAATCAAATGGAAGAAATTTTTTTCTAATGTTAGTTTGGGTTTTGTAAAGCAAACTCAAGTCGACTTGGGCTTATGTCTGACCCTTGGGGGATAAAGGTCACCCTCACAAAGACTATAAGTACGAAATACATGAAGACCATTTGGGCATCGATTTACAAGTGTATTTTATCATAATAATACAAGCACAAGACTGTAGACATCATAAGGTATCGATTTTGGAATAGAATGACGAGTTTAGGTGTTGGGTAGATGGAAAATTTTGTGTTGATATTTTGGGTAGCATCGGATGTGCTCTAGCTCTGAAACATTGTGGAGGGGCTAGAACACATGATATCTCCAAGACCTAGAAATCATTTGGATAAATTCCACCCGGAACCTAAGTTATTCAAAATATTAATTATATTAAAGGAGACCCTAAGTCTAACTTAGGGAAAGTAAATAATTAAAGTGAATGAATTTAGACATGTGGGTGAGAATGTTCTAAGTGACATGGATCAATTATTTTCTAAACTTAGCCGTCGATCAGAGATTATATCACGGTCTTTGATTTTTCAATGAGAAAATTATTAAAGTAAAGCTTGGGGTCAATTGTAGAATGCACACATAGTGGCAACACTTGAGCTACGTCGAAATTATGGGGCACGATTTTCTAAGAATTTTTAAGTGATCTTGAAGTGCAGTGAGAGACAGATTGACAGTGGGATTTTAGATCCGAGGTCAGGGATACATTGGCAGAGAGGCAGATCCGTACCAGAGTAGCGCAATTTCCTAACAAGAGTGACGCGAGCCCAACCAAAGCAGCGCAGAGGCAGCATAGGCTCAGCCAGGGTGATGCGGGCAGAGCCAGATTTGCGTAGAGGCATAATAGACTCAGCCAGGGTGATGTAGGCTCAGTCAGAGATGTATAGAGGCTCACGTAGGGCTGTAGGGCTGACATACTGCTATTAAAGGCAGAATTTGGGTTCTAGTGTGATTCGGGTAAGTTTCAGCTACCCTTTTAACCAAGACCTTTTACTTCAGCTGATGTGTTAGAATTGCATTTAATCAAAGATTTAATTAACATAAATGAAAATTTGTATGTTGTAAATAAGAGGAACATAACAAGCATTAGTAACATAAGATATTGATAACGGAGTTCTTCTAGGAGGGACTACGTCTCCGGGCCTCGGTGTCAAGATGGTAAAGGCCGCTGCATTAAGTGCTGGAAATAGTGATGATGTACATGGATGGTATTTTCTCTGTCATACAAGAAAAATTCCCTCATGCGGGAGTGGTTGGATCTCTCCATGAGATGTTCCGCTACCGGAACTCTCACTCTAAAAAAGGACTCCTATCAGCATGACAATTTCACATGGATGATTACTATGAGTACCCCATTGAACATGACAACAAAGGGATCTCAATCAAACATACATGGTGACAATGAGTATCCTGCCAACATGGAACATAATCGATCTCAAACAAAATAAAACAAATCCATGATAGAAATTAGATCTCACATCAATAACAAAACAAGATCCCTCATCAAACATCAACAGGGATCTATACAGCACAATGAATCTCATAGCAAAGAGACAAAGAAGTACAGGATCACACTACATATACCTCACATCCTAGATCTATCTAAATAAAAGGATGATAAACTACTATGACATGGTTGTACCATCAATCTTGTGGCGTTGAATATCCTGAAAACGACTGCTCACACATTGAAAGCTGACACCTGCAACTTCACTTTAAAAATTGGTCGTAAAACATAAGGCTCAGATGGAAAATTTAACTGCACAGTTGAACTCATGTCACCGAGAGGTGTAGGATTGACTGTCAATTTTCCGAATTCTGACAAATTCAAAATCTGGGCCTTAGGGAATCTTTTAGATTCCCCCTAGATTCCTCAAAGATGATGCTCCATAGGGAATCTAGAAATCTGCAAATCAAAATAGGAATCTGATCTCACCACTGATATCCTTGCGAAATTCTGAGAAGAATGAGTATAAGGTTGACCTCATTCTGACGCTGGTGAATTTCGGCCTCCAAGAAATCTGAAAGATTCCCTCAAGATTCCTGAAGATTCTCTTCCATAGGGAATCTGAAAAACTACTGCTCAAATGGAAAGTCTGGGCACACCATCGTGCTCCCTGCAAAATTTTGGTTAAAATTCATATAAATTTTAATACATTCTGAAGCAGGAAAATTTTACCTTCAAACGGATCTTCATGGGCATCAACTAATATTTTGCCTCGAACTTCGTGCCATCATTTTTCCTCCCCTGCCTCTGCCTCTAAATTTGTACCTACACTGCCTGCCTCCGGCCTTGGGCGCACTAATGAAAAGACTGAGTTTAAATAATAATATGGGTAGATTTAGCAAAGAACATCGTTGGCGTGTTAGTAGAAAAAGGTCGTTTGTTAAGGGGAGGTTGGGGGATCAAATCCCGCCTCCCCCAAATCCACATGGAATATTTTAAGTTTGGATGGGCATGTTTTTTAAGAAATGGGTAGGATCGGGCACGCCCAAAACACCTGCATGCGTATTTTAACATTTCTATGGGTTGGCATTGTTTATGATTAACATTTAGGGTTGTCGCATGGTGGTGGGTCGGCCCACGTGGCCGGCGCGGGTTCGATACCCGCCGGCCTCCATTGTATGGTATTGGGGGTAGGGACGGGTCCACCGGAGGTGGCCCACCCTCCCATATTTTTGTTTTATTTGGTGGCATATGTGGACGGAGGGTGCAGCGGGGGTCATGGCCCGCCACCCCATATTTAATTTAAAATGATATATGGTGGTTGGGGGGGCAAGGGTCATGGCCCGCCCCTCCAAATTTTTTTATTTTTTTATTTTTTAATATAACAACATGCATAATTTTAAAATCTATGAAAATAGGCCTAAGTAGACAAATTAAGGAGGTCACATTTTCGTCTGGAATTTGGCCGGAGTTGGCCAAAATCCAGTGGCCGGATCTCGGCGAAATTGTGCCTTCTTTAAGCCTCCGACCTCATCAAGTCTACCCAAAACTTTGACTACTTCTAACTTTCGCATACGAGCTCGGTTTGACGAACCGATCACACCATTGCAATCAGGACGACAAGATCTTCAAATTGAACCTAGTTCGAGAGCAATCTGAACACTTTGATTTTTGAACTTTCATAAGCCCTCTTTGTCATGTATGTGTCTCTAGAGACACCTGGATCACAGTGAGCTAGAAAGGGCTCATTTTCAGCAGATCCAGAAGGTTTGAAGGATCCACACTGAAGGGTGACGCAGTGACTGCGTAGGAACTTGTGGGGTTCTTAATCCTCAGCTGAATCAGTCATATTTTCTATCTCAGAGAGATAGAGGTACATCTGTCGTGATTTTATTTGTATGGGAAAAACATGTCTGGTTCCCTTGATTGTATTCAGAATTTTGCATAATAATAAAACCCTCTAAGATTTGTTGCACCAGTTTTCCTGCATTGAGTTTTTCCGGGGACATTTGTCCGAAAAATATTGTGTGTCCTTTTTCATGTGGGCTTTATTCTTTAGTACTTGATCTGTATGTATGTGTAGGCAGCAATAGTATTTACTTTGATAAGAAAGACAAATGAATCACTTTCTGGTAGATGACATGACTCATGAATGCAAGTGATGGATGATTTATTCCCTATGGAGCTAAATTTGAATATTCCTCAATATCGAAATCCATGACATCAAGGGGAGGAATTCTTCTTGAGCAGCTAGGTGTCTCATCATTGTTATTGCAGGTCCCCGATTGAGAGGGATACTGGTAATAAGTTTCTTACTTGGAAGAAACTAGGTAATTCCTAAGAATGAGCTTAGGTACATTCCTTATACAGGAATGAGCACATTCCCTTGTGAAATAGGTCCTCCCTGGCTGAGAGGGAGAGATAGACACATCATTCAGGTCTTCACTTGGGAAGACAGAATGGATGACTGGGTAATCATATGGCATTCCATACTCTTTGAGAATGTGTTAGGGCATTCAAGACAAGAGTAGTTGGAGACCGATATTCTTTGATGGATATCTACCCAAGAGAAGAATAATCCAAGAAGGTCATACTTTGGGAACACATGTGTGGATTATGTACCTTGGAGAGACAATGACTATGGTTTCTATAAGTCATGTGTCTCGCCAACCTTGTAGCGCATTGTCTCATTGAGATATGGGGTTGTTAGTCAAGGCCTTCCACTAGGACAATGTTGGTTGATATGATGATATACAGATTTGATTACCAATATGATCCTTCTTATGAGATTCTTTAGTTTGAAAGTGACCATGTACATGTATGAATACCTCCCTAGTTAAGAGGGAGTGTTGAAAAGTGTAACTAGGATCGGTCTTCATATTGACTATGTAATTATGTATTTATGTAAAAAATGAGACAAATATAATAAAATGTATTTTGTTATACTTGCTTCATGGGTATCATGAGAAAGATTTTATTATAGGTTAATACACTTCTTCTTGATGTCTATTAGGATTTTTTCTTCTAGGTATAAATATAATTAAGTGTCATATATATGAAGTATCTAGTCTAGAAAAAATGCTCCAAGACCTTGCCAAAGAAACTGTGAAAGAATGGCATATGTCAGCCCTCAAACAATGGTGAAAGATAAGCTCAAATATGCTCTTAAATTCGGCCTTGAAACAGCAAGTCAAGTCAGCCTACAAGCAAAATGAATGGTCGACCTAAAGACAGTGAAACTGCCTCTATATATAACATGACTTGTGGCTCATTTGCAACACAGAAACTGCGGACTGTTCTGAGTCTAAAGTGCAGATTTTAGAGGTTATAAGGATGTGGATTTCAGAGGTAAAATATTGTGGATTTTATCTGTAATTTCCACAGTTAAAGGTGCGGATACATTTGAGTTAGAAGTGTGGTCTTCTAACTGGAAGTAATACGGGTCTCTTTAAGACTGTTGCAGCGTAAAGGAAACCTGGAACATGTGCTAATAATTCTGAAGACAAGATTCAGATCAGCCAGTAGAAGTTGCGGACTTCAGGAACAAGTAAATCTGATACATATACACATGTACAAGGGTCTATTCTATCCTTGCATAACTTAGGAACGTTGAAGATGTTTATAGCGTGAAGAAGAACAACTACAAGTTCGATCTTGGAATACTACATCTCTCATCTATACAAGAAGGCAGAAATACATCTAAAAGGTTCAGTGTAGAAGTATATATATCACTGTTTTGAGTATCAATCGAGATAATAAGGAGCCAAGAAGGAACCTAGGTGAAGTTGAGGTAAAACTGAGAAGTAGAAGGAGAATCTAAGAACTTAGAGATTGAGTTCTCTAATGTTGATGCAGGTCAGTGCACATTGGTGAAGAAAAGAAAGATCAGTGTTGGAAGAAGACTTAGAAGTAGTGAAAAGGTCTTGGATGCATTCATAGGTCAAGGGTCTGAGTCTTGGTCATGGTACTTGTTATCTGAAGATCTATAAAAATAATTTCTTACGGGTTTTCCTCTCCAAGAGGGAGAGTTTTTTGCCCTGGCTCGAGGAGCCTAATTGTGTGTTTCTTGTATTTTGGTAATTGACTTGATGAAAGACTAAATAATTTAAAAAGTAAGCTCACAATTAATTATCAAGTAAGATCATTTGAATTAATCTCCATCCCTCCAAATTCTCAACAGGGGGGCTACTGTCCCTCCGACAAGGGGGGCTTCCACCTCCCTATGACCCCTTCGTTGCGCCCGATGCAACGTACAACATGTTGGGCCACTAATTTGCACTATTATTATCACTTCTTAACATCCATTTCATCCATTTCTAATGTTATTTTATCACATTATTTATCATAATTTATTATATAATTCCATTTCATAATTATTTATGCTCTTTTGGATAAATAATATTTGTTCTCCTTTATTTTAATAAATTAATGATTATTATGCATGTTTTTGCCAATGATGGTTTATTAATGAATTCATTATAACATCACTCACTATTTTAGCCTCTAAGATATCTTCCAGATTGCAGATCTGATCTTCAGCTGATAATTAAGTATTCCACCTCAAAAATTCGTTGGAATAACAAGAGACAGTTTTGCGTTGAACTTTTCAGGGAAACGAAGATGAATCCTGAAAATCCGAAACATGGGTTTTGTGTAGAACGGACCAAATTAGTTTTCCTTAAATTATTTTTCCAAAATTCGGTCTTGATTGAGATAAAAGCAGGGTTCTTCGAAGGATAGATTTGCAGATTTTCTCTTGTGGTCGTTTTCCAAAATTGCCCCAATTGTAATTGCAAGATTCGGCTTGTGCCAGCTGAATCATGATAAAAATATCTTTCAGATCTCGTATTGGTTATTGATATTTTGTAATCAGTTTATTTCCCCTTTGTTGTTTGTATATTTAAAAAGGCACAAATCAGAGAGAAGGGGAGGATAGAACGCATAGGAGATAACGCATAGAGGGTTGGCTATGCAAGGAATGGAGCTGTGTAACAGAACATTATTTGATCAAGTTAATGCAAGTTAATTTCTTGTTACCGCTATAAGTTGTGAGCATATCGCAGCACTGATCAGAGAGTTGTGCCCACTCTCCGATCAGGTGCTGCGCATTTCCTGTATATTGTTATTTTTATTTCCTATTTTGTATAATTTGCAATTGTTGTGACAGTAGATGTATTTGTTGATACTCTTATTGTTGTGAATGCATTGTAATATTTACGATTTATTTCTGCCATTTCTTTATTTGTTGTTACAGTGATTGCTACTTTGTTTAAATTATCGAATCCACGATTGATATCATAATTGTGCTATTATCATCTGCACATATTGTGCGCGTTAGCCTTGTAATAACCAAACGCACCCGGATTGATAATTAATGTGGGAAAGGGTTTGAATATTCATTCACACTTAGACACCAACATTTTTGCGTTATTGTTGGGGAGGCTAAAAAAGGTGCAAGAACACGATTCATATTGATCTAAGGATCAATCTCTCCTCCTAGGGAGGGAAATTCTACCCTGCTCTAGGTCTTGAGCGTAGTTTTTATGTTTTTCTTTTTTATTGATTTATTTGGAACCAATCTCTCGTCCTAGGGAGGGAAATGTTGCCCTGCTCTAGGTCCTGATTGTTATATTTTTCTTCTTTTTTGATTGATTTCTTAGGAACTTATCTCTCGTCCTGGGGAGGGAAATGCTACCCTGCTCTAGGTCCTGAGCATTAGTCGTTTTTCTTTGCTTTTATTTCTATTGATTTCTTAGGGCCTAATCTCTCGTCTTGGGGAGGGAAATGCTACCCTGCTCCAAGTCTCGAGCTTAAGATTTCTTGATTTGCTTTCTTGTTTTCTTTCTTTCTGTTTAAACACCCAATATCTCGTCCTGGGGGGAAGTTTCACCCTACTCCAGGTCCTGAGCTTTAAGAATTGTTTGAATTTTTTTTCCTTCATCTGGTTCTATGAACAAAGATCTAAACAAAAAGGTAGAGGATGAGGTCAAGGAAGAAAGCAACAACACAATATGGAAATCAGTCACAGAACTTCAGGATGCGACAAATATGGGAAATCAAGACTATATTGAAGACTAGTTTCACTCTGTTGTTTTCTCCCAACATCACTCTACACTTTAACAACTCTTGGCACCATCCTTAACAGGGAAGTTGGTCTCTCATACCGGTGTATTTATTAACATACATTTTCGAAATACGGGTATGTGCATACTTGAGGCAATATTTCGAAAATGGCTTCACTGGAAGTACTCTTATATGTAAGTATATTTTATTTTTCAAAGTAGAGTAGTGTAGTGTAGAATATAGAATGAATAAAAACATAAATAAATAAATTTCTTTAGATGTAAAATTAGTTGTTTTTGTTGAAACACGCTGTGAAAATTAACATCGGTGATCAATATTCAAATTTATTTATGTATGTAGATGCATTATATTGAAAATAAAATTCCTACAAACACTCATATTCATTTTGATCACATTCTTGGAAAATTTCTTTAATTATCATATCTTATGGCTTGTAGGCTTAATGAAAATTTTGGAAAAATAGTTGGGATAGTCATGTTTTGAGGGACCAAACGGCCATATTTTCAATACCTATTTCTATCCTAGGTATTCCTTCATGTCTAATTTCTAACCCAATTTGAATCACTCGATTTCGAGTTGAAATGAAAAAGTTATGACCAAAACAATGACTGGATGTCTAGTGGGCAGCTAAGGAACAGAGTTGGGACAGTCCGTTTTTGGAGGCTTAAATGAATAGATTTTGGAAACCTATTTCTATGGTATATTCTCCTATGAATATAGTTTACAACACAATTTTAATCACTTTATTTAGATATCGTATGAGGAATTTCTAACCAAAATACTGACTACTTATCGTAAATCAGCACTCTTGAAACTTTGTTTTCCCGGTTGTTCACTAGCGTATTTGACCCACCAATTATTCTTTCCTTGAAAAAATTTTTCTATTGGAGATATATGAATGAATATAATTTAATATCCAATTTAATCGGTTCAATCCATCATCAAATGAAAAATTTATGTTTGAATTATCAATTGTTGGTCTGAGCTGGAAAATCAAAAATGACTCTATTATGCAGGTTGTTCTAAGACAATTTAACATACCATTACATGGAATTTTTAAAATATGTTTCTATTGGAGACATCCATATTAATTCACTTTCATTTGGCTTTGGAATCACTCAAATCAGATGAAAAACAAATAATTTATCATTGAAACATTGTTGGTTAGTATGGTTGGCCACCACTCTCCCACAGGTAATAAATTAATTTTACTTTGTTATTTTTTTCCCCGTGGATTTTTTTTATAGAGTAACTACTTATTTTTTCTGCATATTTCTTGGATTAGGAGAGCCCAATAACCTCTCTTCTTCCATGATTTCATGTTTTATTGCAGGTAGACACTCGTTTTTTGCAGGTCCGAGGAGAATAAATGAAGTCAATTTATGAACAAGTGATTCTTGAAGGAAATGATGATGAAATAAAAACCTTCTCAAAGACGTTTCCTCACACAGAGAAAACAACATAAATATTTTTCATCAATTAATGGATTTATAACATGAGAAATGGGGAATTCATTTCCATTTGAAAATCCAAGTCATTTCTGAAAAAAATCATTTTTCCATTCATTCACCATTCACAAACAATATTGCTACAACAACAAAAAAAAATCATAACCATTGTAACTTAAGTTATTTATATTTTTATTGGTTTTCAATAAAGAGTTGTTTATTTTCTGATTTCTCTTATTTTTTTATGCTTCAAGTATTGTTTACTTCAAAATCACATTTTTTTTGTTCTCAAAATAAAAGGAGCGAGTTCTTAAGTTTTGTGATGTTGTTACTCTGGATATTGCTACTCGTGATGTTGTTACTCCTTGGATGCTGCTACTCCATGATGATGTTACTCCGGATGCTGCTACTCGTAATGTTGTTACTCGTTGGTTGTTGTTACTCCTCAGATTTTTTTACTCCGGATGTTGCTACTCAGGATGTTGTTACTCATTGGATGCTGCTACTCAGGATGATGTTACTCCTCGGATGTTGCTACTTCGTGATGTTGTTACTCTGGATTCTGCTACTCCTTGATGTTGTTACTCATTGGATGCTGCTACTCCTCGGATTTTGTTACTCTGAATGTTGCTACTCAGGATGTTGTTACTCCTCGGAGGATGCTACTCCGCGATGTTGTTACTCTAAGATGTTTCTACTCCTTGATGTTGTTACTCCGTCGATACTGTGAATCTGCGTTGTGAATCCATCACTAATATTACTCCATTGGTGCTGTAAATCCATCGTTGTTGTTACTCTGTCAGTGCTATGAATCTGTCACTGCTGTTATTCCACTGGTGTTGTGAATCCGTCAATGTTGTTACTCCATCAGTGTTGTGAATCTGTCACTGTTGTTACTATGTCGGTGCTATGAATCCATCACTGTTGTTACTCCATCACTGTTGTGAATCTGTCACTACTGTTACTCTGTCGGTCCTGTGAATCCATCACTTTTGTTGCTCCGTTGGTGCTGTGAATCCATCACTGTTGTTACTCCGTCAGTGTTGTGAATATGCCACTATTGTTACTCCATCAGTGCTGTGAATTTGTCACTGCTATTACTCCAAAAAAAAATTCCAAGTGTTGGATGTTGTTACTTTGTCAGTGTTGTGACTCCGTCACTATTGTTACTCCATCGGTGCTATGACTCTGCCACTGTTGTGACTCTGTCATTGCTATTACTCCTTCGGTGTTGTTACTCCTCCGGTGTTGTTACTCCAAAAAAAAATTTAAGTATCCAATGTTGTTACTCCTTTGGTGTTATTACTCCTTCGATGTTGTTATTCCAGGAAATTTTCTAAGTGTTCGGTGTTGTTACTCCTCTGATGTTGTTACTCCTCTGGTGATGTTACTCCATGGTGATATTTTTCTAAGTAATTGGTGTTGTTACTCCTCCACTATTGTTACTCCGCCAAGGTAAGTCACCAGGTATGTCCTCGACCAACTCCGTGGATTTATTTGGTATTTTACTTATGACATGATAAACTATGACTGATGGCAGACATATTTTACTTGGAGGGAGGTCTCGTATTTAAAGGATGATTATTATGGTAAGTCTTGTCAGGAATGATTCACTCTTAATTCCTCATTATTTTTTAAAGTGACTAATCCTCCTTCATGTCACCTTCCTAACATCTCTATTTTTCCCCTTTCCCTGTTATTACCTAAGTCATTTTTGTTGTTAACACAGTCACAACTATCGTTGTTGGCCAATTTTCACGTTGAATTAAATATATGTGGGTCTTTTTTATTTTATTTTTCTCTTTGGTGAATGGGAAATACTTTTAATGGTCTAGGCCCTCTTTGACATAATGATTGGGTAGTCAACTTATCTTTGTTTATCTATAAACATAACCTTATTTTTAAGGAATAATTATGGAAAGATGATTTCATCATGTCAGCTTTCAACTTTCCTAATTATTCAAATCCTTGATCTTGTAAAATTTATGATGATGACCACAAAATTGTATTTAAATATTTCTGCCATTATCTAATGAATTGTTCCTCAACCCAAATCTCAACAATGAAAAATATATTTATCAGCAATCATTTTAAGGTTATTACTTTTTTAGAAGCAAAACTATCAAAGTTGAAAATAGTTACTACACAACTTTTTACGCCATCCCTAGCCCTTAAGGAGCTGACCTACCACCCCATCTATTAAGTAATATTTATTGATTTACAATAACCATAGTTGAATATTAAACATAAATGGTCAACTAGAGGATAGGAGGTCTCATCACGAGCTGACCTACCATGATCATAGGTCCTAATAAAGTGACATTTCCACTGTTAGTCACCAAGCCACAATAATGGACTTTAGTCGTAAAACTTAAGGACAAGAGGTCTCATCATGGGCCGAATTTTTCACTTTTATTAGCTCCTGTGAATGGCATTGTTATTAACTGGTTACCACGCCAGAAAAATGATCTTCAGTTGACATCTAAGTAAATTGAAAGGCTTTTGTAACTATGTACTTATTTCTAATACATGGGACACTAGCATCTCAATGGGTTAAAAAGGCATCCCTGACGAGGCTATGGACGTCTGCTGGCAACAGTGGCTATGCCTATGGTATGGAAGTTAATTTAATATTATAATCTACTTGGTTACCTTGTTTTTTCAAAGCTAATTTCCGATAAAGCTGACTGTTTCAGATATAAGGTTTTCCAGAACTCATGGTTCATGGGATAATATTTAATCAGTTCTTAAATGATGGTGGTTATGGTTTATATCTATTATTGAGTTATAAATATTTACTTTACATGTTAGGGATGAAACTTTTAGGATATTTGATATTTGACATTTTGTATCATCTAATCTATAATTCATTTATTCTACAAGTATCATACATTTAACCAAAGATAGTTGCTTTCCCAATCAATCACCATTTATTCATATCTTAACAACACCACTAAGAGGCATGATTCTGATTTTGAATCCCATGTAATTGGACAGACCATGAGAAGCAAAGACTGAGATAATTAATTCTCATAATTTCTGTGCTCGTGACAACCAAAGCTTATGGGTATATGGAATGCATCTTTTCCCTTCTTATCCATTATTATCCCATTCCATTCACAATATGTTTATGTCACTTTTATATGTAATGGGGTTATTGAGGTGATGAATTACTGATTAAGAATACTCATGAGATGTTTTATAGATGACAGGGAAACTAATCATTTTAGTAAAAGGAAACCCTGCGACACTTTCTGATTACTTTTTTCAGCGTACATGGATTCCAACTTCCACATCACTTTCAGCATTAGCTCAACCTACATCATCTTCAAAAAAATGTCAATCCATACATGCCATTCCACATTTTTATGGAGGTAAAACTTGAGGTAAAATAGCATCAGGTTTTGATTTATTAAAATTTTAGGAGAATTTCATGAAAAACCATTAAGCATTATTCACTCATATTTTTCAACCATTATTTCCCTTTCTTTACAATTTCCCATTTTTCAGATACAAAATATTTCAATTTGGGGGAGTGTTAATTTCATTATCATGAACATGCCATTAATATTCTTTATCATCCATCAATCTCATTATTCATTCTCAAAATCTCTCTTATTCCATGTTGTTATACACCAAACAAAGATTTCAGCCATGATTGTAGAAACCACCCCAATTTTTTTTCTAGTGTAGCATGAGGGCATGCTAATTCTCTAGTTTGGGGGAAGGGTTGCTATGCATGATAAATGATTTCTCATTTCTTCCTCATTTAAGGTATACAATCCTAAAATTGATTTGAGTATATCCTTAAAACTATCAACTGGATTCTTCTGATTTTTGGACAATGAAAATGTATCATTAAACCCAGAAATTTTCAAGATAAACTAATTTGTTAATTCCAAAAAAATCATGCATTATTACCTAAAACCATTTTGTTGATATACTGAAATCCACTTGTTGCATTGATTTGATTTTTGGATTGGAGAAGCATTAATATAGTATAAATTTGCTTACAAAATTTCAGCAAAATCTGGTTTGTAATGAAGTTTGTATTTACTTGTATCATATTTTTTTGCAACTTCATATTCATACTGTTGAAAGTATACATGAAAATTATTTTAAGGAAGCCTTTGAGGAAGAGGCCTTCTCTTCCATCAATATCATACGCTAGCGTGAGCATTTTGATTATTGTATTACAACTTGGTTAATACTGAGGCATTGGGCTGCATGAGGACATGCAACATTTTAAGTTTGGGAGAGATGTTGGGCCACTAATTTGTAATATTATTATCACTTCTTAACATCAATTTCATTCATTTCTAATGTTCTTTTATCACATTATTTATCATAATTTATTATATAATTCCATTTCATAATTATTTATTCTCTTTTGGATAAATAATATTTTTTCTCCTTTATTTTAATAAATTAATGATTATTATGCATGATTTTTCCAATGATGGTTTATTAATGAATTTGTTATAACATCACTCACTATTTTAGCCTCCAAGATCTCTTCCAGATTGCAGATTTGATCTTCAGCTGATAATTAAATATTCCAACTCATAAATTCGTTGGAATAATAAGAGACAGTTTTGCGTTGAACGTTTCGGGCAAACGAAGATGAATCTTGAAAATCCGAAACATGGGTTTTGTGCAGAATGGACCAAATTAGTTTTTAGAAGAGATGTTTTCCAAAATTCAGTCTTGATTGAGAGAAATGTTGGGTTCTTCGAATGACACATTTGCATATTTTCTGTTGTGGTCATTTTCCAAAATTGCCCCAATTGTAATTGCCAGATTCGACTTGTGTCAGCTGAATCATGATAGAAAGATCTTTCAGATCTCATATTGGTTAATGATATTTTTTAATCATTTTATTTCCCCTTTTTTGTTTGTATATTTAAAAGGTCACAAATCAGAGAGAAGGGGAGGATAGAGCACATAGAGGGTTGGCTACACAAGGAATGGAGTTGTGTAACAGAACATTATTTGATCAAGTTAATGCAAGTTAGTTTCTTGTCACTTATGTAAGTTGTGAGCATATCGTAACCCTGATCAGAGACTTGGGTCCACTCTCCGATCAGGTGTTGCGTATTTCCTGTATATTGTTATTTTTATTTCCTGTTTTGTATAATTTGCAATTGTTGTGACAGTAGATGTATTTGCTGATACTCTTATTTATGTGAATGCATTGTAAGCTTTACGATTTATTTCTGCCATTTCTTTATTTTTTGTTACAGTGATTGCTGCTTTGTTTAAATTATCGAATCCATGATTGATATCATAATTGTGCTATTTTCATCTGCACATACTGTGTGCATTAGCCTTGCAATAACCAAACGCACCCAGATTGATAATTAATGTGGGAAAGGGTTTGAATATTCATTCACACTCGGACACCAACACAACACGTGGGAATAATCGTGGAAAGAATATAACATACACCCAACATCTTTGGAGGTACTCCCACAACCCCTGTGGTACTCGATTCGTGAGGAGTTGAACCACAAAAGTGGTTTGTGGGAAATTTACCCAAGCAGTGGGTTTTGTACCCAAAGTTGTGGGTGAAATATCAAGAAGAGAAAATGATATTTTATTCATTGTTTGAAATATGGAATCCTTGATGGATTAAGGGGGGCCTAAGGCTACAATGGAGTGTCTTAATCAAATTAAAGAATTTTTTTTCTAATGTTAGTTGGGGTTTTGTAAAGCAAACTCAATTCGACTTGGGCTTATGTCTGACCCTTGGGGCATAAAGGTCACCCTCACAAAGACTATAAGTAAGAAATATATGAAGACCATTTGGGCATCGATATACAAGTGTATTTTATCATAAGAAGACAAGCACAAGACTGAAGACTTCATAAGGTGTGGAGTTTGGAATAGAATGATGACTTTAGGTGTTGTGTAGATGGAAAATTTTGTGTTCATATTTTCGGTAGCATCGAATGTGCTCTAGCTCTGAAACATTGTGGAGGGCCTAGAACACATGATATCTCCAAGACCCAGAAATCGTTTGGATAAATTCCACCCAGAACCTAAGTTATTCAAAATATTAAGTATATTAAAGGAGACCCTAAGTCTAACTTAGGGAAAGTAAATAATTAAAGTGAATTAATTTAGACATGTGGGTGAGAATGTTCTAAGTGACATGGATCAAGTATTTTCTAATCTTAGTCGTCGATTAGATATTATGACAATGTCTATCAGGGTTGACAAAGTAAGGGGAAACAATTCCTCAATAGACTTTCTAGCGAAGAAGTTTGAGATCTGATCAGTGGAGTGATTGGAGAGGGTTGATTTGACTGATTGGTGGAGGATTTCCGAGAAGAAAATCACTGGTCAGAGGGAGCGTATTCTCTAGAGGCTTTTCTATTTCCAAGAAACCCATATCTGGTCTCTTGCTAAGAGCAGCAGCAGAAGAAGGGAGAAGAGCATATGTTTCGACATTTGTTGAGCAGAGATGGCCTCTCATGGATGGAGGGATCAAGACAGGTTAGATGGAGCATCTAATTTCGTCATCTGGAAGGCCAAGATCCTATCTATCCCAGATGAGTATCGCATCAAAAATTATGACTAGAATTTTTTGGTCGTCCCGGTCGATGTTGATCCATTGAAGAAATATGAGGAATCGCAAGCAAGGGTCAGGCACTTGATAATGGACGGGGTAAAGGATCATGTGGTCCCAGAAATTGTTGAGAAGAGTACTTCAAATGAGATGTGGACGACCTTGACCACATTTTATCAAGGTACTTATGTCCAGAGGAAGATGCTTCTGGAGAATCAATTGCGACTATTTCAGATGCACAAGGGAGAGGAAATCGATCCCTTCCTCATTCGATTGAAGGAAATTCGAGATCATTTGGTTGCTATGGAGGCAACTCTTGATGATGGTCTCATGGTGAGGACTACCCTGAATGCAGTCACTGATGAATGGGAGACCTTTGTCCAAAGTATTTTGGGCATAGCAACACTTCCAAATTGGGAGGACGTGTGGGAAACTCTTCTTCAATAGGAGATCAGGAGGATGTCCAAGATGGGAAGTAGTAGCAGAGGAGCCAAGATCAATAAGGAGGAGGAGGAAGATGTGGCTCTCACATCTAAGGGATAGTGGAAGCAATAAGGGAAGCAGAAAAAGGACCTCTCTAAGGTTTGGTGCTTCAGATGTGGCGAATTAGGACATTTCGCCAATACTTGTCCTTAGAAGAAGAAGAAGGGAAAGGAAGATTCAGATTCTAAGGTTGCAGCAACCAAGGGGGATGATCAGAGTGATGACGATGTAGCTATGATTTCTCATGTACCTCGAGAGAAGAGACGGGGTTACATAGATCTGTATATTGAAGTACAAATGATGGGGGGAAGGATCCTTGAGGTGCCCAAACTCTTGGATCACATATGATCTACGGGAGCCCTTAAAGACAGTAGCAGGATGAATGGAGTCAGTTGGTGCAGAGGATTATGGAGGCACGTGGCAGTGAGGATGTTGAAGACAGGATCAAGGCAATGTAGAGGCACCAGCAGCGTGGAAGCAGTAGCGCAGAGGATGATGGGACTTACGCAGTGCAAATCAGTAGCAGCATAGAGGCTGATGGGACTTACGCAATGCAAATCAGTAGCAGCGCAGAGCTTCACAAGGTTAGCGCAATTCAGCAGCAGAGGCTGCTTCAGTATCAAGATGTAGCCAAACTGACTTGTCTTTCAGTGCTTTGGGTGATGTCCTTCATTTTCTTACTTCTCAGCAACTAATTTTCAGTGCAGCAGTTAGCAATGGTAGTGCTATGGGTAGCATGATGCAGAATTTGAAAGGGAGTTTCAATACAGATGAGGTAGTGATTTTGGCAAAGTCATGGGCAGCAATACAAAATGCAGCAACGCAGTGGATGAGAGGCAGTAGCTGAGAATCAGCAGCGCAGGGGACCGATGCCATGGATCAGAGTAACACTTCTGGAGTGAAATGTTGCTAGATCACATTCCTCGCTAAGAGGGAGTGTTGAGATTTTGGGTACATTAGATGTGCTCTAGCTCCAAAACTTTGTGGAGGGGCTAGAACAAATGAGATCTCCAAGACCTAGAAATCAAATGGAGAAATTCCACCCGGAGCCTAAGTTATTCAAAATATTAATTATTTTAATGGAGACACTAAGTCTAACTTAGGGAAATTAAATAATTAAAGTGAATTAATTTAGACATGTGGGTGAGAATGTTCTAAGTGATGTGGATCAAGTATTTTCTAATACTAGCCTTCGATTAGAGATTAGATCATAGATGTATTTTTCAACAAGAAAACTATTAAAGGAAGGCTTGGGATCAATTGGAGAACACACACATAGTGGCATCACTTGAGCTAAGTCGAAATTATGGGGCGTGGTTTACTCAGAATTTTCGAGTGAGCTTGCAGTGGAGTGAGGGGCAGATCAGCAGTGGGATTTTAGATCTGAGGCCGAGAATACATTGGTAGAAAGGCATATCTGTACCAGAGCATCACAGAGACCCAGTAAGGGTGACGTAGGCTCAGCCAGAGTAGCACAGAGGTAGCGTATGTTCACCCAGGGTGACGCGGGCCAAGCTAGAGTTGCGCAGAGACATCGTAGGCTCATCCAATGTGACACAGGCCCATCTAGAGCAACGCATAGGCTCACACAAGGCCGTAAGGCTAACGCAGTGCTGGAAAGGCAACGTTGGGGTTCCACTGGGCCAGAAATTTCTTGTTTTTAGCAAATACAGAAGGTGTGAAGCAACCACACTGAAGGGTGATGCAGTGATTGCGTAGGAACCTGTGGGGTTCTTCATCCTCAGCTGAATCAGCCATATTTTCTGTCTCCGATAGATAGAGGTACATCTGTCATGATTTTCTCTGTTTGGGAAAACCATGTCTGGTGCCCTTGATTGTATTCAAAATTCTACATAATAATAAAACACCCTAAGAGTTGTTGCGCCGGTTTTCCTGCATTGGATTTTTCTGGGGACATTTGTCCGAAAAATATTATGTGTCCTTTGTCATGTGGGCTTTATTCTTCAGTACTTGATCTGTATGTATGTGTAGGTTGCATTATTATTTACTTTGATGTTTTATTGAATAATTCAGAAAAATAACTTGTTAATTAAATCAAACAAGTAGGAGAAGTAAATCAGAATACTACAGTAGGGTTTCTGTAATTAGGATTCGTAAATTTTCACAGTTTGGTATGTTTGTTTGTGGCAAATCATGGGCACAAGTTCTATTTGACTTTTTTGTTCTAATCTCTATGACAACTGAATTATAGTTCTATTGAATAAATATGGGTTAATATCATTATTTGTGGAAGAATTCAAGGTCGAGTGATGGTCGAGTCCCCTGAAGGAACTACGTAGGTGTTGGATAGATCTATAAGGGAGGTTAATTCATTGTTTTGTGATTGTGTGACAGGTTGATATATGACTGAGGTAACCCTACTGTGGGGCTGCAAATATTTGGAAATAAGGCCAAGAATATCAATCAAGAAAGTGACCAAGCCCAAGGATCATTGAGAGTTGTGCAGAGTTCTTAAGGATGTAAGTTGATTGTCTTATGTTTGATGAATTTTTGTTTGTAGATAGGTTTGTCCTAAAAATTTTGGACAGCATTTTATTTACCCTAGTACAGTGAATAAAGAGCAGACTTGTCGTTGTTAATAGGGTATCCTTTGGAGCCCTAAGTACATTGAACCAAGTGGTAATTTGTTTTTATGTGGGCTACATAATAAGCCCTATATCGGTGGACTCTGTGAAGGTTGGTTTGATTCCCTGGTTCAGTGAAGTCATTGATAAGAGGATAAAATTATGAATACCCTAGGAGAAGGCTTCTTGGAGCATCGAAGAGGTTTTTAGAGGGCATATTTGTGATCCTAACTTCAATGAAATTGGACCAACAATTCCATTGATATAGCCAAATTCATCAGCTTAAGATGCAAGCATTCTGAAATTGCAGAAGTGCTTTTGAGCAACAACAGAGGTGGAAAAGGACCTGCCAAAAGATTTCAAGGTACGTGGACTGAAAGGGTTGTGGAAGCACTACATCAGCAATTAAGTCAAGTGTATCTTGTTCAAGGGTGGATTGGTGAACATACGTGTTGAAATTGTAACTAGGTTTGGTCTTCATAATTATTGTACTTTAATATGTATTTCATGTAAAATAAAAAAGAAAAATTATTATTATTATTATCAAACATGTTCTTCATGCTTTATTTTTGGAAAAAATAAAAATTCAAAGGGTGTATTCTTCATGACCCTATAAAAAAAAATGATTTTTTGCAAGCGTCATTTGTTCCTCCATGTTTCCAATTCGGCCCTCCAGGATAACAATCCAGCCTACCCAAGTGTCGTGTCTCTTCACATGTGGAAGAAACTACATATTGGGACATATCCTTCATCATTTTGGAAACCATTTGGATCTCCTTACGAAGAAGACATCTCAATTTTTTGGCATGGAATTTAATGTGAAAATTTCTAACTTGAAATTCTACTGCAGTAACTGATTTATTTCTCCTACATATATTCCACAATAAGTTATTTACAAAACCCCTTAGTAAAAAATGAAATAAATTCCACTGCAGTTATCACATAATCACATAGAGAAAAGAACAGTGAAATGCAAACATAAGAATCAATCACATCATTGTCCCCGGAAAAACCCAATGCAGAAATGATTTGCAGAATCATGGAGAAACATTTATCAAAACACCTGAGATAGTTTTCCTCCAATCATTGGAGAAATTCTGACACCCTAGAGACCCTCCAGTCTCCACTACGTCACCTTTGCGTCCTCTGTTGCACTACCTCTCTGTGTTGTCCCTCTGCTTTGTCTCTCTGTTGCTATGCATCCCTCCTCCTCTTTCTATAATTGTTGTTGATACCCTCCTATTCCTTCACCCTGCAACTGTCCCACTGAAATCGAACTCTTCTCCTAGAGTATCAACTTCCCTCGGGTTACTGAGTATTTTCTCGGTGTATCTCCAACCATCCCTTAAGTCTTCATTTATAGTTTAACTGTTGAGATATCAACAGTTGTGATCAACTATATAATAAATGGCTAAGATTAAAACAGACTTGATCCTCGTTTCTTAGAAGCTTCTCACCCATATTTATATTAATTCACTTTAATTATTTTAATTTCCTAAGTTTTAACTTAGGAATAATTAAAAATAATTAATTATTTTCATATAAAGCACTCTCGGTGGAATTTCTCCAAACTATTTCTGGGTCTTGGGAATCTTATGTATTCTAGCCCCTCCACAAAATTTCGGAGCTAGAGCACATCTAATGCTACCCAAAAATCAACAATCCCTCTTAGCGAGGAATGTGCTCTAGCAATACTTCCCACAAGAAGCATCACCTTGATCCATGGCATCGGTCCTCTATGTTTTTTATGCTCGGCTAGCTGCCCCTCATCTACTGTGTTGTTGCAATGTATATTGTTTCCCATGAATTTTTCATTGTCATTGTTTCATTTGTACTGCAACTCCCTCTTAAGTATTGCATTATCGATCACTGCTTGCTGAAATTGATTCTCAATCATCCCCAACTTCTCCCTTAAATAAATTAACTTTTTCCTTCCTAGAGCCTTCGTGAGGATGTCTGCCACATGTTCTCTTGTCAGAGTGTACTATAATTGTATTGCACCCTACTGGACATATTCTCTGATAAAATGACACATGATGTCAATGCACTTCGACCGATCATGAAAAACTGGATTCTAAGAGAGCTTGATGCAACTCTAACTATCACATAAAATGTTGGTCGCTTCCATCCTTCTCCTGAATAGATTCACAAGAAACTTTCTAATCCATATGGCTTCACACAATGTTGTGTTGGATACCATATATTTTTCTTCAACTGAGCTTAGTGCTATGGACTTCTGTTTCCACTGCACTAGGAGGTCATTCCTGATCCAATGTTAAAACAGTACCCAATGGTACTTTTCCGATCTATCGAACTTCAAGCCCAATATGTGTCAATGAACCCATTCAGTCTAATGTCATTTCCTTGGGTGTAATTTAATCCATGCTTGATGTTTCCTCATATATATCTGAGAACATGATTTCTTGTTTCCCAGTGCGCCCTCTTGGGTTCCACCATGAACTAACTGAGGGCGTTGACTGTGTAACAGATGCCAGGCCTGGTGTTGACCAGATACATCAAGGACCATATGATTTGTTTGTACAAGGTGGGATCTACTTCTTTATCTTCAGATGCATCAATCCTCTTCCAGTTGGTAATCATTGGGTAGCCATGGGCCTACAATCCTACATCCTGAACCTCTTTAGAATTTTTGCAACATGTCTCCCTTGTCCAAGGTAGATTTCACCCTTTTGCTGCCAAAATTCCAACCCCGAAAAACAATGCATCAGTCCCAAATCCTCCATGTTGAATTTTGTAGCTAGGCTTTCCTTACAGTCCTTAATGAGCCTAGATGAACCTGTCAGGAATAGGTCACTGCATATAAAACTAGAATTAAAGGCTCATTCTCTACTACTAAATAGAGGTTAGGATCCGCGTCACTCTTGACAAATCCCAATTTCTGCAAGTAACCATCAATTCAACTGTACCATTCTCTAGGTGCTTGTTTAATCCCATACAAGGCTTTATTTAGTCTGCATACATGATTTTTCTCTCATGTGTCTCAAAGCCCTATGGTTTTTCAATGTATACTTCTTCTTTTATCACCCCATTCAAGAAAGCAGCCTTGACGTCCATCTAGTGAATATCCCACCCCATCTATGTTACAAGTGATATCATGGATCTGGTAGAAGTATACCTGGCTATTGGGGCGAAAATTTCTTTGTAGTATATCCCTTCCTTTTGAGCATACCCCTTAGAAAAAAACTTGGCTTTGTACTTTTCCACGTTGCCATCCGCAACATACTTGATCTTGTAGATCCATCTCGAACCTACAACAGATTTGTCCTAAGGTCTAGGTACCACTTCCCAAAAATCATTGGTCATAATGGAACTGTACTCCTCCACCATAGTGTCTACCCACACCTGATGTTGAACTGCCTCCTGAAAAATAGATGGTTCTCCAACATGAGCTACCAAATATTAGTATCTGTCTGGTTCTCTACGCTGCCTTTACTTGGTTCTAGGAACTCCAATGAACTCCTCTGCATCCCTTAGTATATGTCATAATTCACGACTTGTTCTTCCACTGGTAGTGGGTTGATCTTCTTTCTCCTTCTCCTACAAATATTCCTATGGTGATACTTTTGGATTCTTCTGCCTTGGAGAAGCGTTGTTGTTGGTTTTGACTGGTTAAAGTGGTTGAACCAATGGATTGTCCTCTAACTGCTTTTCGGAAGGCATTTTTTAGGATTTCCTAAAATCTCTTTCCTCCATGACCTTTATATCTCGTTTTAATACTATACTTTCCTATTGCCATGAATGTAGATTCTATATGCCTTAGAATTCTCGCTACATCCCACCAGATATCCTTTTTTTGTAGTTTGATCCAACTTATTTCTCTATTATTCGGTTACATGGTGTTACAGGTCAAAATACCTCCTCATCAGCTCAGAGGAGAAGACAAATATGGAAGGAATACAAAGACCTAAATTAAACCTATTTCTGCCAAGGCAACGCCTTTCTATAACAAAGCAGGAGTGTTATAACGCATAAGACCAGTAAATGTACCGCGTTAGTGGCTAGGGCAATGCTCTGTTTACACTAGAGGGCAGCGTTACCCGTGTTTTGAGTTTGAAATGGGAAAAACGCGCGGAGAATGATTTGAATCTCCAGCTTTCCCTCACAAGAGAGTCAATTCACAAAGGAAACTGAAAAGCACCAATTCATTATTGGTCACTACCATAAAATATTGAACTCCCAAGGAGGCAAAAGCATAGAGATTAAAGAAACATCTTAGTTTTTTCTATTCCAAACTAGTGGAAAGAGAAAGGCAACAATGGCTTTCTCCCTCTCCTATAAAAAGGAGCTGAAGGCTCTTAGTTGAAGGTCGAAGGATTGTTAATGTTCCGAATACTTGTGAAGTAGAGGATAGTGTTATAGTGTGAAGGCCAAGAGTCAAAGAGGTTCCTAGAGAGCTTGTTGACTAAGACTTCACTACTTAAGAGATAGAGAGATTGGAAGGCTGAGGTGGGCTTGGTACAACCGACGGTTGTAATCCTCCTTCTTTCAAAATCAATAGAACTGTATTTGTTTTGTCCATTCGATGCTTAATATTGTCATTATTGTTTGAATATTTACACAGCATGATATGAATGGCTCAGATGGGTATAATTTATATGTTCATTATATATTAGCTTAATTGATAGGATATATGTTGTGTTAGAAATTACACGAGTGCTTTGTTTGATTGCAGGACTAAGATTTGGAGCCGGTGAAGAAAGACTCTTGCTTCGCTGCCTAGTGCTCTCCAAGGGACTCCTAGATCATCAAAGAGGTAATTTTCTATCACATTTCGTCAAGTTGTTTTAATTTAATATGAACATGTATATGCTATCTTTATGAATTGTACAACTAATCTTATTGTCTGCCTCGGGCACCGGAAAGCCCTAAGAGGGATATACGATAACCAACAACCCAAGAATTTTACCCTATAGCAGAATTGGCGACTCCGCTGGGGAGTTTCCCCTTAGTTTCCGGACTATTTCTTTCCTCCTTTCTTCTCTCCTCTGTTCACAGATCCTTCCGACCAGTACTTATGCCCAGTAAACATTTTAAAAGCTCGCAGAGTTCAATCCTGTTTCTGTTCGACCATCTGAAGAATTTTTCCCTAGATAACGCTACACCTGTAGTTTCTCCAGTGCATTATAACGCTGGATCTGCTTAAATACAGTGCGTTAGTCTCTGGATTAACGCTTAATTTACTCAAAGACAGTGCGTTACTCAGCCAAAACTTGTTGTTCACTGCCATGATTGTGTTTTAGCTGCAGAATTTTTTGGCCATCAGTATATCTCCTTGACTGAATCCCTACGCTTGTTTACTAAACTGGCATTTCTTTTTTTTTGCTCTTGATTGAAAAGTTAGTGTCAAAAGCATTTACTTTTACAGAAGAAATTTTTTTTTTTTTTAGTTTTTTCTGCACCTAGCTGAGTAATTCTGAAATTTTCAGTTTATAGACTGTTAAGGAGAAGTAGATAGAAGTCTGAATCTTTAAAGTTGAACTGAGTTATTTGAATGTTAGTGCATGGATGTTGAAAAGAAACCTCTCCTTGTAGAAATACTCTTCATCGAATTGAATATTTAGAGCATGTTTTGCATGGTTTCTTGACTCAGAGTCTCATTACATTTCATACGTCCACTCCCCCTCCACAAGAATAATAATCAAGTACACTAAGAATCAAGCAATAATAAAATCAATCAACTCTTTTTTGAGCTCACACAAACAGTAGTTCAGGCTAGGATCTTGGGTTAGGAGCAGTGAGAAAATTACCCAAGATCTCAAAACTTGAAACTAGAGTCATTAATGAGCGAAATCCTACTGCACTCATATTATCGGGACCGTTCCTTTACCAGAGCTCAGCGCGAGACAACACTTGGGTGCACAAGAAGGTAGCCCGCCTTCGATTGCATCCGGTGGGTGTGTTATATATTGGGGTTCCCTTCGGGGATGTCGAAACTAGATCGGGGATCTAGGTATTCTGCCCATATAGCACACTATCCTTGACTGTGGACCCCCCTGATGATGTCTGTGATTTGAGGTATCTTTAGTGGCCATACTTTTTAGGGACTTACACAAGGTGACTGGGACGGGCTGTCCTGGTACTTGAAACAGACGGACCCACTCTTTCTTCGGTCTTTAGGAGGGTACTCGTCTTCACGAGAGTGCTTACACCTATCGTCTGAGGTTCGGGCGAAGCTCTAGAGTGACCGTAATTGTACTTTCGACCAACCCTCTCTGTATACTATTGTGATACTGGATTTCATCACCAGCAAACGGTAGTACTCAGACAGGGCACCCTATTCTGGCTGCTTGCTGATTGATTTTAGAGAGTCCTTTTTTCTTTTTTAGGTGTGTGGTTACTGTCACTAAGACTTTATAATACATCACAATTTATTAAAATTTGTTAAAATTAAACAGGTCACCGTGGCATCCCCCGACCCACGTCGTCTATCTAGATGACAGCAAGGTCTACCTCCTCTAACTATTGAGGAAGAACTGAACCTTGGTGAACCCATGCCTTCTATGGAAGAGCAGTCTCCACTGACTAATCTTGATTGTCACATAGCCTCATATCATCCGGAATTTCCGGAGGACCCTTTCACTGAAGGGGTTGTACCTCATTACAATCCTCCGCTCACTGATCCGTTGGGGCCTGTGATAATTTAGATTCCACCACGCCAAGATATTTCTTCGGCTGCACAAACATCCATTTCACCACCAGCATCCACAGGGTCGATGCCAATGGCAACCATCCCAGGTTTTCCACCATCCTCCCCGCTGATGGTCAGTTCTATGCCATCACTAGGTAACCCCAGTAGTCAAAATATACCTACTCCCAACCCTACGGTCATCACAACTGTCAGTAGCTTACCGAATCCTTCGGCATCTACTTCTACCGTGATCATGTTGGGACCCACGGTAACTCCTCCCATGAGTATGACTACTTCGGTACCTTTTAGCAACCCTTTCGGTTGGAACCCTCTATTGAGTTCAAACCCCTTGGCCACTATACCAGGGGGAATTGTCACCAGCACTCAGGTAGAAGGGAACATTTCACTTCCCCTACAGTCCTTAGGACAAATGGGACAACCCATTGTCAATACTTTTCCCTTAAGTGGTTCAAATATAGGTGTAGGATCTATGTCGTTGCCAAACTATGCAAGTAGTAACATGCCTCTGGGAAACTCTATTGCATCCATTTGGACTAACCAACCCCAACCTCCATCTGGAATGGGAGGGCACTTTTATATTGGGGGCAACCAACCATTCGCCCCGCAATACAATATGCCCTATGGACAGCAACAGTATGTCCCTACTCCACCTATCGGAAGTTTTTATCAAAGTCCCACTTATCCTCCTGGTAACACATTGATGGGGGGACCCTATGGTCTAAGTAGTCATCCCATACTGCCTTGGTTAGATTCGGGAGAAAATCCACAATTTCCATTTTTGGCAGCTTTGGACATCCCCGATATCCATAAACTGACTAACGACCCCATCAATCACAACCCGCTTTGGCGTCCTGTACCGCATAAGATTCCTTCTGACATCCCGAAGTTTGACGGGAAACAAGGGGACGACCCAGCCGCACACATCACTACCTTTCATCTATGGTCTATATCCAATTCCATGGTGGATGATAGTGTCCGGCTTCGACTCTTTCCCCGCACCCTTACAGGCAATGCCGCCAAGTGGTACATAGAATTGCCACGCGCCGCCATCAATACTTTTGGCGCTTTAGCGACGGAGTTCCTAAAGAACTTCCAATTACCAATTAGAGTGGAAACCGAAACGGAATTGTTAACATCATTGCGCCAAGACACCACCACCCACATCTCCGATCATATTCATGAATGGACACGTAGGAGGAGGCTAGTCAAAGCGCCAATCCCGGATCATCTCTTAGCCAATTGGTTTTGCAAGTCTCTTTTACCCCACATCTCTAAAGACATTGGCCTTTCTGGTGCGGTTACAGAAGATCAATGTATTTTCCATGCCCATCATTTGGATTTAATCTATTCACAACTCGGCACGCTATACGATCTGCTCCCCCATGCCCCTGGTAACCCAAATCCTCTGGCCACTCAGAAAACCGGAGCACATGCCGATGGTCTCGTTGGCACAATCTTCGGTGTGGCCACAAAGCAGTCTCGGGGGCAAACCTCCCAGCCATCTTCGGCTGCTACCGCCCCTCACCAAACGACTAATCTTCCTACCGTTGAGGTGAATTCTGTGCAAACCTCACAAAAACCTAGCGGGAAAAATAAGAAGAACAAGAAAAAGACGTCTTCTTCGGAAGAGCAGTCGGATAATCAGAATAACCCTAATCAGAAAAACGCTGCCAAAAATGATAAAGGGAAGGATAAACCCATGAAATTTCCTTGCAAAATCTATGCGGAGGACCACTTGACATACAAATGTCCTTGGTTACAGGAATGCACCGATTTTATTGCCAACAAGGATTTCGGGCGAACACCTGCCGTTCTTCATAATCCTTTCCCTAATCAGCAGTAGCAACATCAACACATGGTTGACAATCCGCCGCAACCCCATCAACGGGGCAATGGTGGCTCGCATCCTTCCGGCGAAGGACCATCTGCCATTTATGGCATTGAGAGTGTTGAACTTCAAACTCGAGCCAAGCTTTATGGAAATCCTACCATAGATGCTCAAGAACTTGGAACTAGTTCAAATCCACCCCCACCCAAAGATTTTTATATCGAATGGCCTACTGTTGAACCTGTGATTCGTCCCCCCAAAGGGACACTTCGACACTACCCGCCATACCTTGCAGGCAGCCCAATATTCATAAAAGATTGTAGAAGATTTACAGCATTATCACCAGCACCGTTCTCTAAGGCTACAACCTGTCTGAAGACAAAAAGGAAAGCCTTTGTCGCTATTGGTGGGAATAGACCCCAGGATTCCATGCTAGCTATCTTTGAGGCAGGAAAGGCTAAATCTCGCCTCTTCACCAACCTATCCAGGTGTAGGTTGTGCCGAAAGGGAGACCAATCCATTGCACTGTCATAGACGAAGGTGCTTCGACCTGCGTTATGTCACAAGCTTGCTGGCTCAATTTAGGTTCTCCTACCCTCACCCCACCATCGAATTCCCTCAAAGCTTTCGATGGCCACACTTTCCTCCCAAAAGGATACCTTGCTAGCTTTCCCATCACTCTGAGTGGGAAAACGGTAAACATGGACGTTGAAGTCGTAGAGTGCCATCTAGACTATAATCTATTGCTTGGTCGCAGTTGGTCTTATGCCATGACTGCCATTGTGTCTTCGGTCTTCCAACTCATCCTATTTCCATTAGATGGGAAAATAGTCACAGTGGACCAGCTATCCTTCCGCACCCCGCTATGCCACATTATTTGGGGTATCAGACTTAATAGAGGCTTCTCTCCCCGAATTGCATACAAGATTTGACTCCTTGCACTCTCATGCATCTTCCTTACCGGGTTACTTTCACACCACCGATCCTAATACGCTGCAAATGATATCCACCACTTTGACACTCTGACGACTCATGGATCATTCTGCACCTTCAGACATTATTCCACAGAGACGTAGATGTCGTCTCAGTAAAATCGATTAGCTGTCATGTTTTTGGCTAATACATCCAACCGCATCCTGAACTCCTCCACTACCATGGTTTCGACCAACGATACAAACCTCCCACCCCAACAGGGCTTTCATGGGATCTCCAATGAAGTCTTGCCTACGTACGAAGCTATTCGAGAGATCATGTCTTAGAGAACAACCTCAGAGAGTTTCACCATCAATACTGATATCGACTGGAGAGATAAAAACTGAAATCCCACCCTTTGACCAACCTGAGATAGTTACCTCTGCTTATATGACTGTTCAAACTATCGATTCAGAAGGGAACATGGGTAATATTTCTAAGACAATGCTCATTGATATCTCGGTCAAAACGGGTATCGTAGAAAATATTCAGATTCGAGTCGACTGCAATCCTGAGGAAATTGCGTGCTTCACATCCCTTTTCAAGGAATCCCGCGATGTGTTTTCTTGGTCTTATGACGAAATTATCGACATAGATCCTTCTATTGACAAGAAAGAGATCAAGAAATTCTGAGCATTCTTTTTATGGTATTTTTCTTGCTCGTTAATCTGAAAAACCTCGAGTCGTCTTCTTCGGGCTTGTTAAACTTACACGAAGAAGCTTCGATCATTATTTTTACGGTATTTTTCTTGCTCGTTAATCTGAAAAACCTCGAGTTCCCTTCTTCGGACTTGTTAAACTTATACGAAGTTGATATCGAGCGTTCTTTTTATGGTCTTTTTCTTGCTCGTTAATCTGAAAAACCTAAATTTCTCTTCTTCAGACTCGTTAAAATCATGAAGAAACACTGAGCATTATTTTTAGGAACCTTTTTCTCGCTCATAAAACTGAAAAAACCCCGAGTTGACTTTGTTGGCTCATAACCACTTACTAAGGTAAAGTAAAGGCCCATTCTTTTCCTTCGGAAGATCTTTAAACTGGGGGTGGTCTTAGTTTTCTCCGTGACTGTTAAAATTTCACTGAGACAATTGAGGTTTTTCAAGCTGACTCCATGTAAAATTTCACAAAGAGTATTGAGTTTACTCCGTCTTCTCGTACTCATAACAAAATGAGGTAGACGTCAATCGAACATAGATTTCTCACTTTTCCGACTTCAATGGACTAACTCACAGAAAATGAACTTTTTCGAGCTTACTATTACCCCTTTGCCGTGCCTGGTTATCAAGACATGACAAAGGTACCTCAATGGAGTCATCTTTTGCGATATTTTTTAGACTCTCTAAACATGAAAAATTCACCGAGATTGCTCGTCTGGACTCATTAAACCTAACTATTACTGTAGTTGTCTTTTCGTACATTTTTCGCACTTTCTAAACATGAAAATTCATCGAGCTTACTCGTCTGGACCTGTTAAAACTCCAATTATAAGCATGGAGTTGTATTTTACGACATTTTTCAGACTCTCTAAATATGAAAAATTCACCCAGTTTACTCGTCTGGACTCGTTAAACCTAATCAGACGGGGAAAATTTTGGACAAAATGGATACTACCTTTGTTACATTTCAAAAAGGTCGATTTTGCAGCAAAAATATTGAACATGGCACTTCCCAGAAAACTCTTTAGCCGAACCCTACCATCTATGAGTATTAGCCTTCATCTCCCAATGTTCCTACACCTGTAAAATCCTAACAAACTCTTTGGTGTTCACTGCTTCTCACCGCTTAGCACTGCTAAAGTGCCTTCATTGCTCTGGTTAAGATCCCTCACATTCATCGCTCCTCGTTATCAACCAAACCGCTCATTATGCTGTAATTTGTTTGTGGTCCGCAAACATCTCTCAGCTCTCTTCATTATCTCAATCATAAACAACATCAGTTGGTTTCCGTTTCGTGTTGACTGATGTAGGACGCCTCAGTGCCTACCTTTCAACAGATCTCTTCCTATCAACTTCAACATCTTATCTAGGAAGCTGATCCAGAAACCCATCAGTACCCAGATACTTGCAGACATCAGTGGCAGGTAGTCTTGTGTTTGATCAGGGGTCTTCATCATTGGCCCCTAGTCGAATGATTCTACGAGTGTTCGACTTCAACTCATTTTTCACACTCGCTAGATTGTACAGTGCATCTTAGGGACCATCATCATTATCGATGGCCGCCTTCGCGTCTGTTAACAGTTTTCATTATTGACTGGTAATCAGACGATTTCTCACATGTTCGACGACAACTCCTTCATTCACATGTTGAGAAATATTCAGTTTAAGTGAATCGGCGGTCAAGACCTTGGGGCAAAGGCTACATCATTAAAGTTGTGTTTCCTTCCCCAAGTTGCGATATTGTTTATGGAGACAGCTTCTTCAGCCTGATCCTGTTATGACAGACACTTCCGCATGGTGCTTATCGGTGGACAGATTCTTCATATCTCTATTCTAGAGAAATCATGTTGTTTAAGCTACTGAGCATGGCAATGCCCGACTCAAGGCAGATACTATATTTTCTGACATATGTTGTTGTTTCAGGTTTTCCTCAGTCTTGCAATCTCTTTATCTCTACACAAAGTATAAATTATTTCGGCCATCGTCTTCGTCTCTGACTTCACACTTTAGGGGGCATCTGTTACAGGTCAAAATACCTCCTCATCAGCTCAGAGGAGAAGACAAATATGGAAGGAATACAAAGACCTAAATTAAACCTATTTCTGCCAAGGTAACGCCTTTCTATAACAAAGCAGGAGTGTTATAATGCATAAGACCAGTAAATGTGCCACGTTAGTGGCTAGGGAAATGCTCTGTTTACACTAGAGGGCAGCGTTACCCGTGTTTTGAGTTTGAAATGGGAAAAACACGCGGAGAATGATTTGAATCTCCGGCTTTCCCTCACAAGAGAGTCAGTTCACAAAGGAAACTGCAAAGACCAATTCATTATTGGTCACTACCATAAAAGACTGAACTCCCAAGGAGGCAAAATCATAGAGATTAAAGAAACATCTTAGTTTTTTCTATTCCAAACTAGTGGAAAGAGAAAGGCAACAATGGCTTTCTCCCTCTCCTATAAAAAGGAGCTGAAGGCTCTTAGTTGAAGGTCGAAGGATTGTTAATGTTCTGAATATTTGTGAAGTAGAGGATAGTGTTATAGTGTGAAGGCCAAGAGTCAAAGAGGTTCCTAGAGAGCTTGTTGACTAAGACTTCACTACTTAAGAGATAGAGAGATTGGAAGGCTGAGGAGGGCTTGGTATAACCGACGGTTGTAATCCTCCTTCTTTCAAAATCAATAGAACTGTATTTTTTTTGTCCATTCGATGCTTAATATTGTCATTATTGTTTGAATATTTACACAGCATGATATGAATGGCTCATATGGGTATAATTTAGATGTTCATTATATATTAGCTTAATTGATAGGATATATGTTGTGTTAGAAATTACATGAGTGCTTTGTTTGATTGCAGGACTAATATTTGGAGCCGGTGAAGAAGGACTCTTGCTTTGCTGCCTAGTGCTGTCCAAGGGACTCCTAGATCATCAAAGAGGTAATTTTCTATCGCATTCTGTCAAGTTGTTTTAAGTTAATATGAACATGTATATGTTATCTTTGTGAACTGTACAGCGAATCTTACTGTCTGCCTCGGGCACCGAAAAGCCCTGAGAGGGATATACGATAACCAACAACCCAAGCATTTTACCCTATAGCACATGGCAGTACGCAAAACTCCCAAAGATCCTAAAATGACTCACTTTTGGCTTTATTCCAGGGAAGTCACTCTCTGGTGTAATCTTGCCTAGTTCCCTATGAGGAATCCTGTTCTAAACATACACAGCTATGTTGCATGCTTATGCCCATATAAATTTTGGCATATCCTGATCATACAACATTTCCCTCACTGCTTCAACAACAGTTTAATCTTTCCTTTCTACAACCCCATTCCACTCCATATTATATGGAGCAGTCCATTCTCTTTTTATGCCTTCCCTTGCACAGAACTCAGTGAATTATTTATCAATATATTCTCCACCATTTTCTGAACACAATACTTTCATCCTCTTCCCTATCAGATTCTCAACCAGAGCCTTAAACTCTTTGAATCAATCAAAAACCTCATCCTTGGTCTTTAGAAATTAGATCCAAGTCTTCCTAGAATGGTCATCAATGAAGGTGACGAAGTATTAGGCACCACTAAGAAATCTTGTGGAAATAGGTCTACAGATATCTAAGTGTATTAATCTCAAAACACTCTTTACCATATTGTTACTTCTGTAATACGTCGGTTTGGCGTACTTGCCTAGTACGCACCCTCTGCAGACATCATCTCGTTTGGTGCTTAACTCTGAAAATCCTGTGACGATTTCTCTAAGAATTCTTATAGCACCATGGTGTAAGTGCCCCATACTTCTGTGTCATAGTTCATTCAAATCTTTTTCATCATGGTTGTGTATCAATTCCATTGGATATTCTAGCTGCAACTTATACACTCTGTTGCAAGTTGACTCTACTTTGGGCCTTCTTCTTCCAACTCGGGTTTCTACATATACTTTCTTTCCAATGAATTATACATCATAGCCCTTGTTTTTTAACTAATATGCAGAAAGAAATTTCATTCCAAATCCAGGCACATGTTGCACATTGGTAACTTGAATCTGATCTCCCGCTTTTATTAGAAAAACTATAGTACCTCTTCCAATAAGAGTACATTTAGCCTTATTTCCCATGGTGATTTTGAAGTTCATATTTTCTTCTTGGTAGCTTGAGAAACATTCTCGTATTCTTGTCATGTGCGTAGAATCCCCGCTATCAATATATCAAACCTCGGAGGAATCATAGCTTGAAAAACAAGTGACTTCTCCTTCCCATCTGGAATCCAACACAAAAATGTCGTGATCCATCGTATCTTTCATGATTTCCTCTTTCCCAGGAGAACTGTGTGATCCCCTTTGATTTATTGCTCCAGCATCATTGGGATCACAACTCATTGTAGAATCTCCAACCTTGTTGCCCAATCTCCTCTCTAATACCATGTGAAATTTTCTAACTTGAAATTCTACTGCAATAACTGATTTATTTCTCCTACTTATATTCCACAATAATATATTTACAAAACCCTTCAATAAATAACAAAATAAATTATACTATTGTTATCACATAATCACATAGAGAAAAAAATTGTGAAATGCAAGCACAAGAATAAATCACATTAACACAATTGTTTTTGGAAATTTGTCCTTGGAAAAACCCAATGTGGGAAAACCAGTGCAGCAGATGAGGGTTTATTTATTATTCTTCAGCAACAATCTCTTTACAAGGAATGATTTGTAGAATCATGGAGAAAAATTTATGAAAACACTGGAGATAGTTTTCCTCTAGTCACTGGAGAAATTATAACACCCTAAAGACCCTCCAGTCTCCACTGCGTCACCTCTGCATCCTCTTCTGCGTGAAGATTGTTTCCTCTGTTGCGTTGCCACTCTATGTTGTCTCTATGCTTCTCTGCATCCCTCATCCTATGTCTATGACTGCTACAGATACCCTCCTCTTCCTTCACCCTGCAACTCTCCCTCTGAAATCGAACTCTTCTTCTCCAACTGTCGCTCAAGTCTTCATCTGTACTTTTCTTGTTGAGATATCAATGTTTTTGATCAAATTTCTTATCAATAGCTAAGATTAAAACAGACTTGATCCTCGTTTCTTAGAAGCTTCTCACCTATATTTATGTTTAATTCACTATAATTATTTTAATTAATTATTTTTCATATAAATCACTCCGGGTGGAATTTCTCCAAACGATTTCTGGGTCTTGGAGATCTTATGTATCCTAACCCCTCCACAAAATTTCGGAGCTAGAGCACATCCGATGCTACCCAAAAATCAAGATCTAAGACATATAAGACAATTTTTTGTGGCATCTTCTCCTTGTCAAAATACGAATTGCAAGAGGCACAAAATTTTTGTGATACGAATTTCAGGAAGAGCATAGTATCTCTGTGATGTGAATTGCTGGAACAGCATAGTATCTTTCTTATGTGAATTGCAGGAAGAGCATAATATTTTTGTGATGTGAGTTGAAGGAATACATCAATATTGAGAATTATGCTATAGAAGTGATATGAGCTACATGAAGGCCATAATTCTTGTAAAGTATAAGCTATCAATATTTGTCAAACGAAGCATCTAAAGGATAGGCAAGAAGCAGATTAGTTAACTAATTTGTGGACAGAACATGGAAAATTTTGGAGGGTGGACTCGAAACATGGAACCCTGGTTATTTTGACTTGGATTTCTCATGTTGATGGAGAATATAAAAGGAAAGTATTGATAGGTTTTCCCCCTTGTGGTATTTTTCCCCATCTTCGAGCCTAATTTCTGGTGTTCTTTATACCTTTGTCATTTTTATGTTTTATGCCTTTGTATAATTACTTGATGAAGAATATAATATAAATAATAAGAAGCCAACATACATTCACAAGTAATTATCAAGTTAATAGAAATCAATAATTATATTCTAACACTTGGATTCTCATCATAGTATTAGAGCTAAGGTGAAAGAAAGGTAGTTTTAAGATCACATCTTGTTGGCGTATTTGAAGACACTCTTGCAATAGTATTCTCCTTTTCAAGACACACTTGTAGCAGTTGTATTTGAGGAAACCCTTGAAATATTTATATCTCTCTCTATCAAAGCAAATAAATAAGGTTTGAAAACATTATTGTACAGGACATCATCATAGCATCCTGTCTGAAGCGTAAGTATGAATCATTTGGTGACTTGAACAAGGTTTTGTGTAACATATCCAAATATCTATGGTGATTTGATTGAATTTTGAGGTACTTATATAAGTTTTGTGGTGAAAAATTCTTACATTAATAGCTGACATCATATCCAAATCAAAATTTAGATCTAAATTTCACATGAAATGGAACCTTTGTAAGAAATGCAAATTTCTTTATGACATCCAAGCCTCTCACAATGATCAAAAGCCTATTTTCATCCCTCATTTAGAGTATAGAATACATACCATCTAATTTATATATCTCTGAAATAAAGGAAGAAGTTCAAAGTTTAGAAAATACAAGAATAGATATTTATAGTCAACGAGATATTTGTATGACCTTGTTTTAGAAGGAAAAACTCGAGATTTTTTAAAACTTTTTTTTTGGAATTTGAATATTCTAAGGCACACAGTTCATGGCCAAGTGATTTTTTTCTAAGGCACTATACTTCTATAAATGTGAACTAAATGAGGACCATGTAGGCCACAAGAAATACTATTATCATCTTTATAAATGCATGCTACAATAATACCATCATTAATTGAAAAAGCATGACAAAACTTGAAGGCTAACTTTGAATTTGAGGCAAACCCTTATCCTCTTGAGAAGCATCAATTCGCCTGTAGAGAAAATTATGTGTAATAAGCTTACATCTCTTATGTGGATCTGAAACAGTAGACAAGGCCACTTTCTCTTGGAAGTTGAACATAGATAGCGAAATATAAAGTAATCTTTCTAGTACAAATTATATTTTGGAGACATAACTAAAAAGTGCAAAGTATTATATTTCTATCGAATAAGATTTATATGATATATATATTAGAAAGGTCTAGTTCTTATATACCTCTATAAAAATAAAAGTTTTGTGTAATATGGAAGGAGCTAAAGATCTATGAATATTCTCAAGGAATTAAGGGTCAAAATTTTTTGGAAGAAGCCTTCTATAGTACAATCACATTTCTCAATCTGAAATAAGACTACGTTTGGAGATGAAAGACTAGGATATTCATTCAAGAAATTTGGGAGGCTAATCAAAAGTAAAACAAGCACGAAGTATGCATCCCTAGAACGAAGAGTGGTATAGTTCAAGGTCGCTTTGCGGACCTTTTGGATATCACATGAAGACATGGTTGTAGACATTTTTTAAAGGAATTTTCATGGACAAATTTGAAGAATCAAATTGAGTTATCATGGTTTGAAGTTTGAATTCACTATTACTATATATCTTTGTAAGCATCCCAAATAAACATCCATGGTTATCATCTTAGTTCGATGATAGGAGGTACCTCTATTGAAATGAGAATGATACATGTCAACTAAAGAAAAGGACATGTAAGAATGAGGTACATATAATTTTGTGATCTATGTTAATTGTAGTGTATATATTGCTAATATAATGATCCCTTGAAAGATGGAAATGCATCATAAAAAGGGTATGTGGAGATATATTTTAGATATAATTCTTATGTTATCATTAGAAGTCTTTCCTTGCTAGGTTTCTGAAATCAAGGAATGAAATAGAGAGCTTGCTAACATTGTTTTCTAGGGTTTACAGCTAACAAAGTTGTGCACTTGTAGAAATTGCAACGTTAAAGAATGGTAGGCCTTGAATACCATGGAACTTGTTAGGGTCTTATAAATATAGGATTCATAATTTTGAATTGACTTTTGATAGTCTTGTAAAAAAATGTACATACCTTGCTTTCTGCAAGTTGTTTTCCCATTAAAAAAAATAATAATAATAATAATAAATAAATAAAAAAGGGGATCAAAAAGAGGGTAAAAAGTCCTAAAATAAAAATCAAAGGACTTAAAAATATATAGACCCCAAAAGAAAGAGATGAAAATAAGACATGAAAGTGTGCAAGTCCAAATGCCACTACTTTTTACTTTTTCCAAATGATTATGGCAGTGTCAATAAATGCCATAATCCATGATGAGTTAAACTGTTTAAACTTGACTTGTCATTTTTTCAATTTCCATGTTTTAGATAGTGAATAAAGACTTGCCAGACAGTTTAATCCTGACAAATCAATGGATAGGTAGAGAATAATGAGGAGCTCAATAGTTTAATCTGAGCCCTCAGATGAAATAAGGTAGAATTGGATAGTTTTTGCTTTTAAAAGAATAAATGTTTCAAGGTTGCAAGCTTAAATGCACCTGCCAAAAGGAAGAAAAAAATGTTAGAGTAATGTTGGGTAGGTAGAAAGAAGTGGGAACAAGCATGTAATATTCATCACCGGGCAAAAAATCACTAATTTCCCATTCCCCTGTAAGTATTTAGTGTTTTAGACTATCAGTCAAACAGGCTTAAAGCATTTCTCTGACTTTTGTTGGGACCGGACCCAAGGCTCGATCACTGGTTAGTTGAAAATGTTAAATTCTTATGTTAAATCTCCATTTATCATTACTTATCCCTTATTCATATATTTTAACTCATTTTCATAAGTAAAGACTCATTCTTACTTAATAAAACAAAAAACCCCATCTGATTAACTTTATTCACTCATAAGCGTACAAAAACCCTCAAAAATGCTTTATCCTAAGTAAATTGGTGAAATGATGAAAAGACAAGTGTTGCTTTACTTATTCACTTTACTTAGTCATATTGTGTATTTTGTGTGCATTCAATTCCCCTTTTCATATTAACTTTTAACTTAGTTTATTAAATCCTTAAATAAAACCTTACCCTATGTATCTAATTCCCTATATCTAAATACTCCTAAAAACCCACTATTACAAAGATTTTGGACCAAAGTTATTATCCACATGTCAAAATAAAACCCAAATAAAGTGCCCTTTGGTCTAAAACTACCTTTAAAGAAATATCCTGCCCCCTATGGTTATTAAACCCTTCAACAGGTTTAATACTATATAAATAAAATAAAAGTTGTGCCAATGAGTTTTATTTGAACATATCCTAGGTATTTTGAAATGAAATACATTTCCCCGCTCATCAGCATTTTATCCTAAGTTTTTGGATTTATAAAGGTTAAAAAACTTGGAAGAACCACCATGCTAAACTCCGCCTTATGCAAACAATGTCATTCCTTCCCGCATATTTCTAAATCCAATGTTTAAATAAAATAAGCTAAGGTTTATTTTAAGTAAACATTAAACCCCGCCCCTATCCATATCTGCCACGATATATAAAGCCTCATATTTTATATTGATAACCCGTCATATTAGCACCATGCCGCATTTACATTTAACCCAAATTATATTCCTTTAACCATTCTTATATCTGCCACCATATCGAAACCTTGGTTAAAGTCATGTTGTATAAAAGTTTTGAACTTTAAAACACCCACTTAACATTATCCCGGTCCTACCTTTGATTTCCCGCAGCTCTCAAACAAATCCTGACCCTTCGCTTCCTTACCTCAGATCCGACGGCACAAGATCAATATCGCACAGAAAAAGTAATCGACCATCGACCACCAGAATGGACACGAAATGGGCAATATTGCCTATTTCTCTCTCCTTGACGTGTCAATCATCCATTGGATCCCGCGCGTTTGGAATAAAACATCTTATTGCCCAATTCTTGCGCGATAACCACAGCCCGATTTCGCATTTGAAAACCAAAACCGCTTTCTGCTACTATTTGACCTGCATTGAATGTTAGTTAATGCATAGGTTTAAAACCTTTGTAAAGTTGTTATATCATTTAAATTTGCACTGCCTCCGACTATCAGAAATCCCTGCAGAAAGCCTTTTAAAGCCCTGATTGCCGATTTTTCGTCCGAAGCCTCTGAATTTGACCAAAATCTACTGTTGAAGACTGCTTAAGGAGTTGTACACTGCTCCAGAAAGTTGTTCAATCCAACATTTCAACCAAGAACCTCTAAAACCCTTTTTACAGTCGAATACCTTCATTTAAAGGTATTTTCTGTGGAAATTCAAACATGTAAATTGAGTTCAAACTGTCTTTTAAGAAAGCCTATCCCTTTTTGTGAAATTGAGCAAAGTAAAAGTGCCCAAAAACACAAAAAATAGGCTAACCCTGGCAAAATTTTCCCAGGAAACCCTTTTTATCCTCTGCGCACCTTTTTCAAGCAGATTTTCTCAATTTTCACAGTTTAAAGATCAATTTCAAATATTTGAAAGGCTAAAACCTCTTAATATACCTTGAAACCCTATTTCTCAGTCAAACAAACTCAGAAAACCCTTGTTTTCTATTTTATTCCTGTTTTCAAATCCTCATAATTTCTTTGATAAACTTAATCGAGCAGAAAACTAAAAATAGGTTATCCTTAGCAATATTTGCTCAATTATACCTCTGTTAAAGTAAATTACTCCTGCAAAGAGTCTAATCTTGCAGAAGTAGCCCAAAAATGCCTAAAGAACATATTTAAACCTCCATAGACATATCTCATTCCACAGGTATTTCAAAAAGCCTTCAATCACGTCCTTTCCTACCTCTGTTTCATTAACAAATTGTTTGATTTTTGCAGATTATTATCAGAATATGAAATTGGGCCAACAGTTTCAATACTAGTTGACAAAATTGTTTTCTCCAAATTCTCATATTTTAATTCTGAAAAAGATTCATTCAACAAACAGTTTGTATACAAAGAAAGAATAAAATCAAGTCAGAGAGAGATCATAATGATGAAATGTGCACAGTGAATGGTAAAAGTGAAATCATAATTCACAATAACAGTGAAAACAAAATAGTCAAAGAGCATTAGAGTTAAAGTGTATCAGGTAAAAGTCAGAGTGAAAGTTAAAACAAAGTTACAGAGCAGTCAAGGTAAAACAGTAAATGTAAAAAAAGAGTCAGTAATGGTTAATAGAGATTAAAATAATTTCACCAACAATAATGAAGCTTATCCAAAGTGCAAGTAAAACAGTTAAAAGAACAAAAAGGTTAAAATATGAAAACAGAGCAAGAAGGAACATTTTTGCAGAAATTTCCTGATTAAGTCATTATTTTGCATAAACTATTGTGACCAATCCAAGATGAATTTTGAAAAACTGAAGGAGGTTTATGTTTTTAAGATTTCCAACTAAAAAAAATATCTCACTTTCCTAACAGTCGTTATGGGTTGGGAAATATTAAACAATATTGGAAACAAATTTTTGAAGTAAATTCCTATTAAGTCATCCTTATTCATAGAAAATTGTGGCCAATCAGAAATACATCTTACAAAACTGAAGGAGGTTTTTTTTCCTACGAGAACCATATACAAAAACCTATCTCACTTTGTGCACAGGTATTACAGAATGAGAGATACATTCCCATCTTTACAGCCTATTTTTCAGACTCTGTAAAACTTTGTTTTACACATCTTTTTACAAAGCCTATTTTGAACAGCTGGAGCAGAATTTTAGGGAACTGAGAAAGGTTTATCTAACCAACACATTCATCTACAATAACATCTTTCACTTTTTACATATATATTTTGGATTGAGAAATAAAAATATATCATTGGACCCCAAGTTTGCATGATTGTTGAAGCAGAATGCACAAAGAAAGGAGATAGTTAATGACTTGGATGCCTCATCATCAACTAAGAGTTGAGATCAAATCCAAATTCTACTCTTCATCATCACCTATCCATAAAAAATAGTGCCAAATAGATGCATTAGTTTTGAGTTTCCTTTACTTAAGTTCTATTTATGTAAAACAGTTGGAGATATTTGTAAACCAATCTTGATATTTTTTCAAGATATTCTAGTTTAGAATTTGTATAAATACTTCACTCTATAAAGTATTTTGTGTGGAATAAAATTATTGGACTTACTATAGATATTTTTTCTGAACATTGGAGGCGTTGTGTGATTGAATTCAAAGCAGCAGACTGGACAAACTGACTGGCATCATAATTCAGGATCCCTGTGATAAGCTGATGAGTGAAGTACTTCCTACTTGTCACTATTTCCTTTTCTAAGTTTCATGCATTCATTATATGTTTGTTCTGTCTGAATGTGTAACTAGGAGTATTACTACATGATTAGTCAAGTGCTCCCTATCTTTAACTAGTTTCCATTTTAATGTTTTCTTCTGATTTCTTGTGCAAGGAACCCTTAATTGCTCCTTCTCCCGTTTGACCTCTACCTTCTACTTCCATTTTCCGGATCAAAGGATCCTTAAGTGCCCTTTATCCCGATCATACCACCTCACAAAAAACCACTTTCCCAAATCTCTGAGGGTTATCTATCTTGCCCTGAATATATTTGTATCTTTTAGCCTTGATTTTTAGTGCTGCTAGCTTGATTTAGACTCCATAGCCCAATGGACAAGCAGATTTCTCTCTATCTTACCTCCAAGTGATTTTTCCCCGCCAAACCTTTTAAACCAAAACCAAATTGTACTTTCATAACTAGCCTAATACTATAAATCAAAAACAAAGATAAATCTTAAAGAGAAAGCCCTCTCTGAACCCTAGGAAGGCTAGATCCTAGAGTTTGAAGTAGGTTTGTGGTTACCTCGGACTATTTCTTTCTTTAACCTTGAGAAATTACTGAGTGATAATAGAACTTAAGGCATATATCGTTTGTAAACCTTAGAAAATATTTGACTTAGAAAACCCTAGGAACGAAACCCTACCTAATATTTTTCATTGTAAGAAGAAGTCCTAACTCTTATGAATGACAGAAATGACATCATGTTGACAAACAATATTGGTGAAAAAGGTTCAAATTAAGAGGGAGCTAAACTTACTCAAAATATGAGTACTCTACATCTCCTTGATTACTACTACTAGTAGTGTCTTGGTACTTTTACTTTTTTTCTTTCATAGTCTTCTAAAAAATCTTGTAGGTCAAGACAAGAACTATCTAAACTTGACTAGCAGGTGGAAGAATTGGAAGAACGTAGCAAAGCACGAATATTTTGAAGAGGGAGAAATTTGTTTGAAGTATGCATCAAAGAAGTCAAAAAAGGCTTAATAAAGGAAGAAGTTCACCTACCCTAGCTGGAAATAGGGATCTCTGATTGGTTCGATTCAAGAACACATTCACTAGGTTGAAATTGTTGATGTTGATAGAGATGCCAGTGATGTTTGGGAGCTTATATGATTTATTGGAAGAGCGTTAAGCAAAATTTTGTTGCAATATGAAGAAAGAAGATGTGAAGGCTTGTTTAATCAGTTGTGAAGAATGTTGGCTTCATAAGGTGTTTGATGAACTACTTATAACATGTTGGATTCAAAGTTGCATGAAGATTGTCAGAGAACCAGGAAGGTCGAAGTGCTTTATGATTCAAGAGTATGATGTAGATAGGAACATCATTGCTACAATATATCTCCACGAAATAACAGGTAGTTGATGCATTGATGAAGTACCTTTTAAAAACTGAGTATTTTTTAGACAAACTTAGTCTTATTTCTACTTCCTCCCTATTTGATAGGGAGTGAGGATATCCTCCCTATTTGAGAGGGAGTGAGGGTGGACACTATATTCTCCATGTGTCATGTACTATTTCCAAGACTAAAAAACGTAAGCCTAGTAAATGACAATGGTAGGGAGAATGATGGATTGGATAAGCATCTAAGATCAATATTCTTTGAATATTTGTAATATGACGAGGGCTAATCATCATAATTCAGGTACATTTATTTAAGATAAGAATAGTCTTGAGGACCAACATTTCCTGGTTTCAAGTATTGTGATAGTGTATTAGGAAATTTTCATGTGAGGACATGCTCGGTGCACACCTAGGTGGGGTATGTTCCTTAAGAAGCGGTGGTGTCCAAATTTATGTCTCCCAGCAATGTGATTTGATATAGTGGAGAGATAGAGTGTATTTCCCTAGGCCTTGATGTTTTTACAATGTTGGCTATGATGATGTAAATCATTATTGATGCTTATCCATCAAGATCCTTTCTTCTTCTTGTTTTTCAAGTTTCGAAATGGTGAGGCAACATCATGGTCATGTCCAAGAATAATACATAGGGCGGGGAATTGAACTAGTGACTTAACATCTAGGAGTTCCTTAACAACGCACCTAATCACCATCTGTCCAAGACCCCATGGAAAATTTGGATCCTTTCTTATAGAAGTTCTCAACCTGAGAATATCATTATAAGTCATTATGAATACCTCCCTTATAGAAATTATCACAAACAATATGTATACCAATATATTCAATCTAATCATGCAATATTATAAAGCAAGATACTGAATCCTTCTACAATTAATTTGCGGAAATTAAACACGATCGCATAATCGCACCAAGTAAGAGAAAGAATCAAATCCACAACACATGAAATTTTCTAGGGAAATAAATCTGCTCAAAACCCTGCTATCTGTATTATATAAAACCAAGGAATCATGAAACAGTTACAATGAAATCTTCTCACAAGAGTTTGTTGCACTCTACCAATTGTCTCACACTGATATGGATAAAATCGACCAACACTTAGCCAATTTCCTGCCTCTGCTCAGTTTTCCTTGCTTGCTCAGTTATAATAACAATTGATCCTTGTTAATTAGGAAATTCAACCTTCCAAAAATGTGCAATACATCATGGGCAACCCTATGGTTGTCTAATTGCGCGCCAGAAATTTACTAATAATACAACTAATAGATAACATCCCTTTAACTTATGTTTCAACTAGGTCTTCATCAAAACTGACATGCATGTAGTTATTAATAGTAAATCATGAGTCACTTGACAAATCACTACATGTGAATTAAATCTGATTTAATTCACTTGACCTCTCACTAGTACAACAATCAGTTACAAATAGTTAGATTGACAATGACTCACTTAATTGAGTTAATTGATTTATCATGCATTAAACTAATACACTAAATGCATCTTGGACTCTAAAACAAATAGAATCACCCTACATGCCTCACCAACCACCCTCAAGTCAAATTTCATGAGCTAATTGAGTCTCTCACACTCAATTAACTATTACAAGTGATTATGAGATAAGATTACAATTTATTGTCCAATTTAATTAAGGGAAAATTAAATTAGACACACATTTCTTGTTGACTTTTCAACACTCCCTCTCAGCAAGAAATGGATTATCATCTACCCCGATCATGCCTCTATGGTATTTAAATTTTCTCTTGGCGAGTGCCTTCGTCAGAATATCTGCATCCTGATCAGCTGTGGGAATGTACTGAAGTAACATAATGTGTCTCTGAAAACAATCTCTGAGATGGTGGTACCGGATGTCAATATGCTTGGACATGTCATGGAATATTGGATTAACCGAGAGTTTTATGCAACTCTGGTTATCATAATGTATCAACTTCGGATCCATCTAATGAGAAAAAAAACCAACAAGTATCTTCCTCATCTAGATGGCCTCACATGCCACCTGACTGGCTGCCATGTACTCTGCCTCGCCTGAACTGAGTGCAACTGATCTCTACTTCCTGTTGTACCAAGAAACTGTTGTTGATCCTACGTTGAAGATCCCTCCTGATGTGCTCTTCCTATCTGATGGACTACATGCCCAATATGCATCGATGAAGCCTTGAAGCTTCACTCCCTCTATCTATCTGTACCATAATCCATACTCTATAGTGCCCCTGAGAAATCTCAAGAGATGTTTCCCTGCCTTCCAAAAGATCTTGGTCGGCTTAACCATATATTGAGTAAGTTGGTTAACAGTGTAGCATATGTTTGGTCATGTGTTCACCAAGTACATGAGTGAACCCACAAGATGCCTGTAAACAGTAGCATCCACTACCTCACCTAAAGTAGCATCCTCCTTCCTCCAGTTTCTTGCAAGAGGAGTCTCCATGGGCTTACAGCTCTCCATGTGGAACTTCCTTAGAATCTCTTTCTCATACTTTCCTTGAGAAACAAATAGCTCCCCATCCCGATGCCATATCTCCAAACCAAGGAAATAGTGAAGGAGTCCCATGTCCTTCATCTCAAACTCTCTTGCAAGATCTTATTTGCAAGAAGTTATGAGTTGTTCATCACCTATCAGAATAAGATCATCAACATAAAGTACGATAATAAAAATCTTACCCTCACCCACAATCTAGTACAGGTTCGCATTCGCTTCACACTTTGTGAAGCCCAACCCCAATGAAATAGTTTTCAATCCTAGTGTACCAAGCACGAGGTTCTCACTTCAGCCCATACAGTGCTCTCTTGATTATGCACACATGTTACTCCTTATCAAAGGTCTCAAAACATTCTCGATGCTCAATGTACACTTCTTCCTCAATAACTCCATTGAGAAATGCAGCCTTCACATCTATATGATGTATCTGCCAACCCATATGTGTTAAGAGTGCAAGGATAGATCTAATCGATGAGTACCAAGTAATTGGTGCAAAAGTCTCCTCATAGTCAATCCCCTCAACCTGTGAGAATCCTCGAGCTACAAATATATCCTTGTACTTTGTCACACTCCCATCTATTTCCTTCTTCACCTTATAGATCCATCTAGATCCAACCACTGACTTCCCGATTGGTCTTGGGACCACATCCCATGCACTATTCCTGACGATGGATTCATACTCCTCAACCATGGCACAATTTGTTGTTGCACTGCTTCCTCAAAATAGGATGGTTCTATCACAATACACTTGCTCATAAGGGCCATGTATCCAGTATACATTTCTGGTGACTCTCTATGTCTGCGTTGTGATGTAGGTGCTCCTACATGTTCTTTCATATCAAGTCTCAATCCGTCAGCCTCTGTGGCATGCCTCCTACCATGTCTAGTGGATGGCTCCGCATGAGTAGTTCCTGCCACTCCATGATCCTCCTCATGTGGTTTCCCCACATCTTGAGGTTCATCCTTTGGAACCATGAGTTCCTCATATGCATGCAAATCAAGCTTCCCCTCAAGGGAAAATCGCATGGCTTTCTACTCATCAAATTTTACTTCCTGTCTGACAACTGTCATCCTGTTGTTCGAAAAATACACCCGATAGTTGTGGGGAGTATCAGTGTACCCCAAAAATATCCTAATCTCTGCTATTAGTTCTAGCATTTTTTTGAAATCTTTGGTCACATGGCAATAGACAAATGAGCCAAAAGTTTTAAAATATGAAACATCAGGATTCTTACTAGAAAAATCCTCCTCTGGTGTACTCATGCCAAGTATCTGATGAGGACTACGGTTCTGCACAAATATCATTGTGTTGCTTGCCTCTGCCCACAAATGAAATGGTAGGCCCTGACCATGTAACATAGCTCATGCCACACCCACAATTATTTTGTTCTTTCTTTCTGCAACCCCATTTTGTTGTGGATTATGAGGTGCAATCAAAAATCTTTGAATTCCTTCTTTGGCACAGAAGTTCTTGAATTCATTGGAGATGTACTCACCACCATTGCCGCTCCTTAGAGCCTTCACCTGCTTCCATGTATCTTTCTCAACCAGTGCTTTTAACTCACAAAATTTTGAGAACGTCTGATCTTTCTTCTGCATGAAGTCGATCCAACACTTTCTAGAAAAATCATCAACAAAAATCACATAATACATGTGCTTTGTTGTAGAAGCTGTAGAGAAAGGTCCAAATACATCTGAGTGAACTCTCTCAAGGATTTCCATTGCTCGGTTCTCCTTCTTGTGAAAAGTGTCCCTTGTATACTTCCCCATGGTACATCCCTTGCATGTGTCTATTTGTGCAAGAGTACCCTTTGGAAGCCCTATAGAAATATGTTGCATGACCTTCAAATCACTGTGGTGTAGATGGCTCAATCTTCTGTGCCATAACTCACCCTCATCTAGGCTCACCACTCTGACTGCTTTACTCATCAATGTTGTGCAGCCATCTACATCAAGTTTGTAGAGGTTCTTCACCCGAACCCCAATCATCTTAACCCGTCCTGTGGATTTTTTATGAAGGAATTCTTTCCCTTCACTGAAAACCACACCATATCCTCTATCCTCCAACATAGAAACTAAAACTAAATTATTTTTCAAGCCTGGTACATGCATGAAATATTTTAATAAGAAGGGTTTACCTAACAGTCTTTGGAAAGTAACTGTACCAATCCTGGTAGCGCTATACCTCCCGTCATCACCCATCTCTATGTGCATCTGAAGATCCTTCTCCTCCAAGCTACTAAAGAGTTATTTGTCTCTCTTCATGAGGAAATATGCACCACTATCCAAGTACCACACTGATCCCATCACCCTAGACACCATGCATGCGATGAGTGAGACGTCCAACTCAAACTGTGAAACCAAAGCATCACCTGATGCAGATCCTGAAGCCTACTTGTTTTTCTTATTCTTCTGTGGAAAATTAGTGGCATAATGTCCATGCTCGTGACAGTGAAAACATTTCACTCTGGACATGTCACACTTCTTTCCTTCTTTGTCAGTCTCAGATTTGGAATAGGATTTATTTCCCTTCCCCTTCTTTGCCTTACTAGCCAAGGCACAATTTTCCTCATCATTTGTCTTGGATGAGGATCCATCCCTGGTATTCCGCCTGAATTCTTCTTGTACCAAATTCGACCAAAGTCGCTCCCAATCTGGTAGCTTCTCCCTCCCATTGACAGAGTCCTGATAACTATGCCAACTCTTGGGAAGGCCTAGAAGTTCTAGGCTCACCAAGCCATCATCCGCTACAGTAATCCCGACACTTCCAAGCTCATCTCAACATTGGATGAACTTGGTCAAGTATTTCGGAATAATGTCGCCTTTATCCATTTTGATTTTCCTAAGCTTGTCCTTCAGTGCCAATTTATTGTGGTCACTGTTGTTCTGAAACATATCTGTCAAGGCCTTCCACATTGCATATGAATTCGCCTTGCCATGGAGACTCGAGACAATCTGATCTCGAACTCCCTCTAATAAGATCCTCCTCGCCTTTGCAACCTTCTTTTTCCAAGCATCAAGAAGAGTGGCGCCTGCTACTACGAGCCTTGGAATATCAGTGTCGATAAATTCTTTCAACTCGTTGTCCTCCAGAACTGCCTCCATTTTGTCTTTCCATGCAATATAATTATAACTTTTCCAATATGGTCACCAGTATGTTATCACCCTAGTAATTATTAGGTCATGGGATTTTGTTTTATAGTTAAAGAACCAAGAACCTCTTTTGAAATCTAGGATCTAGCCTTCCTAAATTCCGGAGAGGGATCTCTCCTCAAGATTTAGCTTGATTTTTGTTATAAGATTTTAGGCTAGGTATGATTGGACAATTGGTTTGTTTTGAAAGTTTGGTGGGAATAAAAGGTACTTCAAGGTAAACCACAGAGGGATCTACCAGACCATTGGGCTACAGAGTCAACTTCTCGGCAAGCATAGCTAGGAAATAAGGTCAAAAGAGAAAATGTACTAAGGGCAGGGTAGATGACCTTCAAAGGGTTTTGAATAGGCTTTTGATAAAATGGAAAGATCTAAACAAAAGGGAAATTAAGAATCCTTAAGTTACAGAAATGAAGATGAAAGAAAGGGGTCAAACAGGGACTAAGATCATTTAAGAATTCTTAAGTCCGGTTATCAGCAGAAAACATATCAATGAATAACTAATAAAAAAAGGTAGTTTTTAACACTAATCATGTTTAAGCTTTCCTAGTCAATCATTAAAGACAGAAAACGTTTAAATCTGTGTATGGAACTTTGAAAGATAAACATTGAAAACAGGAAAATACTTGACTTATCTGATCAGCACAAAAATCCTGAGTTATGGTGTCTGTTTGACTTAGTTCAAGTCTGCTACTTTACAAATCGACTCACACAAACTCCAATGTATTCAGCAAAAATGTCTATAGTAGTCTTGAAAAATTTTATTCCACACTAAAATACTTCAAAGAGAAGTATTTATACAAATTCTAAACTAGAATATCTTGAAAAAATATCAAGATTGGTCCACAAATATCTCCAACTATTTTACATAAATAGAAATTAAGTAAAGGACACTCAAGACTAATGCATCTATTTGGCACTATTTTTTATGGATAGGTGATGACAAAGAGGATAATTCTAATTTGATCCAACTCTTAGTTGATGATTAGGCATCCAAATCATTAACTGTTTCCTTTCTTTGTGCATTCTGCTCCAGCGATTCTGCAAACTTGGGGTCCAATGATACATTTGTATTTCTCAATCCAAAATAGATATGTAAAAATTGAAAGATGTTATTATGAATAAATATTTTAGTGAAATGAACCTATTTCCGTTTCTTAAAATTCCTCTCCAGCTGTGCACAATAGGCTCTTCAAACATATGTGTAAAATAGAGTTTTACAGAGTTTGAAAAATAGGCTGTAAAGATGTGCATGTATCTCTCATTCTGAAATAATTGTGCAAAAAGTGAGATAGGTTTTTGTAGATGGGTCTCTTAGGAAAGAAAACCTCCTTCCATTTTTTAAGATGTGTTTCTTATTGGCCACCATATTCTCTTCAAACTGTGACTTAACAGGAATTTTCTGCAAAGTGAGATTTCCAATATTGTTTAATATTTCCCAATCCATAAGGGTTTTTAGAAAAGTGAGAGAGGTTTTGTATATGGACCTCTTAGGAACATAAACCTCCTTCAGTTTTGAAAAATTCATCTTGGATTGGTCATAATAGTTTCTTCAAAACAATGACTTATACATGAAATTTCTGCAAAAATGTTCCTTCTTGTTATGTTGTCATCTTTTCACCTTTTTGTTCTTTTAACTGTTTTACTTTCACTTTGGATAAAATTCATTGTTGGTGAAATTATTTTCATCTATTTTTACCATTTACTACCTCTGTATTTACTTTTACTATTTACCTTTGACTGCTCTGTAAATTTGTTTTAACTTTCAGTCTGACTTTTACCTGATACACTTTAACCACTGATACTCTTTGAATGTTATGTTTTCAGTGTCATTGTGAATTCTGATTTCACTTTTACCATTCACTATGCACATTTCATCATTTTGATCTCTCTTTGACTTGATTTTATTCTTTCTTTGTATACAAATTGTTTGTTGAATGAAGCTTTTGATTTAAAATCTGAGAATTTGGAGCAAACAATTTTGTCAACTAGTATTGAAATTGTTGGCCCAATTTCTTATTCTAATAATAACATACAAAAATAAAACAATTTGTAATGAAATCCAGGTCTGCAGGGAGGTGTTTGAAGGTTTTTTGAAAGTCCTGTGGAATGGGATCTGTCTGTGGAGGTTTTAACTCTATTTTTAAGGCATTCTTAGGCTTACTTTTGCAAGATTAGATTGTTTGCAGGAGTAATTTACTTTAACAGAGGGATAATTGAGAAAATCTAGCTAAGGATAATCTCTTTTGAGTTTTCTTTGCTCAAATTAGGCTTCTGAGAGATAAAAACTGGGCTAAGATAGGAAACAGGGTTTCCTGAATGGTACAAATGTGGAAAAGAAGTCTTTTAATAAATCTGTGTTCGGAATTTGTTTTCAAAAAGAGACTGCAAAATGAGGATTTTGGCTTTAAAGGGGTTTACAGATGAATTCAAGCTTCCTTAATTCGCAGGTATTTTGATGCTTTGACAGGGTTTCTTAAGCTTCTGTTGTCAAATTTGGACTTCTGTTGATTGGTTGCAGCCGAAACAGTGTGCTTTGTTATGTTGACAGGGTATCTTCAATTTCAACTGGATCTTTGACAGTGGTAAAGTTCAGCTTCAGGGCTTATACATTGGTCAACATAGGCTCGAAATTATTTTAAAACAGTCGGGGCGGGAGTTAAATCAGTAGGGAATGCAACAAACTGATATAATGATGATATCTTAAAGTTTAACCTTAAAAAATCATCATATTTCGCATTAATTACAAGTTTATTAAAGGTGGGAGGCGGATTTGGTTTTTCGATTGCAAAAAACCATTGGTTGTTTTCGCGTTGGATTTGCATGGTAAATGGTTTTAACCTTTTCGAACACAATCATATCAAAAATTGACACGTCGCATTGGGCGATATTCAAAAACAACTTTTATCGCATTATTTTTTACAAACTTTGCCCCATCACTTTTGCTGTGCGATATGAGATCCGCACCGTCAGATCTTGAAAGGCGATGCGAACAGTTAGGATGACTTGGGAAGCTGCAGGGAAACAAGGTGGGACCGAGATTTTTGATATGCATCATTGATTTAGTAAGTGATGATCAATGGTTTAAAATCAATGCGATGATAAATGGTGAGGCTGGAGAACGGTTGATCGCGCTCAATGCAGATCGTTGGATTAGGATTATAAAAATGATCGGAGGGTTGAGGATGAGCGCGAGGGCACTGGGTTATTTGATGAAGCTTGTGTATAAAAGGAGTTTATACATAAAATAAAGTGAATGGGGTGGGTTAAATAAAGGGTTTAACCAAGGCTTAAACTTTGGTATAGGGGTATATAGCGGGCAAAGAGGGGTAAGGTTAGAACTGTAACCTTGGGTAAAGGCAATGCGGGAACGGGAGTAATGGTGTAAGTATTCTTTTTTCCACACTATTTTATATACACAGTATGTAAACAAAATGCGCATTTTGCAATTTTTGTAACTTTATTATATAGTTTTAGATTTTGAAAAGTCTAAAACCATAGGGGAGCGGGGATATTTTATTATGGGTAATTTTATATCAAAGGGATAATTTTGGGATGTAATTTCAACATGTGAGTAATATCTTTGATATAAAAAGCATATAATAAGGGGTTTTTTGGAATATTAAATAAAAAGAAGTTATATTAATAGGACTTGGATATTTTATAGGGAGTTAATAAAATATGTTAAGTGTTAATATGAAAAGGGACAATGAATACTCAAAAATTCATAAATAAAATTAATAAAAGTGAAAATTAGAGTAAAGCTTTATTTTTATAACTCACTCACGTTTTACTTAGTATATCATGTTTTTGAGGGTTTTATGTTTTGTAAAATGGAGGAGGTTAATCAAATGGGCCTTTATGTAACATTTAAGTAAGAAAAGAGTTCTCACTTATGAAGTTAAATGGTGATAAGTGCATGAAGGGGTAAATGATGAAAAATTCTAGGATTAATATAGAAACTTAACATTTTCAACTAATCAGTCATTCAGCCTTGGGTCCGGTCCCAACAGAAGTCAAGGAAATGCCTTGAGCCTCTTTGACTGACAGTCTAGAATATCAAATTGCTATGGGGAGGGGAAATTAGTTATTTGTAGCCCGGTGAAATATATTTACAATATGTCTCCCACCTTCTTCTACCTACCCAATCATATCTTCTAACATTTTTTCTTTCTATTTTAATCAGGTGCATTTGGACTAGAAACCTTACAACCTTTTATTCTTTTTGAAAGCAGTAAACTATCTAATTCTACACTTATTTCATCCAAGAATCCAGATTAAATTGTTGGATTCTTTTATTCTCTACCTATCTACTGAATTATCATGAATAAACTATAAGACAATTCTTCATTCTCTATCTAAAACAAGTAAATTGAAACATGATAAGTCAAGATTAAATTGTTCAACTCATCATGGACTATGGCATTTATTGACACTCTGTCATAATCAACTGCAAAAAGTATAGTAGTGGCATTTAGACTTGCACACTTTCATGCTTTATTCATTTTTTTTTTTTTTGGTATATTATTTTTTCTAAGTCCTTTGATCTTTCTTTTAGGACTTTTTACCCTCCTCTTACAAAATATGGGAATACAACTTGCAGAAAGCAAAGTATGTACATATTTACAAGACTATCATCAGTTAAGTCAAAATTATGAATCCTATATTTATAGGTTTCTAACAGAGTGCATATTCCAATTTTAATCCATTGAAAACCATCTTGATCCGCCTATCACACCAAAGAATATTTTTGCAAAATCGAATGTTGTTCAGCGCAAACTCAATTTCTTCTCCATTATAGTGATTTCTAGCGCTTTGATACCATGTATGAAATTATACAAACAATATTTATACCAATGGATTCAATTCGATCATGCAATATTCTAGAGAAAGATACTAATTGCATTGGCAATTTACTAATAATACAATTGATAGATAGCATCCCTTTAACCTCTGTTTCAACTAGGTCTTCATCAAAATTGAAATGCATGCATCTATTAATAGTAAATCATCAGTCACTTGACAGATCACTACATGTGAATTAAATCTGATTTAATTCACTTGGCCTCTCACTAGTACAACAATTAGTTACAACTAGTTAGACTGACTTTAACTCACTTAATTGAGTTAACTGATTTCTCATGCATTAAACTAATACACTAACTGCAACTTGGACTCTAAAACAAATAGAATCACTCTACATGTCTCACCAACCACCCTCAACTCGAATTTTATGAGCTAACTGATTCTATCACACTCAGTTAAATATTACAAGTGATTATGAGATAAGATTACAATTTATTGCCCAAATTAATTAAGGGAAAATTAAATTCGACACACATTTCTTGTTGAATTTTCAACATCCCTCGTTAAGAGGGAGTGTTGAAATTGTAACTAAGTTTGGTGTTCATAATTATTTTACTTGGATTAATATGTATTTCATGTAAAAAGAAAAATAAATATTATTATTATTATTATTATCATCAAGCTATTTCATGTAAAAGCAAAGAAAATTTATTATTATTATTATCAAGCATGTTCTTCATGCTTTATTTTTGGTCAAAATAAAAATTCAAAGGGCATGTTCTTCATGACCCTATAAAAAAAATAAAATTGAATTTTTGCAAGCGTCATTTGTTCCTCCATGTTTCCAATTCGGCCCTCTAGGATGAAAAATTGACCTGCCCAAGAGTCATGTCTCTTTGCATGTCGAAACAACTATATATTGGCACCTATCCCTGATCATTTTTGCAAAAATTCACATATTCTTATGAATAATATATCTCGAGTATGTATCATGGAATCTGAGGCATATAAGACAATTTTTTGTGGCATCTTCTCATTGTGAAAATACGAATTGCATGAGGCACATAATTTATGTGATGCAAGTTGCATGAAGAGCATAGTATCTTTGTGATGTGAATTGTAGGAAGAGCATAATATTTATGTGATGCGATTTGAGGGAAGACATCAATATCTTTGTGGTACAAGTAACAGGATGGCCATCATTCTTTTAAAGTATTAGCTATCAATCTCCTTTAGGGGAAGCATCTACAGGACATGAAAGAATAATATTGGTTAACTATTTTGTGTACAAAACATGGAAACGTTTGGAGGTCTAACTTGGCACTTGGAACCCTGGCTAGTTTGACTTGGATTTCTCTTGTTGATGAAGAATCTATAATGAAAGGATTGACGGGTTTTCCACCTTGTGGGGTTTTTCCCTGGCTTGGAACCTAATTTTGGGTGTTATTTGTCTCTTTGTGACCTTTATGTTTTATACATTTGTATAATTACTTGATGAAGAAGATAATATAAATAATAAGAATCCAACATAAATTCACAAGTAATTATCAAGTTAATAGAAATCAATCATTATCGTCTAACACTTGGTTTCTCAACAATACATGTATAAATTATATCAATGGATTCAAGTTGATCTTCTGATGTACTAAAACAAGATATTGAATCCTTCTACAATATTTGCATAATACAAAGCACGATCGTTCAATCACATGCAAGTAGGAGAAAGAACTAAATCAATTGCACAACACAATACTTTCTTGGGGAAAGAAATTGCTAAAAAACCCACTATCTATCTATTGTATAGAGTCAAGGAATCATGAAAAAAGACAAGGCTTTCTTTATCAAAATAATCTCCCGCACTCTACCAATTGTCTCACACTGACATAGGAAAAATCGGTCTAGTACATAGCCAATTCTCAGCCTTCCTTCAACCTTCCTTTCTCACACAATTCCTAGTGAATTAGGCTCCTATTAAATAGGAATAATTCCCTTCCTTGATTGCGCAATCCATCATGGAATCCAAATGACTATATAATTTCACATGGGAAATTTTCTATAAATACAACTAATATTTATGTTCCCTTTCACCTTTGTCTCGGCTGGGTCTTACTCAGACCTGACATGCTTCCAGATATTAATAGTGAATTATCAGTTATCTGATCGATCACTACTTGTGAATTAATTGTAATTTAATTCACGAGACCTCTCACTAGCTCATCACTCAGTTAGAACTAGTTAAACTAATTTTAACTCAATTAATTGAGTTAACTAATTCACACATGCACCCCATTGATGAATCAACCACAGCTAGACCCCCAAAATATTAGAATCACTCTACATGCCTCATCTTAGACCCTCAACTCGAATTTTTTGAGCTAACTCAGTCATCATGACTTAGTTAACTGATACATGTTGTTATGAGATGAAATTACAATTTATTGTCTAATTTATTTAAGGACAAATAAATTAGATGCCCCAAATTCCTCACCAGTGTGCATCAAAATTCCTCACCAGTGTGTGGGTTAATTTTCTTTTTGAATTTCAACACTCCCTCTCAACAAGAAAGGGATTATCATCTACCCCGATCCTGCCTCTGTGGTATTTGAATTTTCTCTTTTCCAGCGCTTTCGTCAAAATGTATGCATCCTAATCCTCTATGGGAATGTATTGCAACAACATAATGCGCCTTTGAACACAATATCTGAGATGGTGATACCAGATATCAATATGCTTGGACCTGTCATGGAATATCGGATTAACTGAGATTTTAATGCAACTATGGTTATCACAATGTATTATCGTTGGATCCATCTGATGACCGAACAAAACAACAAGTATCTTCCTCATCCAGATGGCCTCACATGCAGCCTGACTAGCTGCCATGTACTATGTCTTTGATCAACCGAGTGAAAAATATCTTTGCTTCATGTTGTACTAAGAAATTGTTATTGATCTACTGAAGATGCCCCCTGATGTGCTCTTCTTGTCAAATGGATTTCCTGCCCAATCTGCATCGGTGAAGCCTTGAAGATCCACTCCCTATGTTTGTTTGTACCATAATCCATACTTTTTAGTGCCCCTGAGATATCTCAAGACATATTTCCCTGTCTTCCAAAAGATCTTGGTTGGCTTAACCATAGCTTGACTAATTTGGTTAACTACGTATCATATGTTTGGTCATGTGTTCATCAAATACATAAGTGAACCAAAAAGTTGCATATAAACAGTAGCATCCACTACTTCACCTGAAGTAGCATCCTCCTTCTTCCAGTTTCCTACAAGAGGAATCTCCATGGGTTTTCTGCCCTCCATGTGGAACTTCCTTAGAATCTCCTTAGCATACTTTCCCTGAGATACAAATAGCTTCCCATCTCTTTGCCATATTTCCAAACCAAGGAAATAATGCAAGAGCCCCATGTCCTTCATCTCAAATTATCTTGCAAGGTCATCTTTGCAAGAAGTTATGAGATGCTCATCACTTCTCAGTATCAGATCATCTACATAAAGTACAATAATCAAAATCTTACCATCAACCACAATGTGATATAGGTTCGCATCTGCTTCACTCTTTGTGAAGCCCAGCCCAATGAAATAGTTTTCAATCCTGGTGTACCAAGCACGAGGTGCTTGCTTCATCCCATATAGTGCTCTCTTGAGTTTGCACACATGAAACTCCTTGTCTAAGGTATTAAAACCCTTTGGTTGCTCAATGTACACTTCTTCCTCAATAACTCCATTGAGAAAAGTTGTATTTACATCCATCTAATGTATTTGCCATCCCATCTGCGTTGAGAGTGCAAGGATGGATCTAATCGATGAGTACCTTGCAACTGGTGCAAAAATTTCTTCATAGTCAATCTCCTCTAATTGTGAGAACCCTCTGGCCACAAATCTAGCCTTGTGTTTCTCCACACTCCCATATTTTGCTTTCTTCACCTTATAGATCCTCCTGGACCCAATCACTGACTTCCCCACTGATCTTGGGACCACTTCCCGTGCATTGTTTCCGATAATGAAGTCATACTCCTCAACCATGACATCAATCCATACCAGTTATTGCACTGCTTCCTCGAAAAAGGATTGTTCTTTCACAATACATTCGATCATAAGATCCATGTATCCAGTATACCTTTCTGGGGACCTTCTCTGTCTATGTTGTGATGTAGGTGCACCTACATTCTCTGTCACATCTAGCATCAATATGTCAGCCTCTCTGGTGTGCTTCGTATCACTTCTGGTGGATGGATCTGAATGAGTGGTTTCTTCCACTCTATTATCCTATGCTTGTGGTTTCTCCACATCCTGAGGTTCATACTTTGGAACTAAGAGTTCCTTTTTTGCATGAAGGTCAAGCTCCCTCTCAAGGGACAATCGCATGGCCTTATCCTCATCAAATTTCACATGTCTTCTAACAATTGTCATCCTATGTGCTGGAAAATACACCCGATAGTTGTGGGGAGTATATTTGTACCCCAAAAATATCCAAACCTATGTTGTTGGTTCTAGCTTATTCCTAGCATCTTTGGTCACATGGAAATAGATAAATGAGCCAAAAATTTTAAAATATGAAACATCTGGTTTCTTACCTGAAAAATCCTCCTATGGTGTACTCATGCCAATTATCCGATGAGCACTACAGTTTTGCACAAATACCACTGTGTTGCATGCCTCTGCCCACAGATGCAACGGTAGGCCCTCATCATGTAACATGGCTCATGCTACTCCCATAATTTTTTTGTTCTTTCTTTCTGCAACCCCATTTTGTTGTGGTTTATTAGGTGCAATCAATTCTCTCATAATTCCTTTTGTGGACAGAAGTTCTTGAAGTCATTAGAGATATATTCACCACCATTTTCGCTCCTCAAAGCCTTCACCTTCTTCCCTGTATATTTCTCTACCAATGCTTTAAACTCACAAAACTTGGAGAACGTTTGGTCTTTATTCTGCATGAAGAAAATCCAACACTTTCTGGAAAAATAAATACATGTTCTTTGTTGTGGAAGCTGTTGAGAACGGTCCACACACATCTAAGTGCACTCTCTCAAGGATTTCTGTTGCTCGGATTTCCTTATCATGAAAGGTGGCCTTTGTATACTACCCCATAGTACAACCTTTGAATGTGTCTCTCTGTGCAAGTGTACCCTTTGGAATCCCTGTAGAAATATGTTGCATGATCCTCAAAGCATTGTGGTGTAGATGACCCAACCTCATGTTCCATAATTCACTAGTATCCTGGCTCACCACCTCATCTTCTTCACTTCTCAATGTTGCGCAGCCATCTATATCAAGTTTGTAGAGGTTCTTCACATGAACCCCAAACTTCTTTACCTGTCCTATGGTTTTGTGACAAAGGAACACCTTTCCTTCACTAAAAACCCGACACTATGTATGTATCCCAATAGTGTTATACCTCTCGTCATCACCCATATCGATGTGCATTTGGAGATCCTTCTCCTCCAATTTACTAAAGAATTATTTTTTGTCAGTCATGTGGAAATATTCTCCACTATCCAAGTACCACATAGATCCCATCACCGTTGACACCATGCATGCAATCAGAGAGAAGTCCAACTCAAATAGTGAGGCCAAATCTTCACTCTTTGCAGCTCCTGGAGCCTTCTTGTTGTTCTTCTTATTTTATGGAAAATTTGTGGCATAGTGTCCATGATCATGGCAGTTGAAACATTTCACCTTTGACATGTCTCATTTCTTGCCTTCTTTACCGGTCTCGGATTTGGATTGGGACTTATTATTCCCTTTCCCTTTCTTTTCCTTGCCATATAAGGCACAATTTTCATCATCATCATTCTTGTATTGGGATCCATCCCTGGTAGTCCAAAGATAATTCTTCTTGTACCAAATCCGACCATAGTCATTCCCACTTTGGTAACTTCTCCCTCCCATTCACAGAATCCTGGTAACTATGCCAGCTCTTAGGAAGGCCTAGAAGTGCGAGGATCACCAAGTCATCATCATCCATAGTAATCCCAACACTTCCAAACTCATCTTGACATTGAGTGAACTTTTTCAAGTATTTCTAAATTGTGTCGCCCTTCTCCATTTTGATTTTCCTGAGCTTGTCCTTCAGTGCCAATTACTTGTGGTCATTGTTGCTTTGAAACATATCTATGAAGGCCTTCCACATAGCATATGGAGTTTCCTTTACATGGAGACTCGAGACAATATTATCTCGAACACCCTCTAATAATATCCTCCTCGCCTTCGCCACATTCTTCTTCCATGCTTCATGTTGCACAGCACCTGTTGGAGCAGGCTCAAGAATATCAACGTCAATGAATTCCTTTAGTCCATTGTCCTCCAATATTGCCTCCATCCTTTCCTTCCATGCAATATAGTTAGAATTTCCCTTGAGTGCATATTCGAGTCTCAAGCCAGTTAAAGACATCCTTGTCAGCTACTAGGTATCAAAGAATGAATCTGCAAATTTGAATATTGTTCAACACAAACTCAATTTCTTCTCTCCTATTGTGATTATTGGCGCTCTGATATCATGTATAAATTATATCAATGGATTCAATATTATCTTGTGATGTACTAAAAAAAGATACTGAATCCTTTTACAATATTTTTGGAATAAAAAACATGATCACTCAATCAAATCCAAGTAAGAGAAAGAAGTAAATCAATCGCAAAACACAAGATGTTCTTGGGGAAAGAAACTGCTAAAAACCCTGCTATCTCTATATTGTATAAAGTCAAGGAATCATGAAACAATATAATTATTTCTTGCTCACAAGAATCTCTCGCACTCTACCAATTGTCTCACACTGATCTAGAAAAAATCGGTCTAGTACATAGCCAATTATCAACCTTCCTTCAGCCTACCTTTCTCACGCAATTCCTAGTGAATTATTCCCCTATTAAATAGGAATAACTCCCTTCCTTGATTGTGCAATCCATCATGGCATCCCAATGACTTTATAATTGCACATGGGAAATTTTCTATAAATACAACTGATAGATATGTTCCCTCTAACGTTTGTCTCACCTAGGTCTTCCTCAGAACTGACATGCATGCAGCTATTAATAGTGAATTATCATTTATCTGATTGATCACTACTTGTGAATTAATTCTAATTTAATTTACTGGACCTCTCACTAGCTCATCACTAATTTTAACTCAATTAATTGAGTTAACTAATTCACACATCCACCCCATTGATGCATCAACTGCAAATGGACCCCCAAAATATTAGAATCACTCTACATGCCTCATCTTAGACCCTCAACTCTAATTTCTTGAGTTAACTCAATCATCATGACTTACTTAACTGATACAAGTTGTTATGATATGAAATTACAATTTTTGTCCAATTTATGTAAGGGAAAAATAAATTAGACGCCCCACATTCCTCACCAGTGTGCATCAAAATTCCTCACCAGTGTGTGGGTGCATTTTCTTGTTGAATTTCAACAATACGTTGTTGATCTCAAGCCCTAGTTGTTCTTTTATCAGGGATAATTGTAAGGGCCATGATACTTGGTACAGGAGCCCTATGTTTGTTTTATTAAAGTTTGTAATATAACAAGTTTTGGGTTAAAAAATTGTCTTGTGTACTACATTGATTCGCTGATGTACATTTTTCATTGTGCAAAGTGCTTGTGTTGTGGAATTTTAGTGTGTTTGTGATCGTGTCTTATACATAAACTTGATTCTAAAGTACCAAGTAAAATTCAACATGGTATCGAAGCTACTTTGAAGGGACAATTGAATCATAGTATGCACAACGTATAGCTCAAGAGGGAGTTGGTTGCCTTGTTATTGAAGGACTAGTAGCAATGGAAAAGTTGTTTGTTTCTCTGCAATATGATGATAGGTTGGATGGGTTGTCCAAGTATAGTCCTTGGAAGGTGTTGTAGTACTCAAAAATCCCCCATTATAGTTAATAGTAGAACTAAAAAATAATGGTAACCCTTTTGAGCCTTAGATAAAATCCCTTAGTCTCAAAATAAAATAAGACAATTTAAGCTTTGAGTCGCCAAAAATATGACTAAACAAGATAATTCCCTTATTGGAACCTTCATATCGGAGTTTAGGATCACAATGTAATATTCATAAATAAGCTACCTTTAGGCTTTTACTCAAAATTCTTTATCATAAATAATTTATCGGAAATATCTCAAAGGATTCTAGCAGGCCTCATAAAGAAATCTTCGATATGAGACCTCCAATTAAAATTTCAATTATTTTTAAAGCCTAAAATAATAAAGCACCCTTTCCTGAATATAATAATTAAACGGCTTGGCCCCACAAGATTGTCATGTGGCATTTCGGAGCTTCCATATCGTAACTTTTCATATGAGCTCCACATAAAATCCTCCAATATTCCAATCCTCCAATCTTCGATACTCCGATAGACTCATCCCTCCAACCTCCGATAATCTAATCCTCCCATCTCTAATACTTCCTATTGCTCATCCCTCTGATATCCAATATTCCCTATTGTCTATTCTTCGATAAACATACCCTTTCCATATCGGAACTGCCATATCGCAATTCCCATATCAAAAAAATTTATCGGATGTCACTCCTTTAAAACCCCGATATAAAACCTCTGATATGAAACCTCCGATAACACTTCCCACTCATGTGTTTTTTAGCCGTTACATTTTTAAATCCTATCGGAATGAAAGCATATCACATGTTTCAAAGATGTAACCTTATGAATTCTCTGATATAAAACCTTTGATATGCTAACATGTACAAAAGCCCATGTGAACCCATGTTTCATCATTTAATGGCCAAATGCATCAAATTGACGATTTCGAAGTTCTAATGATTTGGTTATCATAGCTTGATGTCACTAGATTTTTCTCATAATACGTGAATTGATATGAATTGGGTTATTTTCTCTAAGGAATTTTGTGATTAAGAAAGTTTCCACTTATCCTCATATTTTCTCTTCACAGACCATCCCCGATAAATATAACTCAATGAAAATGTCTAAGGAAACTAAATCTAAGAATAAATATGTAGGGAAACAACAGCTGACTCCTCCACATAAGACTACTAAAATGCTTCAGTTATTTTTAAATACATCATGTACTCCAGATGTCAGGGCCTCCTCATGAGAAGTTATGTATAAGCTCTTTGAGGATGAAAACCCCAATGCAGTAGAGAGAAAAGCCACAACTAATGATTCTACCTCAACCTCTGAGTCTACCTGGAACGATGTTGCAAATTATTTCTTACACAGAATTGCAGCCCGGCCAAAGATCCTGACTTATATGGATTTTCTCATAAAGGCACGAATTGATATGAATTGGGATATTTTCTCTAAGGAATTTTGTGATTAAGAAAGTTTCCACTTATCCTTGTGTTTTCTCTTCGCATTCCAGCGTCAATGATTAAAACTCAATGAAAATGTCTAAGGCAGCTAAATCTAAGAAGAAATCTGCAAGGCAACAACAGTCGGCTCCTCCTCCACCTAAGACTACTGAAATTCTTCCACTATTTTCAGATACGGAATGCACTCTAGATTTCGGGGCCTCCTCATGGGAAGTTATGTATAAGCTCTTTGAGGATGAAAACTCCAGGGTAGTAGAGAGAATATCCAAAGCTGATGATTCTACCTCAACCTTTGAGTCTACCTAGAACAATGTTGCAAATTCTTTCTTACATAGAATTGCAGTCCGGCCAAAGATCTTGCCTTATACAGACATGGTTAAATGGGTCATTGATAATTTGAGTATTTTAGAAAGTTTTTCTAACTCCAAAGTAGACATTCATTGGGTCATTTACCAGCAAAGATTTAAACAAAATGTATAAGATGTCGTCACACCAGAAGAAATACGACAAACAATTTGTGCAGAAGTGTGAAAATGAGGATTAGCCAGAATCCATCATGCAATGGAGAAGAGATCCCAACAAACACAAGCACGAAGACAAGGGTATGTATTCCGCTATTTCTCTTGTTGGACCATTACGCTATATAGCTTCCATGATGAGTTAGAATATATGGATACCCTAATACCCAGAAATTCTCAGTCCAGCAGGTACCATTAATTGATGTTGCCTCATATGGATACATTATGGATTGGGGAACTATAATGTCTGATAGTATAGGAAGCCAAATCCTCAATTATAGGAAAAATCATAGTTTATCTCAAAATATTGTTCCCCCATTCTACACGAGTGCCTATATAGTGGATGTTGTCTATTTTACCTATGATTTCACATCAATGGGATGTAAATAGACCATTGAAGACCCTATGCCTATACATATTTATCATGACATACTCTGAGAATCCAAATTACAGCCTAATTTATACAAAATTTCCCATGGAGTTATGCTCCCTGTCCACCAAAATGTCTTTGATGAGAATGCCCCTATACTTTCCCCTCAAGCTAACAATGACTTATTACCAATAGGGAAATGGTTTGGAGAGGAATAATTTACTTATATCTAGATATTTGGCATTATTTCCAACCCTCATGTGTTTCCCCTTTATGTTATTGATAAGCTTTTAGCCCAAGAAATATCTTACCAAAATTGTTGGGAATGGCCTTTCAAAGGTTTTGAAAGATGCTAAAAAGACGATGTGGCCAACCTTTCCTATTTCTTGTAGTGTTTATGGCCTTGAAAATTTCAAGAATGTTGGTCTTGAAATTGCAGAAATTCAATGTTTAAATTTCTCATTTATGCCTAATAGACAATATGATCCTAGTGATACTGCCAAGAATGTCACAACACGGGAAAAGATTAGACAATTTATGCATGATCCAGACAAGTTTTATGATTTATTTGAAATGGCTTCTACCTATGCACAGGTTGAGATATTAGCAACAACACAACTTATTCTTGAAGAATTGGCTAAGTTTAATAAATATAGGAATGAAAGTATAGCTCATTTTCCCTTGGATTTGTTAAGAATTCCTCAACAAAATATAGAACATGATAAAGTCGTGTATGCTTCAGCAAAAGATATTGATACATCTCTAGTCAAAGAGATGGCTTATTCATCCATTGCACAGACTCAAGAGACTCAAACAGAAAGAAAACTTGATAAGATATGGGAATAATTCAACCAAGCCATACAAACAACAGAGCCTCAAGATTCGAAGACTCCAGTGCAAGAAAAAAATTACACAAACCCTGGAAGTTAAAGGGAAGACCTCGCTCACTACTGGGGCTTCCGATAAAGCTTTAGATACTAATGATTTAGAAATTATCCCAGTATTTCTGACCTCTGAGGTCATTTTGAAAATCGAATAAATCCCTCCTCTTGATGTATTTTACAGTCCTAAGCATAAATTTTTGGTCAGGAGACAAAGAAAAAGAAGGAAAGTTGAACAAACCCAGGCCTTAGTCCCTGGTAATACCTCCTTTGAAGTAGTTTGGAAAGATCCTCAAGCAGACTCTACAGAATATCTCAGTAGGCTCTCGTAGTTTGCAGAAGAATATGCCATTTCTACTATTGAAAAATATTATAAAGTACATCAACTCCTAACATTGAAATATGAAACAATCATGCAGCTAGAACAGAGTCTAGAAAATGAAAAGAAAATTATTGATCAACAATGGCAGACATAGCTTGCAGGACTTCAGAATAATTTCAATGACTTAAAGCTTCAACATGAAGTTGGTCTGAAAAGCAGGGACTTAAGTCACTAATGCAAATAAAGTGATTCATTAGTGAATCAATTGTACGAGTTGAGGACATAATATGAAAAGGTCGAGGAGAATATTATGATTACATATTATGGAAAGATAGTGATGGAGGGAGATTAGCTGATCTCCCGAGAATTGAAGAATCACAGAAGGATATCGTTTTCAATGAATGGGAAATCAAACTAAAGCATACATAAATGGCAATTGTCAGTGCCATGAACATTTCCAGCAATCTAACTGAATCTGTCAGTGACAGTCTACTAGAAGAAAATTTTGATCCAAGAATGCCCTGAAGGTACTTTGTCAGGAGTTAAATTGTTAACCAAATCATGGAAATATTTATCAAAAAAGAAGGTTTAAAACATCAAGAACCTATCAAAGTTTGACCTAGATTTCCATTGGAGTTACTTGGTTAAACCTCACAGTCAGTGGCTCATGCTGAGATGTCTCTACAACACAACTACACATCTCCTTCGGACAGTCAACGATGCAATTTTTATAGGACAAATGCACGTCCAACCTCATCATCCACCTGAATTAAAATAAATGACAGATATGTCCAAACTTTGGCAGAAAATGGGAGAACAACCTCCATCTCAGTCATAGTCATGTTGTTACAACTGAATCTAGCATTGTCTTTTACTTTATTTTAAGGATGGTTTTTTGAAACCACTCCATTATTTTATGATACTTTACTATATTTTAATTCTCATTGGAAACTATAAATCCCCTTCATGGGTATGAAGAAGGGATTTTGAATTTTTGCAAGAGAGATTTTGGTTTGCACTACTGTAGATTCAAGTCATCTTAATAGAAAGCGGAATCACCATTATTTTTTTCATGAGCAAAGTCAAAATATATTAGGTACTACTATCTATGTATTATTAATGTGTTTACGATTTGAATGGTTATTTTAATTTTGTTTATTAATATATGTTTCTGCAAACAATCAGGCATGTATCTCTATTGGTGTGTGTGGTTGTAATCTTACAAATATATGCATAAACAACGAAATCTTATATGTGAAAAGAACTTCACCAACTAATTTAATTAACTATTTGATTAAATTATTTATCATTATATGTTTTGACCTCCTAAATTATTTTATGATCTATATTGTCGTGTTATATATGAGATCTTTCTAAAGTCACATATACAAAAAAAAAAAAATCTCGGGTTAGATAGTTTAAGTTTATTTATTCTTTAACCCTTAAGCTCTATTCACATCATTAGCCTTAAACTTATATATATATATATATATATATATATATATATATATATATATATATATATATATTAAAGGTAATTGGTGTCATAATCCCAGTTGGAGCCACCCTTCCAAATGGAAAAGGAGCTTATTTAAGTTCTCGAACGTTTGGTTTTCCCTGATGTTGAAGCAGAGAATTTCGAGCCTACAACAGAAGGAAAGGATAAATTTGGTCTTGTTGGTGAACAAGATTTGGTTGTTTTCTGACAAGGAGATCAAGAAGCCATCGGGTCCTAATTAGTTGGAAGTGTATGAAGATTTGGATACGAAGGCGAAGCTAATCATCCTAGATGGTGTCAAATGTCACTTGATACATCACCTATCTTAGAAGAATTCACTCCTTTAGGGCATTTAACGGCCCACCCCTTCCCAAAGGGTTCGGGTCAGGTGCCCAAGCCAAAAGGTCGATGTCTTCCTCTTGTAAATATGATCCATTTTCCAGAACCCCCACCCATAGTGTAAATCGGGATGAATTGAAGCTGCCCATTGGGAGGGGGACCGGGTTGATTTTATTATGACAAATCTAAAGACCCACGGTCTGGAAGCAGGAGGCGTGCTTAAACCCAAAGGCTTGGGTCACTACATGCCACCCCGCCTCAAATTTTGTCCTCAAGTCAGTGACATTGATCCCCTTTGGGTTCCTCTTTTGCGTCCACCCCTTTTTGCCTCCAACCCACCCCGTTGGGTTCCACCTAATTCAATAGATCCCAAGAGATATGGAAATATATTTAGGATTTGTTCCAAAATAATAATGATAATCGGTTGTTGGTATAGAGAAATAAGTTCAAGAACACTAATATGTTGGATGGTGAAGGTGTGGCTCCGTATCTGACGAGACTTTCTCAAGTTTGAGATAATCTTGTTGTCGTCGGTGAATATGTTACAAATTCTGAGTTGGTTAGGACTCATTTGAAAAGGTTTATAGAAGAATGAAATCCATTTATCAAAAGGATCGTCACTCGAGAAAAGTTTTCAGATTGGAACATATTATGGGATGACTTCATTCAGGAAGAACTATGGAACGAGTACCTTCATAAGAAGAAGAAGGCTTATGATGATAATGTGGCTCTTGTAGGGAGGGTGAAGGGAAAATAAAAGTACTTGAGCAAGCTGAAGTGTTATACCTATGGAGAATATGGTCATTATTCAAGCAAGTGTCCATGGAATAAGAATGGAGATAATGAGAAAAGGAAGGGGAAGGAATTAGTTGGTGTTACTACATCTTCTTAGCTATATGACCTCTCGATAAATATAAATACGAATTGCATGAGGCACATAATTTATGTGATGCAAGTTGCATGAAGAGCATAGTATCTTTGTGATGTGAATTGTAGGAAGAGCATAATATTTGTGTGATGCGATTTGAGGGAAGACGTCAATATCTTTGTGGTACGAGTAACAGGACGGCCATCATTCTTTTAAAGTGTTAGCTATCAATCTCCTTCAGGGGAAGCATCTACAGGACATGAAAGAATAATATTGGTTAACTATTTTGTGCACAAAACATGGAAACGTTTGGAGGCCTAACTTGGCACTTGGAACCCTGGCTAGTTTGACTTGGATTTCTCTTGTTGATGAAGAATCTATAATGAAAGGATTGACGGGTTTTCCACCTTGTGGGGTTTTTCCCTGGCTTGGAACCTAATTTTGGGTGTTCTTTGTCTCTTTGTGACCTTTATGTTTGATACATTTGTATAATTACTTGATGATGAAGATAATATAAATAATAAGAATCCAACATAAATTCACAAGTAATTATCAAGTTAATAGAAATCAATCATTATCGTCTAACACTTGGTTTCTCAACAATACATGTATAAATTATATCGATGGATTCAAGTTGATCTTCTGATGTAATAAAACAAGATATTGAATCCTTCTACATTTTTTGCGGAATACAAAGCATGATCGCTCAATCACATGCAAGTAAGAGAAAGAACTAAGTCAATCGAACAACACAATATTTTCTTGGGGAAAGAAATTGCTAAAAACCCCACTATCTATCTATTGTATAGAGTCAAGGAATCATTAAAAAAGACAATGCTTTCTTTATCAAAATAATCTCCCGCACTCTACCAATTGTCTCACACTGACATAGGAAAAATCAGTCTAGTACATAGCTAATTCTCAGCCTTCCTTCAACCTTCCTTTCTCGCACAATTCCTAGTGAATTAAGCTCCTATTAAATAGGAATAATTCCCTTCCTTGATTGCGCAATCCATCATGGAATTCAAATGACTATATAATTTCACATGGGAAATTTTCTATAAATACAACTGATATTTATGTTCCCTTTCACCTTTGTCTCGACTGGGTCTTACTCAGACCTGACATGCATCCAGATATTAATAGTGAATTATCAATTATCTGATTGATCACTACTTGTGAATTAATTCTAAACATCTCACTAGCTCATCACTCAGTTAGAACTAGTTAAACTGATTTTAACTCAATTAATTGAGTTAACTAATTCACACATGCACCCCATTGATGCATCAACCACAGCTAGACCCCCAAAATATTAGAATCACTCTACATGTCTCATCTTAGACCCTCAACTCGAATTTTTTGAGCTAACTCAGTCATCATGACTTAGTTAACTGATACATGTTATGAGATGAAATTACAATTTATTGTCTAATTTATTTAAGGACAAATAAATTAGATGCCCCAAATTCCTCACCAATGTGCATCAAAATTCCTCACCAGTGTGTGAGTTAATTTTCTTGTTGAATTTCAACACTCCCTCTCAACAAGAAAGGGATTATCATCTACCCCGATCCTGCCTCTACGGTATTTGAATTTTCTCTTTTCCAACGCTTTCGTCAAAATGTATCCATCCTGATCCTCTATGGGAATGTACTGAAACAACATAATGTGCCTTTGAACACAATCTCTGAGATGGTGATACCAATATCATCTGCAACGAGCCCTGGGAAAAAAAAAACAAAAAAAATAAAACAAAAAAAAAGTAAAACAAAAAATAAAATAAAATAAAAATTATCAAATCTTCACCAACATTGCCCTCAATTGATCTCCAATCTTCTTAGCCCATCAATGAAAACTTTGTCTTCACATGAAAGTCTCCATAGCTCTACATGTCACCCAAACAAAGATCTCCAAAGTCACCTCATGATTTCTTCAACACATCATGGTCTTCAATAATATCTCCAAGGCCTTCAAGGTGTCTTCAATAGGCAGCCCATGTTTTTCACATTCTCTAAGCCTCTTCAAAGGCTTCTTAAAGAACTCTCCAAGGGAATCTTCAACAATGCTCAAAGATGTCTTCAATAATTTCTTCCCAAGATGTATCTTTAATAATCAGACTTCCATCTTATCCCTTGTCCAAGAGCTTTTATGTCTTCACTTCTTGATTTAATTACTTCATTGTACAATGCTTGCTTCAATTAATTCTCTATCCAACGCTTTGCTCCAAACAATGCCTAATCCGGGCTTAAAATTGAGCTTCTTTAAATTAGTGTAACAAATAGGTACAAGTCTCCACAAGTTCTTCACTTTGAAAATGTTTCACTGCTCGTTCATTGAGGGCTAGCATTATCACCGAGCTTCAATACCTCTGAGGCCTCGTCTCTATCATAGCACCGAGGTCTTCTTATAGCAGCACCGAGATTGTACCAAGATTGTAGTGAGGTCACCTTGAATTTTTCTGAGCTTCTTTCTTTGATCTCACTGAAAGATGGTGAGATACTTCTCCGTGTGATAGCACCAAGTAATTATGGCACGTTTTCATGTAATTGCACCATACCCTTAAACCTACTACGGTTGTACTATCTTCTAAAGGGATATGAACTGTATTCCTGAAGAGACCCGACCTTGTATCCTTTGTTGATCACTAAACTTTGCTAGGATCTGAGCTTATTACAGTGAGAGATGTATGAACTCATGTAGCATGACTCCACAGTCTGAGATTTAACACGTTATTGTTTGAGGCTTGGTTATGGGTGCCTGAAACAAGTCTGAGATGCTTGAGCTATCGAAATATCAGAGAGAATCTGAACTGTGATGTTGAAAAATGAAAGAGTTCAGTTTTATATTTATAATCGTTGGAGTGCTTTGAACAATCATGTCTCTTGGGAGAGGAGGGCCGACATGAATGAAAGTCGATCTGTGGTATTTTTTTGCAGCCAGCTTTTTAGGTATTAACTTAGACTTCAAAGTTGATGGAGTGGGAACGTGATTTTGGTGAGATCATTTTGTTATAGTGACGGATTAGACTCCTTCAGGTTTCAGTTGTTTAATGCAGGTTACACTATGCTCCACAAATCCTTTCTCAAAAAGAGCCACAGATAAATTATGGACGTCAATAGGCTCATCAATTCATTGATCTCTATTGCATTCGATCTCAGTGTTGGCAATAGTGTCAGCATTGGAACTTTTTACGAAGTAAACATCTCCAGCAAGTTCCTTTATGCTCAGAAAAACTCTTCAAACGGATTATATATGTCAAATGTTATTGTCACAAATAGTTTGTTTGAACAGGTAGCTTCTTCAATTTAATAATTTCCAGCAACTCTCCAAATATATTTTCCTTATTTTTGTGCATAAACACTTTTCATGAGATGGCATTATCATATGGACCTTTACGAAAGAAAGTAATTTAATGATTCTTCTTAATGAAAATCCATATAAACATTGGGAAGGAGACCATGTTCTATGGATTGAATCTTGAAGCCAACATGATGGGGATGCATCGATGTATGTTGTTGCCATATTCTTTTGTTTATGTATTATAGAGTTACATTAATCCTCATGTTACAATTTGTTGAAGGATTTGATCCATATTCACTTAATATACTATTGCAATTGATTATTTCATGAGTGCATGTTGGAGATGATACTCCACTTATCTTCAAGCATATTTAGGGTTTCGAGATATTGCATATGGCAAGGGAAATTAGGGTATTAGTATTTCAACCAATAGGGTTTTCCAAACTAGGGTTTTAGCAATGCTAGGTTTAGGTCATCGGAAGGGGTTTGCACAATATCTCAACTATGATTTCATAATGACAACATTTCTAGGGGTTTGTCATTATAATTCAATCTTCATTCTTAGGGTATCAAGAGCTAACCAGAGCAAGGATTTCATGGGCATCTAGGAAAACATCACGCATCTCAAGAATATTCAAGAATATTTGCCATCACAAACAATGCCATATTGACATCAATGACAACATTGACCAACATGGCAAGTTCTTGTGATGTTATTTTACCTCTTATTCATTAAATTAGGTTCTTATCATCAAGACAAATGCCAAACAATAAATATCACAACACATAACATAAATGTAGGTGCTCAATCAAGGCAAAACCCCTAAGGAGGGGAAAACCCAGTCAAGAACCGTTCCTTCAGTGGATTCAAATAACAATGAGATAACCAGGACTCTTTTGACCAAGACTTAAATTCCTACCACCAAGTCAGCATCTTTCCTCTAAGATAACATGATTCTGATTCCCCAAGAATTTTGTTATGCATTTGTATTTTTTAAGGTAGTTTGGACCCTCGGCCCTGTAGTTTGCATCATTACAAATGTAATAAAATATTTTCTTTATATCATAAGAAAGAAGACGGAGACAACAGCAGCGATGGTTTTCTCCCACATTGGGTTTCCACCTAAAAAAAATTGGTGTTTTCAGGTGTTGTTGTGTTGCTTATGTGTGATGGTTTATTCTCTTCTTTAATGATGCATAGGTTAATGATAAAGATCTTATGGAACTTATGAAGAATTGATTAATTGGATATACGATGTTTGCTTTCACTGAAGTTGTGTACAGACGTTGGTTTCATAAAGAACAGTAGCATACATAAAAAGAAAAAATGAAAATTTAAAGTGAGTTTAAAAATATCGATTTCTATCCCCCCTTCCTTCCCCTGCCCCCCCCCTCAGTGTTTTTCCCAACTTTTCGTATCAGAGCAGGTCCCTCAAAAGATGCTTGATCGAAAGGGACATCCATCAAGATGGGTAGTCAAGAAAGAGCATTTTCTATTAAGCCACCTTTATTTAATAGTACTAACTTTGTATTTTGAAATGTCATAATGAGAGAATTTTTGTAATTGCTTGGAGCCGATGTATGGGAAATTGTTGAAGGTGGATATCAATACCTATCGTCCATTCCCATGGATGGTGCAGGAAAGAAACAATATGAGACCAATGCAAAGGCAGTCAATGCTCTCTTAGGATGCTTGGCCGAATCATAATTTGTGAAGGTCATGCAGTTGAATACCACAAAGTCTATATGGGACAAGATTATCCAAAGCTATGAAGGTGACACTAGGTAAAAAGAACTAAACTTCAAACATTTAGAATTCAATATGAAACTCTAGAATGCATGATGATGAAAGTATTGCAAGCTTTTTCCTTAAGAGTAAATAAGATCGTTAACTCAATGAAAAATATTGGTGATGAAATAAAGGGTTCTACTGTTGTTGAGAAAATTCTATGATCTCTAACCTCAAAGTTTGATTCCAAAGTCTCTATCATTGAAAAAATGCAGGATTTGAAGAATCTCGCTATTGAACAACCCCATGGGATTTTAGCAACTTATGAAATGAGAAAAAGAGGTCCATCAGATATCAAAGAAGTAGCACTCAAGGCTACATAAAAAGGAAAGGAAAAGGAAGAGATTAAGGAAACAGGTATTCCAGATGAAAAAAAAGCGAATTTTGTGAAGAAACTTCAGGTAAGAACTAGCAGGTTTAGAGATAAACTTCCTTTTAAATGTTTTTCCTATGGAAGAGTAGGTCACTTTCTTTATAAAGAAAATCATGAGAAAGGGGGAAATGTTCCAAAAATGAATGTTAAAAGAAGTTTTGACAGCAATAAAAGCTTTTATACTCATGAAGATAGTGAATATTCGTCCAATAATGAGGACGTTGAATCTGATCAAGATTATGAGTTGCTTATGGAATTTGAAGAATAATGTATGGATGAATATGATGATGTTTTTAAGGATGCTATAGAAGAAAATGAAAATTGTATGTATAAGGAAAATACTCTTGTAGAAGAAATAACTCAACTAAAAATTTGTCCAGAAGAAGATAAATTCACTGAAGAAGTTTTGAAGAAACAAGTTTTAGAAAACGAAAGGCATTGTGAAAATTTAGAATTTGAAATAGTGGGTCTAAGAAAGGAACTCGAGAAAACAAAGGCTCTAAAATTTATAAATCATCAAAGTGCAACGCTCTTCTCTAATCAGGACAAATCTTGAATATAGTTCAAATGGTGAAACATCAAAAACTATGAAATACTCTGAAACATGTACAGGAAGCTACGTCAATGCAGTAAAAAGATGCAGTTATCAGAATTGTAGTTCTCAACAAAAGAATGAAGGATCAAATCCTTCTCATGCAAAACAACCTTACCATAATCAAAGGGAAACATACTCAAGAAGGTATTATACTCCCATGTATTCCTACTTCAATGGTGAATGCTTCACTTATCACAATTTTGGTCACAAAGTTGTTCATTGTGTTGCTTATAAAACTATCATGACTAGAGAAGCAAGAAAACACAAGAATGAGATCGGGGCAAAGATATATTCTTATAATGTTTTCTCACGTCTTCATAATGAAATTGATTGTTCTCTTTGCAATAACTTTAGTCATAAATAAATTGAATGCAGAAGCAAAATAGGAAAAATATAATTACAAATAATGAATTAATGGTCTATCTTTGTACGCAGGAGATCAAGAAAATATATGGTACATTGACAGCAGATGTTCAAAGCATATGACAAGTGACAAAGATAAGTTTATTTCTTTTAATGAAAAAATAATAATAATAATAATAATAATGTAACTTTTGGTAATAACTCACCTGCTATTATCAAGGGAAAAGGAATTGCGTTGTTGAAGAAAAGAGTCAAGGTTGGAAATGTATAATTTTTTGATGGTTTAATACATAACTCATTAATTATTAGTCAAATGTGTGACCAAAGGCATAAGTTATTTTTAGATCAAAGAATTGCATGGTAAAAAATTTGGATACAAGTAAGATCATAATAAAGGGAACAAGAACTCCAGGCAATGTCTATGTCTTAAAAGGTAGCCAAGAGCATTGTTATTCAAGTAAATATGAAGAAAGTTCCATTTGGCACATAAGGTTGGGGCACCTTAGCTTTTCTCAATTGTACAAATCAAGCATAATGGGAGCAGTTTGTGACTTTCCCAACATCTCTCCACCTGAAAATAGCATCTGCAAATCATGTCAATTTGGTAAGCAAACAAGAGTTCAATTTAAAGATTTCAAGTAAGCCACTTGAACTTACTCATACTGGTTTGTGTAGTCCTATGAGAAATAAATCTAAAAATACTTCATACTATTCATTGATGATTTTACAAGGATGTGTTGGATTGGCTTACTAAAACATCAAGATGAAACATTTGATCAATTTAAAGTATTCAAGGCTCCAGTAGAAAATGAGTTAGATTTGAAAATCAAATGTCTTAGATCTGATAGATAAAGAGAGTTTATATTAGGTAAGTTTTCAATTTTTTGTGAATAGCACAGCATCAAAAGATAGTTTTCCATAGCTAAGACTCCTCAAGAAAATGGAGTGGCAGAATGAATGAATACAAAATTCCAACAAATGGCAAGTATCATGCTTGATGAGTCAGGAACACCTAACGGATTTTGGGGAAAAGCAGCACATACAGGCGTGGATATACTTAACAAAGCTCATGTTCGAGTAAACAGTGATAACTCCACATGAACTATGGTTTGGTAAGCTTGCAACTGTCAAACACTTAAGAAATTTTGGAAGCAAATGTCACATAAAGAAAAATGATGATAAGCCTGGAAAGTTTGAATCTAGAACTGATGAAGGAATCCTTCTTAGATAATTTTCTAGAAGCAAGGGATATAAATGTTATAGTAAAAGGCTTCAAAATATTTTTGAATGCATAGATGTTGTGATTAATCAAGCATTCACATGTATCAAAAGAGAAGCATCAGCAGATGAAGAAATACTCCCTCTTACAAGCCAAAAGGTTGTAGGAGAAGGAAATAGAGAAGCACCAGAAGAAGGAAATGAAAATACAGATACATCAAAAATACTCCTTCAAGATATGTTCAGAAAAATCAACCTGAATCTCAAATTCTAGGTGAAAAGAAATCATGAATACAAACTAGAAAAACTCTTGTTGGAACTTCTAGTTACTTAGCCTTACTATCCACAATTGAACCCCAAAATGTAAATCAAGCAAGAAAATATGAATGTTGGGTTAAGGAAATGCATGAAAAACTTGATCAAATAGAAAATACCATACATGGGAATTAGTACCAAGGCCTCGTAATAAAAAATTTATTGGGACAAAATGGGTATTCAAGAACAACTTGAATGAAAATGGAGAAGTAATTTGAAACAAAGCAAGACTTTTACGCAAAGGCTATGCTCAACAAACGGCCTTGAGCTCTATTGTTGAGCCCTATTGTTAAACAGCCTTGAGCCCCAAAAATATCTTACCATTGTCTATAGGCTGGAAAGTAGGGTGCTTGGTTACATGGGGAAAAAACTCCAAAAAACACATCAACTAGCCCAAAGAGTTCAAGCACAACGAGCAGCCAGCTTTGACAGGCAAAACAACCCCCAATGGAAAAAAAACATTAAATGTGAGAACTTTTGTTCAGCTAAGCTGCTGAAGCAGCAGGGGATCATCCTTCTATCAAAATTATTATACATAGGGGACTCACACCTGACCCCAACTACTTATAAATGCCTCCAGTGGAAATGAACCTCTGTGGGTGGGATTGATCATTAAATACCATCATCTTCACCACTAAACCACAACCCCAAGGGCAATGCATCAGCTAGTTCAACATTTAATTGTTCAGTAGTAATCATCTTGTTCCACATTTAATTATTCAGCAGTAAAGAATTGATATACCTTGTACATTTCTAGTATATCATAACATCCAAAAGAATCTGCATTCCCAACGTAGTGACAGTTCAACAGTACAAATAATAGCATGTTAGGCCACCCAAATCAAATAAATAATTAGGGCTAGGTGCACGTCCTAGATGATCTTCACAGAAGATAACCCATTGTCATATCAGCTTTCGGATAACAAAAGAGCTTATGTTAAGTGGTCCACCTCTCAAGGGCCATTTCCCGCTTCTTGTGCCTGCCCTCTCCAGGCCGCTTATAATGCTTGTCTTGACTTTAACGAAGCCTCCAAAAACACTTGTTGAAGTAATAATTTTCAAACAAAATTGCACAAGAGTTGTGTTCAGTGGTTCACCTCTCAGACCTCTCCGAACCACTTATAATGTTTGTCTTAACTTTGAAGGCAGCACTTCAAAACAAATGCTAAGTATTAATTTTTAAAACAAAATTGCAGAAGAGTTGTGTTCAGTGATACACCTCTCAAGGTCCATTTTGCCGGCATAAGCAAGCCATGTGTAGTGCCTAACCTTCCGGGCCAGTTATAATGCTTGTCTTGAGTATAACAGGAAGCAACTTTAAAAGGATGCAGAGTATTAAATTCCCAACTAAACAGTAAGAGTTGGTAAATCTATGATTATAAAAACTGACATGCTTTGCAAAACCAAAACACATTTGACTGCGTTAAGGCCAAATGTAAAAACCACCTGTAAGTGCAAAGGCCACAAACGAATCTACCAAAAAATTTGTTTCAAGAAAAAAAAATATTATATTGACAATTATGTTTTATCATTCTGCTTGGAGGTTCTTACAAGGATATTATGGTTCATCCAAAAGAGTTCCATTTTATACAAATATACAGAAAGATAATTATTTATATTGAGTCATGTTAAAATTGGCAACTAGGGCCAAATTACACTTTGGTCTGCTCAGTTGATGGAGATAATAATCCCAGTCAATCCCTCTTTTTGAGAGGACCAAGATCGATCTAAAGATCGCCAAATTTGGTCAAGGAAGATATTTGTTTATTCAAAAGGAAATGCCATAAGTCAAGATTTTGTTTAGGCGGGAAAATTTTGAAAATTTGAATTTGCCTCCAAAATCATCATGTCAAATTGTATATAAGGACATTCCCCCATCCTCATTTCACACAACTCATATTCTTCTTTCTGAAATTGGACACTGCTCTAGGAGATTAGGCAGAAGGACGAAGATCATGTTTTGGGTTAGTTTTATTCATCCTTGAGGCAGCCGAGTATCAAAGGAGGCAAGATGTTAAGTATAGATCTGTTTTGGGTTTATCTATTAGTCTCTTGCAGGGCTGAGATGCTACAGGAAGGCAGCCACAAGGTTCAGGTCAGTCAAGGAGATATGTTAGGGCTGCTTTGTATGAAATCCCTCTTCCTCTAATGAGTCGTAATCCCTGAAGGCTAATCTAGCTAGGCCACAGGCCTTATTCTTCATGTTTGATGGGTGATATTATTCAGCAGGAAGCCGCTATTCTGGAGAGGTTAATCAAGCTTCTTTTTAAGGTCTTCTGATTGAGGCAGATTGAAGTATCTAGCAAGGAAGAAGGGCCGCTGTTATTAAGATCAGATCTGGGCTCACCTGGGCTCTAAGCAACCCTCATCTCATCGACCTGATTTAACAGATCTTTCTTGGACTGTTTTGGGGTTATTCTATTCAGCAAAGGAGGCGTATTACTTGATCCAGGACTAAGCTCCTTTAGGAGGACATTTTGGCAGCCACTGTATTTTCTTCTGATCTCTGGTTAGGGCAGAATTTGCTCTCTGCTGGTTGAAGGCAGATTGCATTATTTTCCGGGCAGTTTCCTTGACATTCTGGCAAGTGATTTCTGACTTTGATTGTACTCTCTCTCTCTTTCTTCTCTGCTGAGCATTCGATTATGATTATAAGAAGAATTGAGAAAGGGTTTTCCCCATATTGGGGTTTTTCCCTGGCTTGCGCCATATCCTTGTGTTCTCTTGTCTTCAAATTCAATCATATATGTTCTTAGTTGCTAATGCGATAATGATTCAGTGCTAATAATAGTGAAATGGAATATCAAATGGGCTCATATGTATTATCGAAGTAATTGACCTATGCACCCAACATGTTATCTGAAAATTAACATGGTATCAGAGCTAGGTGAGGTGAGCTAGGTGAGGTCAAGCCCAAGCAAGAGGAAAGGCCATCATCATCAAGCTTCGATTGATCTCCTGAAGATGAGACAACATGAAATGGACTGTGATTGCAGGCTGTCTAATTATCTAACAGCAGAAGGAAGAATGGATTCTTTCCAAACATCTCCTGAAGATTATACTAAGTCTGAAGCTCTCTATATGAAATCTGAACCAAGCACATTATTCCTGAAGTAGATAAAAGTACATTTCTGAGGCAGCTCGCATAACATTCATGTGGCAGAGACATAGTTTGTGTACTGAGGCAATATTACAATAAATTTCTAAGGCAGCATGAAAGACAGATAAGTGACATCCTAGGTAAATATTTGTGGACAGTATTGTGATCAGTATTATGGACAGACAGAGGGCTGGATTGGCTCTTAGATTACTGTTCTGTTCTGAGATGGAACAGAAACAAAGGTCTGTCTAATCAAGGAGCTTTTTTTTGGGCTCCTTTACTTAGAATGAATATATATATATATATATATATAGAGAGAGAGAGAGAGAGAGAGAGAGATGCGTTGGCAAATTGGAAAGGCATGGAAAGACTGTCAACAGCCTATGGTTTCTCCAGGTTCCTGAGACAGCTGAAAAGAAGAATCAACAAGCTCTCATTATCTGTGATATTTTACCTTTGCACTGTTATGAGTTAAAAGTCAATAAGGACTGTCAGATTATTTTCTTACATCTTGATGTAGCTATTGAAAAAATAATTTCAATTTGGAACAAGGATTTCCTAACGCATGCACCTCGGCCTATCAGTCTTTTGCATCTCGAGTTCCCAAGGAAGACTCATCCTTCTAAGAAGTCATCCGGACATATGTCTGTCACACTTCAGAATCTCCGAATCAAATTGCAGACCCAGTTTAAGTAAGCAAGGAAGCATCCAGTTCACCACTGTGAAGGTCATTTCTAGCAGCAAAAAGAAGACCATCAGATCAGCACTCTTCTTCGAAATTTTTGAGCTCTGGTATGTGCATTATAATCAGTCTTGAATAGTATATATATATATATATATATATTATAAACGTTTGTAGAGGAATTGTCCCAATGATGAAAGGCATTCAAGGATCTCCTATTTGGCTACCATATCAAAGGAAAACCTTCTACTATGGTCCAAATCCTATGGTAGACCATAAAGGCCTGTCCTCAAAAGAATCTTATCCTGAGTAAATATTGAGTCTTAAGAAAGCACATCTCAGCAGCATAAAAGGGATTAAACCATCGATACATATTATAGCATCAAAAGCATGGGTACCTGGGATAAGAAATCCATGATTAATATCAACCCATACATATATAGATACTATGTTGCTCAGCAATCAGATGGATTGATCTGTCAAAAAGGGACTCCATATACCTCTTGTGAATTCACATGGATGGATGAAAGGTGTTGATGATTTGGCGGACATGTTGTGCTCCATGGTACTCTCCCATATTATTCTCTAGTCAACAAAACTTAGAAAATTCTGGACTGAGTTGAGTTACACCAGGCTTGTAGGCACTATTTATATGGAAGAAGATGATTCAAGCTTACTGTAATTCTGATATACAGTCTCTTCTGTTAAAGTTTAGTCACCATCCATATGTTATCCAATTAAAGTTGTCAAACCTGTCAGACCTCTTGCTCTGATGTACTACAGCTGTCAGAGTTTATCATTTCAATAAATCAAGACCTTCAGTAGATTTTCACCAAATGTAGTACGATTCTGGTTGAGCTCCTATATATGACTCGTCCAAGACTTCAGTAGGACCATGGGGTGATGATGACAGGACATAGGGTGATGTCTATCCTCGTATAATCCACAACCACCTCAAGCAATTATCTATGGTCTACAACCTCCGTGCTCTAATCAAATTCTGATCGGCATAATTCATAAATCATAGACCTTCATGATTACAACATCATTCATATTAAAGGCCTCTCATATGAGACCTTGATCTTGCTCTGTTGTTATGAATCTTTGAAATCTGTGTCTCCTCATGATACCAATGATCCGGATTTATGCAGGAACGCAACAGAATACACATATAAGCATAGATACAAAGATGCAACACAAATAATGCTTCATTTTATTAATAAAACAAATGACTGAAATGAACAGCTAGGTCGCTGGTAGGCATATCTCTGAGAAGAGATGTGGCTTCTACAGGCCTCTGAACTGTGTTACAATGAGACATAATGGAAATGAGCGAGCGAGGGCACTGGTAGCGTATCTCTAAGAAGATATGTGACAACTACAGGCCTCCCCATTGTGTTACAGAACTGAAATTATGGGAACAAACGAGCTAGAGCACTGGTAGCGCTTATCTCCAAGAAGAGATGTGTCGGCTACCAGCCCCTCAACTATGTTACAATGAAGCTCGAAGGCCTATTTATTGTTGAGAAACAATGTAAAATCCGAAACGTCCAAAAACCTAACCCTAGGTGATGAAGTGTTTCAACTTCCCAGGGACGTAACTTTGGCATCCGATCTCCGTTTGAGATGCTCAATAGCTCATTAGAAATTCATCCCGGTTTCCTCAAAAAGCGTCGTTTAGGGCCTCAAAACGACTCCGGTAGTTCAGGACCCGGAAAAACTGCTAAAAATAGTAAGTTGTGCTGAAACATACAAACTGAAAGAACTAATGGTGGGGGTTCAAATGGAGGTTCAAAACGTCCACCTGGATCATTAAGTCCCCAAAACGTCTCCGGGAGTGTAGAACCCGAAAACCTGCTAAAAATAGTAAGTTGTGCTGAAGCTGAAAAACTAAAAGAATTGATGTTGTGGGTCCAAATGGAATAGGTCGGTGGCCACCGATATCCCACTTGGATCATTCCTCCCTCCTTAAGAAGCAATGGTCCCCATTGCGTTAAGTTCCTCCATGAGGGGCAAATTCTGCTGAACTTGGTATTGGATTTGTCCAGGTTGTCGCGGACCTGTTGGCAGCCCTGTTGGATGTAGATGTGCCACCGGTGGGCAGTTGTTGAAGGATCTGGGCAAAGTTATCCATCATCGTGTTCCTCTGTTTCTCGAGGGCCTCCTCGAGTAAGATTTTGATAGGATCTCCTGCTCCCTCGTCTTTCTTTCCTTCTGCCATGGGGGGTTGTTGGGGTTCGTGAGGTTGAACTCCTTATACCCTGGCCGTGTTGGGGACATGAAAAGAAAAACAGAGAAAGAGCAGACCGCTCTGATACCACTGATCCGGATTTATGCAGGGACGCAACAAAATACACATATAACCATAGATACAGAGATGCAGCAGAAATAATGTTTCATTTTATTAATAAAACAAATGACTGAAATGAACAGCTAGGACGTTGATAGGCGTATCTCTGAAAAGAGATGTGGCGGCTACAAGCCTCTAAACTGTGTTACAATGAGACATAATGGAAATGAGCGAGCGAGGACACTGGTAGTGTATCTCTAAGAAGAGATGTGACGGCTACAGGCCTCCCCACTGTGTTACAGAACTGAAATTATGGGAACAAGCGAGCTAGAGCACTGGTAGCGCTTATCTCTAAGAAGAGATGTGTCGGCTACCAGCCCCTCGACTGTGTTACAATGAGGCTCGAAAGCCTATTTATTGTTGAGAAACAATGTAAAATCCGAAACATCCAAAAACCTAACCCTAGGAGATGAAGCGCCAAAATTGTGGGTCCTGTTTGGGTAAATTCGTGTTTCAACTTCCCGCGGACGTAACTTTGCCATCCGATCTCCATTTGACAGGCTCAATAGCTCGTTAGAAATATCCATCCGAGGACTACAACTTTTGAGTGAGCAACATTGGTCTACAACCCATGTTGCTCCCGGTTTCCCCAAAAAGCATCGTTTAGGGCCTCAAAACGGCTTCAGAAGTTCAGGACCCAAAAAAACTGCTAAAAATAGTAAGTTGTGTTGAAACTTACAAACTGAAAGAACTGATGTTGGGGGTTCAAATGGAATCGGTGGGTGACCACCAATATCCACCTGGATCATTAAGTCCCCAAAAAGTCTCCGGGAGTGCAGAACCCGAAAACCTGCTAAAAATAGTAAGTTGTGTTGAAGCTGAAAAACTGAAAGAATTGATGTTGCGGGTCCAAATGGAATAGGTGGGTGGCCACCGATATCCACCTGGATCAAGGATGTGATATATTCCTTCCCTGATGGTGTTTTTGCATCATCCTACCCATGTAGTCTGAGGCACATGAGAAGTACCTCTCATCTGGGCAATGAGTTGGGAAAAGTGGTTAGGGACCATAGCACTAACGATGCACGCAACGCGTACTGCCGTAATCCCTATGCTAAGATGGATGTTGTTTATCTACTTGATTTGGGATCAATTGAGGTTCTACCTCCAAACTAACTATTGTCAATGGAGAGTGGCAAGGTCTTGTGACTCACTCTCGATCAATTCTGCTTTATTATTCACATCAGTGTTCAACAGAGCAGAGTAGAGTAGAGCAGAGAAAATAGAGATGGTTCATGATAGCCAGATGGCATAATGATATATGGCAGCAGATGGATTGTCAGGTGGAATTCTCCCTAGTTGAGAGGGAGTGTTAAAATTAGCAACTAGGGCCAAATTCCACTTTGGTTTGCTCAGTTGATGGAGATAATAATCCCATTGAATTCCTCTTTTTGAGAGGACCAAGATCGATCTAAAGATCCTCAAATTTGGTCAAGGAAAATATTCGTTTATTCAAAAGGAAATGCTATAATTCGTGATTTTGTTTAGGCGGGAAAAAATGGAAAATTTGAATTTGGAATTTGCCTCCAAAATCATGATGTAAAATTGTATATAAGGACATGTTAAATTTGGACAACTAGGTCCAAACTCCATCTTGTGATGCTCAGATGAAGATTCCAATATTTGTATTGGATTCCTCTTTCGGAGAGGTGTAAAATCGATATAAAATTGATTTTAATCTGATGAGCAGAGCATTTATTTTGAATTTATTATTTATAATAAATTTAAGTGTTAAGGTTTTACACCCCCAACAGATGTGTCACACACCTCAATGATGGATATAAATACAGTTAACGTTGGAGAGCTTTTCACTCATCTCATCCACACACTTCTCATTGGATGTCACATCTGCTAGCGCTCTCACGTGAAAAGGACAAAGTAGTCAATAATTAAAAGGATGAACTTCAGTAACAGTTTCCTGACTTAAATTTCTTTCATGTATTAGGTTACAAAGTTTGGACTGCATTGCCAGACTTTGGTCAACGCATGGTCCGTTTGAGTTGAAATTTTGTGGAGAGTTCGATTTTTGAAGGCCGTACTCATTGGCACAAAAATCGAGGTCAAAAGGTTGACCGAAGTTGGCGTTGCGTTGACTTTATTGTTGCTACCCTACGTTGACTTTTTCTGGACTGCGTTGACTTTTTTGGGGTTGACTTTGAGTTGACTGGATGATTGATTTGAGGACTGTTGTGACACATTTTGGGTTGGCCGACCAAGAAGACTTTGTTGGTTGAAGCATCCTGCTGACCGCCGTAACACACCAACACATTCTCCTGTTTCTGGTTTGTCTTCTATAAATCCACTGGTATGTTCTATCAGCGTTTTTACTTAACTGTTTATGTGATTGTTGTTATAAAAGTAAATTTGCATCAAGCATAGAAAATCTACATAAATTTACATGGTATCAGAGCTGAGGTGAAGACAAGCCCTAACTTATAACAATCACCAAAAGAGAAAAATGGGCTCCACAAGTTATGGCTTCAAGGAGGATGGCAAGCTGATTGGAAGGGATGACTTCCATGCTTGGAAGATGATATTAGATCTCAAATTGGAAGACCATGATCTCATGGACTATGTATTGGGTAAGATACAAGAACCTCCATGCTACTTTCACATTTCTTTACCTAAAACCAAGTATAGAAAGGGAGAATAAACAAAGCTAATGATCGAAGACATATAAGAGTCTGGTTGCCTATATATCTGAGCTAGGCACATCCAAGGAGATGTATGAAAAATTGATCCTAATGTTCAAAGTAAACAATGTGAACCAAGTGTTATTCCTCAAGAATAAGTTGAAGAATATGAAGAAGGGCCGGGATGAGTCTGTTCAAACTTACTTTCTGAAATTGACCGAAACAAGGAACAATCTGTTGGCTATTGGGGAGACAATAGCTGATCGTGAGATGGTTCTCACCGCACTTGGAGGACTCCCATATGAATGGCAAGTATTCACAACTACCATTCTCAACAATAATACCATTCCTAACTTTGATGAGCTTCTGAATACATGCAAAGACAAGAATGAAGGAATACGAAAATGACGAAATCTTTGCGTACGGCCTCATTCTAGAAGAACTTTGGTGGTCCAAAGTACAAAGGAAAAGCAGGGACCCAAGGAAAGAAGGGCAAGTGTTTCACTTGTCATAGGCAAGGTCACTATGATAGAGAATGCCCTTTCAAGAAGGATTCTCCTGATGATGATGACAACAACAACAATCGGAGGGATGACAATCAAAGGAACAACAAGTTCCAGGGAAAGAGGAAGGCTTCCTCCGACGGAGATGATCAACCTTTCAAAAGGTCAAGAAATTCCAGGTATGAGGAATCACATGTTGTTGATAAAAGAAATGAATACATTCTTGTATCTGCCCTCTCTGTTGCATCTCCACCCGACACTATGGATGTACGCCGATAGATAGTGGTGCCTCAAGACACATCAGGTTCAAGGAAGCACTCTTTGACATGGTTGAGAAGGATACTAATCTGGAAATTATCCTTGGAGATAATGCCACATCACCCGTGAAAGGGACAGGGACTGTGACCCTCCACTTGTCTCAAGGACAAGTCCTACATTTGCAGTATGTACTCTATGTACCAAAATTGAAGAAGAACCTTGTGTCTATATCAGCCATGGAAGACAAAGGTTTCAATGTGGCATTCACTGATGGAAAGGTGCGCATGTGGAAGAAGAATCTCAAGGAAGCTATCGTGATTGGTTTTAGAGTTGGAACACTCTACCAGTTTGAAGGAAGTCCACTGGGAGCTATGACATGTGATACTATCCGACAAACTGAACTATGGCACCGGAGGTTTGGACACCTTCATTACAAGACCCTTCCCGAAGAAAGGAAGGTGGTGACAGGGATGCCCGATTTTGGAAATAATCATGAAGGTGTATGTAAGGGTTGTGCCGAAGGAAAGCATACAAGGGGACCTTTCCCCTCAAGTGTCACAAAGACATCGATATTTTGCAACTGGTCCATTCTGATCTATCTGGTATGCTACCCGTGACATCCCTGGGAGGATATTCTTACTATATGACATTCACTGATGACTTCTCCCGCAAAAACTTGGATATACTTCTTGAAGAAAGAAGGATGAGGCTTTCATGTGGTTGTACCTTCAAAGCCTTTAATGGAAAATATGACGGGGAAAGAAGATTGAGATTTTGAGAATTTGTATTCTTGAATATGAGTCAAATGAGTTCAAGGACTTTTGCGAGCTTGGCATTAAGAGAGGGAGACTACTCTGCTATACTCTGAGCGGAGATGGCGTTGCGACAAAAGAACGAGGACCATTGTGGAAAGTTTGCCCATGCCATGCTGTGACCGGGGTCTACGAGAGTTTATTGGGCTGGGAATGTTGTATACATTCCAAGCAGATGCCCTCATTCCACTTTGGACTCCAAAACTCCCAGAAGAGGTTTTCAGCAGTAGAGAGCACGACGTCTCACATTTTAGAATTTTTGGATGTCTATTTATTTCATGCCAAAAGAAAAGAGAAAGTAAAATTTGGATGTGGGAAGAAAGGAATGTTTGTAGACTCTGACGAAACCTCTAAGGCCTATAGAGTCTATGTACCTGGTCAAAGGGAAGTAGAAATATGCCATGATGTCACTTTTGATGAAGATGCTTTCCTGAAGAAAGTAGTAGATCTTCCGAGATCTGAGCAAAATCATGAAGCAAGGCCTAGAAATCAAGAAGAGCCACAGGATGAGACAATGCCTGATGTTGAAGGACCAATGGACCCAATAGATCCATCTCCTTCACTGAGAAAGAGACCATCATGTCTTAGGGACACTCTCGAAGATGTCGAGGGACATGCTGCCTCGAGGGAGACATTCCGAGAAAGCAAGAAGCCATGTAGATACCAAGGGTATCTGACTGCCATGAGTACTATTGTACAATCTAAACCTGGATCTTTTGAGGAAGCCGTACATAATCAAGTCTGGAAGGATGCTATGCATGAATAATATGAGTCCATAATGAATAATGATGTCTGGGATGTGGTTCTAAGACCGAAGGACAAATCATTTGTCATCGCGAAATGGCTCTACAAGATCAAGCATGGATCTGATGGAAGTGCTAAAAAGTTCAAGGCAAGATTTGTTGCCCGTGGCTTCTCTAAAAAGGAAGCAATAGATTATGATGACATATTTACACCTGTGGCACGATATACCACCATTCGATCAATCATAGGCCTTGCTGCTACGCAAGGATGGAGTCTTCATTAGATGGATGTCAAGACCGCTTTTCTACATGGTGCAATAAAAGAAGAGGTGTATGTAGAACAACCTCTAGGGTTTGAAGTCCGGGATCGGGACACTCATGTCTACAGGTTGAATAAAGCCCTCTATGGGTTGAAGCAAGCACCCAGAGCTTGGTACGAGAGGATAGATAGCTACTTGATGAAGCTGGGCTTCACTTGAAGTAATGCTGATCCGAACCTTTACTTCAAGGCTTACAGGGGAAGCCTCTCATGCGGGTGTTGTATGTGAACGACCTCTTCTGACGAGGGTGTTGACCCTCTCATTCCCTTGATACAGAGGGAGCTCGGCTAGCCGAGTTCGAGATGAAGGACCTAGGACTAATGCACTACTTCCCTGGTAGGCACGGAAGTGCTGGCGAGAGACTGGAGAGATTTTCCTTTCTCAAGGAAAATACATTGTGAAGCTTCTGGAAAGATTTAGTATGGTGGATTGCAAGTCCGTGTCAACACCAATGGAGCTCAACTTCAAGAAGTTGAGTGGCAGCGCTGCTGAGCCCGTATTGGCAAATCCTATTGAGTATCTTCAACTCGTAGGGGCCCTGATGTTCTTAGTGAACACTCGTCCATATATATGTTTTGCAGTGAACACTTTGAGTCAATAGATGGTTGAGCCTCATCACTTTCACTGGGTTGGTGCCAGGAATCTTTTGAGATACCTTCGGGGCACGATAAACCATGGGCTGAGATACACTGCTAGGAGCGTGACACTCCGTGGATATACTAATGCCGATTGGGCTGGCAGTGTGGTGGATCGTAAGAGCACATCGGGATGCTGCTTCAATCTTGGTTCTACTTCGATTTCATGGATGAGCAGGAAGCAGAAGTCGGTGGCTTTGAGCACCGCAGAGGCCGAATACATTGCAGCAAGTATGGCCTGTTGTGAAGCAGTTTCATTGCGAAAGCTCTTTAGTGAGTTGTTTGGACATGTGTTAGATACCACCGTGATACTCTGTAATAACCAGAGTGGGATTCGCTTGACCGAGAATCCTGTGTTCCACGACCGATCCAAGCATATTGATATCAGGTACCATTTCATTCGGGATATGGTATAGCGAGGCGCCATAAGGCTCAATCATATAGGAACTGATGAGCAGGTCGCGGATATTCTCACTAAGCCCCTGGGGAAGGTCAAGTTCCTAACCTTCCGTGAGAGACTTGGTATCGTGGAATGACCCTACGATGTGGGCCATGTTGGACGATGAGCTCGAGGAGCTCTGGGGGGCTTTGGGGACAGCTTCTCGGAGCTATGAGCAACCACAAGGCTAGGCTTGCCAAACCTTGTTGGTGTGCTTGGACCCCACCGTTGTGATTATTGAGTTGGTTCACCTCTCATTATCTGTGCCCCGTATGCATCCTACCCATTGATTTCAGGGCTCATGGGAAGCACCTCTCATTTGGCCAATGAGGTGGGAAAAGCTAGAGACTAGTAGCAAATACTGATGGACGCATCAGAGATTGCCGTACTCTCTATCTAGGATGGCACGGTCCAACCACTTGATCTGGGATCAAGTTTAGTGAGGTTCCTGGACCTCCGCCCGACTTTGGGCTCGATGAACCAACTTCGGGTTGGTTGGAGTCTCTTTGCGGTAGTCCGATAGAGGTTTCGGACTCTCCGTCGAATTTGTCATTGGGCTCATGTCTTTGTGGATCGACCTCCTGTCAAACAGCAGGCCAAATAGGTGCTGCTACGGCTGGGAGTGACGCACGATGTTTGATTGCAACTCAGATAATCCATCTCCTGCTGAGAGGGAGTGTTAAATTTGGACAACTAGGTCCAAACTCCATCTTGTGATGCCTGATGTAGGCATCTAATATTTCAGATGATTCCTCTTTCGGAGAGGTGTAAAATCGATATAAAATTGATTTTAATCTGATGAGCAGAACATTTATTTTGAATTTATTATTTATAATAAATTTAAGTGCAGGTCGGCCTCAAGGTTTTACACCCCCAACAGATGTGTCACACACCTCAATGATGGATATAAATACAGTCAACGTTGGAGAGCTTTTCACTCATCTCATCCACACACTTCTCATTGGATACGAGCATCTAAGAAGCAGTTCTCACGTGGGAAAAGGACGAAGTAGCTGCAGCTGGAAAAATGACGAAATTTCTGCAGTTAGGGTTTCTGGACGAAATTTTCTGCAGTTAGGGTTTCTGGGCAAGTTTGACCAGCGTTGAATTTGGTCAACGCATGGTCCGTTTGAGCTGAAATTTTGTGGAGAGTTCAATTTTTGAAGGCCGTACTCATTGGCACAAAAATCGAGGTCAAAAGGTTGATCGAAGTTGGAGCTGCGTTGACTTTATTGTTGCTGCCCTGTGTTGACCTTTTCTGGACTGCGATGACTTTTCTGGGATTGACTTTGAGTTGACTGGATAATTGATTTGAGGACTGTTGTGACACATTTTGGGTTGGCCGACCAAGAAGACTTTGCTAGTTGAAGCATCTTGCTGATCGCCGTAACACACCAACACATTCTCCTATTTCTGGTTTGTCTTCTATAGATCCACTGGTATGTTCTATCAGCATTTTTACTTAACTGTTTATGTGATTGCTGTTATAAAAGTAAAGTTGCATCAAGCATAGAACATCTACAAAAATTTACAGGACATTCCCCCATCCTCATTCACACAACTCATATTCTTCTCTCTCAAATTGTATATTGGACGTTTTCCTATGAGATTAGGCAGAAAGACGAAGAGCATGTTTTGGGTTAGTTTTATGCATCCCTGAGGAAAACCAGAATCAAAGGAGGTGTTGTCGACAGATATTGTCTCTCCTAGAGACAGTCTAGAGTTGCCATAGACCAGTGCCTAGGACATCTTAGCATAGCAAGGAGCATATAATAACGCTGGGGTGTCAATCCAAAGGCTCTCATGCTATCTCTTGTAAAACAAGGAAATTAATCTAAATGGGACCAGACCTCACAGAAATTGCCACAAGGAAAGTAATGTTGCAGAGACAAGATGCAAAGCTCCAACACAAAAGCATCAGACAGTTAAGAGACAATTTACTGTAAAGAGGGCCGATTCAAATAATATGCCACGGAAATCAAGTATCAGAAGGTGTATGCGGTGAAAGAAATATAAGAAGATATTAGTTAACTTTGGTTTGATACCCAGATACACAACAGAACCATGTATGGGCTTATCAATCTAAGAATCCATACATGACAATGGCGTTTTAAAAACACCCTCCCAAAGCAACTAATATAGCAGAAAGATGGATGAAATGAACATGAAACAGTATATCATGCCTGAGCCATATTTAAAGCGCTTGACTAATCCAAGTATGGGTATCAACTAGGATAAATCCTTACCTAAAATCAGTGAGCCACTCGCATTCCAGTACATGATACAAGCAGATGGATAAAATGAAATGTTGTATTAAACACATAAAAGGAAGTTACATACTGTGGGATACCAAAGACCAGAATCCTCTAATACAGATAGAACTCCTCCTCACTGAGACCCTACGGGCTCTGAGCCTTCATACAAGAGCTTATACAAAATGTATACAAAAATGCCTTTCACTGCACAATTCTCTGATAAAAATCTGGAACCCTTACAATGTCTTTCTTCTGGGTTTTTATAGAGGAAGAAGAGAAAAACCCCAAAAAGAAGTCGGTGAACATTTAATTGGCTCATTAAAATAGGAATGGTGAGAGAGTGCTCGCTCACACTGTTTGACGGTGCTAAACTGCTGTAGGTACTCTGCTGCTGCTCTATGGAGTAAATGCTGTAGGTGCAGATTTCTCCAGAGATAAGATATGCGAAATAAAATATGTAACATTCTGTACTTTCCTGAGGGAAAAATCTGTTGAAGTAAAACCTGGAGGATATGATTTTTAAGCACTTGTACTTTTTGCCTTCCATCTTTTGAATTCACATCTAAGATCTTAAATGCCGGAGGCTGGATTTCTCGATCATTCCCTGATATTTTGTTGTTGCTCCATTAATATCCCTATCTGCAAAATCTTTATTTTAAAAGGCTCTGGAGGGTTTGATAGATTTCGAACCCAACTGTTTTAATGAGAGCTGTGTCGTGACAGCTTTCCAGATCTTTCCTCATAAATTTACTTCTGAAAAAATCGTCCTTCGGAGCAACCTCGGCTTCTGTAGTGGTGGCCTTGAGTAATAGCCATTTCTTTGTCGCTGCAGACCTGCAAAAATCACAAACATGTCAAAGGAAATCGGACCAAGGTGTGATGGATGCGGCGATGGCCATGGAAATGGTGATACAGACTGGGGCAAACTGGTGAGATGGTGCAGGGTGGCGGAAAATGCATATAAGTGGCGGAGAGATGTTTTGTAGAAGGTTGGAGGTGTATGACCTTCAGACAAAAATATAGGGAGACTCACGATAATGGAACAAGACCACGTGGAGTGATGATGTGGAGCGTAGGCTACGCGTTTTGGTCGACCGCGGGGGTCAAGCAGATCTAGACCGTCCAATTTCCAAAGCAATCTACGGTGAAGGACGCGTCGAAGAGCAACGAAGAGGTGGGCCAGGGGTACTGCGGATAGGAACTAAAGGCCGCGCAACTCTGGAGATTAATAGCCGTTGGATTGAGCGCTTAGGATCGGACGGTTTACATGAATTTCGCTGCACGTCATTGCTCGGAAGTTAATGCGCGATGAGCGGTGGTATTCAAACAGTGACGTGGGACGCGTGGCTCTCGCTGAATGGCATCGCTGAGATTTACGAAATACCACCAGCCCTTCAAAGGCAATGCGATGGGATCAACTGGTTTTGGGCAGTGGTTTTCGGCGAGGCGGGGACCACCATATGTGTTAATCAGACGGTCCAGGGCGCGCGTAATAGGCATATGTGTTAGGCGCCTTTTGGACTTAACACCCGGTCTTGAGCCTTGGTCACATTGGACGGTAAAATATAGAGGGCCATGACTGAAAGGGGCCGGACATCTTGTGACCTTGAATATGTAATTTGCGGCACTTTCTAACCATTTTAGGGAGCGGGAAGGCAACGATAAGCGAAAACGAACTTCTTAAGCCACAATGGAAAATTTGAAAGGTTCCGGAAGGCCGGAAAGCCAAAAATTTAAATGGGGGGCTGACATGGATAACAGGAGGCAAGATGTGAAGTATAGATCTGTTTTGGGTTTATCTATTAGCCTCTTGCAGGGCTGAGATGCTACAGGAAGGCAGCTGCATGGTTCAGGTCAATCAAGGAGATATGTTGGGGCCGTTTTGTATGAAATCCATCTTCCTCTGATGGGCCGCAATCCCTGAAGGCTAATCTAGCTAGGCCACAGGCCTTATTCTTCATGTTTGATGGGTGATATTATTCAGCAGGAAGCCGCAATTCTGGAAAGGTTAATCAAGGTTGTTTTTAAGGTATTTTGATTGACGCAGATTGAAATATCTAGCAAGGAAGAAGGGTCGCTGTTATTAAGATCAGATCTGGGCTCACGTGGGCTCCATAACTACAAGCCCTAACAGCAGACTTGTGACTACAGGAACCCTCATCTCATCTACCTGATTTAACAGATCTTTCTTGGACTGTTTTGGGGTTATTCTATTCAGCAAAGAAGGCTGTATTACTTGATCCAGGACTGAGCTCCTTTAGGAGGATATTTTGGGAGCCACTGTATTTTCTTCTGATCTCTGGTTAGGGCATAATTTGTCCTCTGCTGGTTGAAGGCAGATTGCATTCTTTTCCAGGCAGTTTCCTTGATATTCTGGCAACTTATTTCTGACTTTGATTGTACTCTCTCTCTTTCTCTGCTGAGCATTTGATTATAATAATAAGAAGAATTGATAAAGGGTTTTCCCCATCTTGGGGTTTTTCACTGGCTTGCACCATATCCTTGTGTTTTCTCGTCTTCAGATTCGATCATATATGTGCTTAGTTTCTAATGTGATAATGATTCAGTGCTGATAATAGTGAAATGGAATATCAAATGAGCTCATATGTATTATCGAAGTAACAGACCTATGCACCGAACATGTTATCTGAAAATTAAGAAGTCAACTATCTTTGCTTTTGAAGTGATTTCTACCTATGGTTTGAAGTTATTCCAGGGTGTAGTATTTGAAAGCTTGTCAAGGAGGGGATTCAGAGTCACAGTTTCTCCAGCATTTTGTTGCAAAATAAAAAGCATAAATTGTGAAACACTGCACCAAATTAAGCCTTTGGGAGGTTGAACAGGCTGAAAAGGGAATGTTAAACTCACTCCATGTTGCACTGTATCACTTAATATAGATGTGAGAATATAAAGAATTTCGTGTTAGAAAACAATAGATTGACATAAAACCAGATCTGCACTATAAAATAGGAGCAACATATCTTTTGCAATAATATAACAAAATTTCAAGAGAAAAACTGTTTAAAAATCTCTGTAAAGTCTTTGCAAATGATCACTCCATATGACACTCAATGTGTGTTTTGAGGAAAATATTTTGGAATGATCTCAATTTTCTAGTTATAATTTATACAATGACCCCAAAGAAGAGCATTGCATTTCAATTGACAAGGAAAACTGCATAGATATTAAGATACTGGCAGCTTACAACGCTGACACTATAAGACCTGCAATCTCACGTAAAAAAACAATCGCAATTTTTCTGTTCTCATTATTCAAATTAAATGCAATAGGTTGCAAGTCAAGGTAAGGCTGACAAGCAATAGTTATTGTTTCGGGGCAATGAATAATTGATCTAGTAACGGAGCCAGTAAGTGCGGCGTCGGAACCAGTTGTAGTCAGGAAGGTTCTGAATAGGTCCCATTGCTGCAATGGCAACATCCTGCAGGGGCAAAAAAATTAACTCATGAAATGCAGGTCATGAAAAAGTAGATTGCTGATTCTTTAGTGCCTAATCCTGGGAGCAATATGCAAGCTCCATATAACTTACCCTATCAAAGATGAATCGGTTAGCTACTCGCTTCACTGTAGCAGCATCAACTGCATCTATTCTAGCAAACAGTTCTGCACTTGGTATTCTCCTACCATAAGTAAGCAACTGCCACAAGAAACATCATCTGTAAGAAAGCAACAAACCTTATCTATTCGAAAAATGATAACTAAAAATCAATTAAGGATACAAAACAAATGCTGACAAAGAAACTCTACCTGACGGCCAATATCTTCAGCTATAGGACTGGTGCCATCAATATGAAGTTGCAAAGAAGATTTCAACTGCACAAAACAGAAGTCCAGACATCACGAAGAGATTAAGTTTGAAATGCAAAATTATGACGTAAAAATAGCTAAAATATTCTTAAAAAAAAATTCAAAGGCTGGCAACAGAATAGCGCCAAGCGACTACCTACTATGAGCAAAGGTAGCATTGTCATGATATTCTTGAAGCAGATTACTAGAGAGCATGGTATCCAACATAGTATAGAGGGATTTCCATGAATGGCTGAATTATTTGAATTACAGACTCAGAAACAGGTACAAAAACAAAAACTTAGATCAGGTAAACATAATACAAAGAATACACTAGTGCAACAACTCAGATCAGATAAACATGGAAAACAACATTTGACTCGCAAATAATCACCAGTCAATTGACCGAATCCTGATCATAGATCATGGATGTCAGAAGGGTAACATGATTCTGTAATGTCTCCAATGAATTAATTTCCCATGGGAGGACAGAATAGCCTATCCAACTCTGTAAGGTCTTCATAAAGGGTGAAAACCCAAATTATCCAATGTTTGGGGCAACATTGGGTAGATTTTGTGTCAGCTGGGGCAAAAAGCCCAAATTTGGAGGTTACGCTTGCAATCTATAAAGGATGGTTGGATTCAATCATCATCATCGATTTGGATTGGAATATCTCTGATTTGCTTGAGCCTGAGGCTCTGGGGTTCTAAGACCCCTTCTTCTGAACTAGTTTCGGTGGAGATAATCCCCCCCCAGCTAGTCCCCTCTGATTTCGGTGGTAAAAGTTTCCACCCTAGTCAAAAAAGTCTCTATATCTATTCTGTTGATTAAGCACATTGAAGAATCTTTCTGTTTAGCTAAAAGATTCGTTCTGGTCTTGAACAAAGGGGGTATGATCTGTTGTTGGTTGGACGGCAAAATCTGAGGACAGCAAAAGCACAGTTGAGGTCTGTTTCCCCTCGTAAACCCAGCAGCGAAGATCCGAGTCATATCTGAAGTTTTGGCTGCAGGACAGGGCCGCAAGGCCAAAATATTATTTCTATTGGCAGATCCTAAGGGTAATTTTTCGGCTGAGCGGAGGCATGCCATGTTAATTCTAGATAACAATGGTATGTTCTATGCTTAGCACAATTTACTTCAATGTTCCTTAGTAACCCAATCTCATTCCAATTATATTCAGAAGCAATCACATTAACTTAATCACATTGATAGTAAACGCAGATAGAACATAAACAAAATGCAGAAGACAAGCCAAGACAAGAGGACACAAAATTTGGCGGATGCCAAGGAAAAAACCCCAATGTGGGGAAAACCCTTTTGATCAATTCTTCTTATTATTCTTCAATAGTTCAGCAGAGAGAGTACAAATATCAAATTTACTTGCCCAAAACTGTCATGTCAAAGTCAGCAGACAACAAGTCAATACCAGCCCTAACCAGAAAGTCAATGCTGGTCAAAGCAGCACCAAAAGGTCCTCCAAGCAGCTCAGTCAACAGCAGTCCAATTCTGCCTTCCAAGAGAGTCAAAGTCAACCCAAAAAATAGTTTGGTCAAACCAGTCAAACACTGCCGTAATTTCTGTGGTCAAACCTGAAATCAACGCTGAAGTCAACACTGGTCAAACTGTCCCAAATTCCTCGATTTCTGTGCAAATGAATGCCTTCAAAAATCAGATTTCTGCCCTGAAAACCGAAATCAACAGAGGTCAAATGACCCCTGGTCAACGCTGCTCAAAGCTGGCCTATTCCTCTGAAATTCGACCTGTTTTTGACCCAGAAATATTCGTCCTCCTGCCACACATGCGAAGAAGAGAGAGTCTGCTCCAAGTTGTACAAAGCAATCAAGAGATGAGAGAGAGATGTATGATGTGATGAGCGATGTCCAAATGAGGAGAGAGGTCACTCCTATTTATACAAATCGTTGAGGGTGAGGAGACACATCTCTTGGGCTTCATAAGCCTACATTTGACTGAGGTCGACCTTGACAATTTGCACATGTGTGAAAATAAATTCAAATCATACTTCAACGAGTCCGAATGAAATGATCTTTAGATCAATCTTGGACCTCTCGAAAAGAGGAATCCAATAAAAATATCATCTCCATCATATGAGGTGTCCAAGGTGGAGTTTGGCCCTAGTTGCCAATTTTAACACTCCCTCTCAACTAGGGAGAATTCCACTTGCCAATCCATCTGATGTCACTGATTATCATGCCATCCTGTATCATCTCTGTCATCCTTGCTCTGCTCTGCTTTGTTGAAACATGAAGTAATAATGAAGAAGAATTGATTGAGAGTGAGCCACAAGCCCTTGCCACTCTCCATTGAAAAAAGTCCATCCAAAAGTAGAACCTCAATTGATCCCAAATCAAGTTGTTGAACACCATGAATCCTAGCTCAATGTCGAATTCAGGCAGGACCCTCATAGGAGGGTCTTTCCACGACTCCAAGACCTTCCCCAACGGCTTCATGAGAATATCCGCGACCTGCTCATCAGTCCTTGATGTGATTGATCCTTATTGCTAACCGCTATATCATATCCTGGATAAAGTGGTACCTAATATCAATATGCTTGGAGTGGTCTTGGAACACATGATTCTCTGAAAGGTGAATCCCACTTTGGTTGTCGCAGTCGTAGTCTTCAAAACCGACCAGTTTGAACCAGCAACTGGTCAAACCGGCCAGTCAAAAGCCTAGTCCAGCCAAACCGGCCAAAAAACCTGGTTTAAGGAGCCATTACGCCCAAATTTCCAGTCTGACTGGTGCTAACCAACCGATTAAGGATAGAACCGACCGGTTTAAGGATAAATCAGTCGATTTCGTCCTTAACCGACCAGTTAACTGCCATGTTGCTAAAGGAACCCACGCATGGCATTTTGAGCAGCTTAGGGTTGTTTTGGAGGGAAGAGGAGGGTTGTTTCCCTCCAAAAACACCCTCCCCAATACTTTATAAGCAAGGGCAGCCTCTCATTTGTCTCACACATCTCATTTGGAGATTTTGAGAGTTTGATTGACACCTTGGAGAGTGTTGATCTTTTCCTAGAGCAGTGATCTTGGAGGCTTGGAGTTGGAATTGGAGCTATTTTGGAGACAATTTGGAGTTGTCAGTATAGTTAGCATCTTCTAGAGGAGACTAAGGAAGCTAGTTTGCATTTCTAGATAAGGATTTTCACTTGAAAAATCTCTCATTTCACTGTTGTCCATGGATTAATTTTTTTGTGTTCAACTATGTTATTGGTATCAAATATCTAGTCCTATGCTAACAAATTTTGTAGGTTACAATATGCATTTTTTTTCCTAAATTTAGCCTTGGTTTTCCATTTATCTTAAGCTGCAATTTTTTTTAAATGGCAGATTTCTTTGCAAAATTTATTATTTCAAGTCAATATGGCTCCAAAAGTCAAGGACAGTGCATGGGCCTGTTGTGATGTGGTTGATGGAAAAATGATATGCAAATTTTGTGAAAAATCTATGGGAGGTGGGGGTATTCTCATACTGAAACAACCCTTGGCTGGGATAAGAGGCCAAGTAAAGCGAAGTGATGCACCAAATGAAGTGTTAGGTCGTGTTAGGGCAGAATACCTTTCCAAGTTTCAAAATTTTGAGGAGACTAAGACTAGGAGAAGGTCATCCAAGATGAAATTGAAAGGAAGAAGGAATTAATAGAAGCCATGAAAGAGACTGGGTTTGATGATTATGAGATTCAAGACTCCACTTCTATCCCTAACACCAATGACCCCTTTCACTATGTTCCTCCTCTTGGCCAAAAATCAAAACCAACGAAGAGACCAAACATCCAGAGTTACTTCTCATCCACTGCTAATCCACAATCACTTCTTCCTATCACTTCTTCCTAGCCAAGTCATCAACCCACTTTGGATCAACATTCGAAAAAACAATGCAAAGAAACCTCTTATCAGTACATTGCCAGATGGTGGTATGATGCAAATATCCCATTTAATGTTGCTAGCTCACGTTATTACCATGCTATATAGGATTTTGTTATAGCTGTCGAAAAGGGCTTCAAAGGCCCTAGTGTGCATGACTTGAGGGGATCTCTTTTGCAAATAGAGATTTCTTCCATTGATGAGTATTTGGCTAAGTATAGAGAGTCATGGCTCAAAACAGGTTGTTCCATCATGTCAGAAGGATGTATTAATGAAAAGAACCACACTATCATTGATTTCCTTGTTTCTTGCCCTCAAGGAACAATGCTTTTGAGATCAGTTGATGCATCTGATAAGGTGAAGTATGCAACCCTTCTATTTGAGTTTTTGGATGAGATTATTCAAGAAGTGGGGGAGCAAAATGTTGTGTAGGTCATCACAAATAATGCCTCAAACTATGTTCTTGCTAGAAAGACGCTTGAGTCCAAATATAGGACCATATTTTGGACTCCATGTACTGCACATTGCATAGACCTCATGCTTGACGACATAGGCAAAATGGAGTGGGTACAAAACATTGTAGAGTATGCCAAGTGCATTACAAAATACATTTACAACCACTCATGGGTATTGAAATTTGAGCCTAATGAGGCAAAACACTGGGCGCAAAGAGCTTGTTAGGCTTGCAATTACGAGATTTGCAACTCACTTCCTCATGTTGCAATGTCTCAATTCTCAACAGAAAAACCTGCAGAAAATATTTTCTTTTGATCATTGCACTGAATCTCGATGGGCTCGTAGACAAGATGAAAAAGACACCAAAAAGAAAGTATTTGACAATTATTTTTGAAAAAGGTCTGCAGAGCTTGTAAAAATTATTGAACCCCTTGTTAAGGTGCTAAGGATGGTGGATGGGGAAAGTTGGCAATGGGATACATTTATGAGGCTATGGATCAGGGAAAGGAGCAGATACGGGCAGTTTACAAGGACAAGTTAGCTAAATATGGTCTTATATGGGAGATCATTGATAACAGACGGAACAATCAACTTCATCGTCCTATACATGTAGTTGGATATTTTTTGAACCCAAAGTATCATTATAAAGCTCGGCTAGGAGATCTGTGGGATGGGGAGGTCAAAGCTAGATTGATTGATTGCTTGGAGCACATGGTCCCTATCCATGCAGACCAGTTGGAAATACATAAACAAATTACTCTTTTCAGTATGGCAGCTGGTACCTTTGGAAAAAACTTGGCAAAAATGGCAAGAGATGTGGATTTGCAAATTCGTCGGAATCTCTTCAAATTCGGAGGAGGCCCTGGGGACACACCAGCATAGTAGGGTCTAGGAGATCGAAATTAGTTTGTCAGGAAATTGATGCCCTAGGTGCCCTAGCGTGGCTAGACCTAAAACAAGGAGGAAAAATTGAAAGAATATGGTTTAAATGACCACCTTGTGATGGATCAGTGCCTAATTTCTCTTGGGGATATGGAGTCAAGGAGAATTATGAATATGGACTTCATTTCTTACTCAAGGAGGCTCTCAAAGTCGACTTCGTCTAATGTTACAAGCAAGAGAAGAAAAGTGTCCTTAATAGCATTTATATTTCGTTGCAAATGGAAGAGGCTTATTGAGATAACACGATCTCTAGGACAATTCATTCATCAAACATGGCCCATACATAGAGATAAGCTAAATAGAAACATAATTCCACATTGATGTTGTAAATGCATGCAGCAATTAGCCCTATAAATAGTGAAAATCTCGTAACCAATGTATGCAGCAAAATAAAAGAAAGTAGCGTTGAAGTTGCACTTACATGTAAGAGAATATATCCAACCAGCAACACATTTGCAATATAAGAAGCTCCAAGATAAGAAGAACCCAATCCATGTATCAAAATTCATCCATTATCCAAAAATACCCACCAACGAAAAAGTGTGAAGTTCTCTAATGAGAGAATGATCCAAATCCAAGTGATGATACAAATGAATCCATCAAACTCCTATTTATACACTCATTAGGAGTTCGAATTACCTAATGGGCATACATTAGCCCCTAAAAATAAAATAATGTGCAAATTAACTAACTTTTGGTGACAAGCCCACCAAACTAGCTCACAAATAAAATAATAAGCCTCTCAAGAGGTCAAATAATAATCTACGCATGTCGTAGGGCCCTCCACGAGGCCTGATGAGGTCCATAAGTGCCAAAATGATGAAAAGGATCCTCAAAAGTGATGGCCAAGGGGATGGCCCCTTGTTCTTCAAACAATAAACATGTGGTGCTCCCAGTGGGTGTGGGGGCACACCAATGACCTCATGGGTCTCCATATGAGTCGAAGATGCCTATAGACCATCTATAAGAGCTCTGATGATGGAATGAATGTTATCATGTCATCGTACAAGTCCTGCGACACCTTCCAAGTGTGTCGCGCACCTGGTGGGCCAGCTAGGCATACTGTACCAAATGCATCTTCCTCGTCCAAAAGATAGATCTCTAGCAATATCTGAACATCTATGGGGATCCATGGAGTGTTGTCTATTGTTATGGAGGCCCATGGCTCTCTACACACTCTATATGTGTGCCAATGTAGCCCTCTGGAGGGTTAGGACCTCGTATAGGGAAACCAAACCCAAATGGACACCATCTGCAATCCCGCATAAGATCCAATGTGCCCCCTAGCCTTCCAATACAACAAGTCATTAAAGTAATTGGGTGAAAGAGCTTACAAACCATGGACAACAATTGGACACTTCATAATGGATTGCCCTTCCACAGTGGGCTTTGGCATGTGCTAATGTCTCCAAGCTCCAAAGGGGGTTAGCTAGGTACCTTCTTAGGTGGTTTCTACCTTTAGAGGGAATAGTATCTCCAAGGTACATCCCTCAAATGGTGGTGTCATGTGATAAAGAGGTGAAATGGAATAGGGAATGAGAAGGGCAACCTTGTGTCACATATCAGGGCACAAAGGTAGGTAGAAAAAGGGAAGCCCACATCTAGGTATATAATGTGTAGGAGGGAGCAATCGTGGTACATGAGGTACCCCGATTGGGTAGGGTGGTTCATTGCCCTCAAAGGGTTGGGATAATCATGGGTTCCTGAATGATAAAGGAGGCTCATGTGTTCCTGAATGATAATGGAACCAGGGTGACGACCATGGGCATGGGGTAGAGCTCATGCATTAGCTTTTGCCCACATGCTACATATGTTTGTCCCGGCCATATTTGTTGAAATTTGGTACCGGAGGACAGGTGGTTCCCTAAGGCTTTGATCTTTGGCCTAGGGAGTGTCCAAAAGAATTTAATTTTTCTCCTAAAGTGACTTTATAAAGTTATAAAGTCAAATCTAATTTAAAAGTGACTTTAAGTGATAAAGTTACTAAAGTGACTTTATAAAGTTAAAAAGTCAAATCTAATTTAAAAGTGACTTTAAGTGATAAAGTTACTAAAGTCTAATTTTAAAGTGACTTTAATAAAATCAATATAAAATTAGAAAGGAAAAAGTGACTTTGGAAATAAAAGACTAAGTGGGTCTTTATTAAAGTGGGGTGAATTAAAAAATAGAAAGTGAGATTTAAATGAGCATTTAATCTCAGCCCTAGATCTCAATCTACCTCAGCCATTGGATTTAGAGATTCCCCAAAAGTCACTTAGGGTTAGGTTAAAGGAGGAAAAGGAAGAAAAGGTCATTCATTCTTTCATGAGCAGATTGGGAGAAGGAGAGCAAGAGAGCAAGGGAGATTTCTGGGCAGTGAGGAGAAGGAGGCAGCAGCTTGGCACGCATTCCAAGGCAGAATTTCAGCAAGACATTTCAGCAAGACAAGTTCAGCAGATTTAGCAAACAGCAGGCAGATTTGTTGAGCATGGTTTTCGAGAAAAGGAGGCCGTAGAGCAGGGCCGTACAGCAAGGTTGGGCACAGATTTCGAGGCAGCAAAGGGGCTGTTTTATTTGGCACGTTTTTCTAGGCAAGCCATACAGCAAATGGCTGTACCTTTGCACGAAAATCGAGGCAGATTCCGTACAGCAAGTTTTTGTTGTCTTTTGGCACAAATTTCGAGGTCCATACAGGAGCATTTATTTCTGTTTTGGCACAAATTTCGAGGTGGCCGTACAACTGCATTTATTACATATTTCTGGGCACACAAATCGAGAAATCCGTACAGCATTTATTGTTGTTCCTGTTTTGCTGTTTGTACATTTTCCGAGGCGGTGGTTAAGCACGGAAAAAGAGATAAGTTGTAAAACTCTGTTTGCTGATTTTTATTTTGCTGAATATTTCTCTCACTGTAAAAAGCATTTTTCCAGAAATAAGAAGGAGCTTTCGAACTAGTTTTCCCCAAGAGTTGTAGGGGGTTTTTCCAGGGTCACCTTGACCAAAAATTACTGTGTTATGATGTGTTGAATGGCTGTTTGTTACTGCTGTTTTTTATTTCTGCATTTTCCAGCATTCTGAAAAATTTCCAGAATTTGTGTTTTCAGCAAAATTTATTTTCCAATTGTTGAATGTATGGTTATGGGAAAGGGCATTTAACTATTTTGGAGTAATAAGGTGAAAACTGAAAACCGGGGTGGGAAACTGTAAATTTCTACAATATTTTGCATCTTGCGGTACATTTTCCTGTTGAATGTGACCATTTATGCTTTTACTTTTTCTTTTTTAGCTGCTTCAACCTCTGAGGCATCTTTTCAATCCTGACCCAAGGTGGGGGCACAAGGAAGGGGAGGCTAACTCTATGTGTTCCCAGGTGGGAAAGATAATGAATGGGGTTAGGATAGATGGAAGGAGAGTGATATGTGTAGATGAGGGAGCAGGACCACGCAACCAAAATTGGGGTTTCCCCATGTAGTACCACCCTAAAATAAAATGGTCAGTAACGGAGATCTCACGGAACTATGATCCAAGGGTAACATCCAAAAGAGGTCAAGGGGACAAAAGCACAAACTAAGCCCATTCTTTCCTCCGAATCCCCCCACTAATCCATGCCGAAAAGTGTCCATGTTAAGTAAACCCAATACTCAACTACCAAATGACAAGACATACCTTTGGGTTCGGGAGGCCAACCTTCAAACATATGATCAATACAAATGGGTGAGGGATCACATGGAAGGCCCAGGTGGCAAAGAAATGACACAACGAGCTAGTTGGTGGGTGCAAGGGGTCGCTGGTTGCCATCTAAGGACCATCATGGGAAAAAAAAAATCTCCTAGGGATATCACCCACGAAGTTGTGGGTAATAGGCCTATTCTAAAATCTACACAATGGAATCAAGGATAAGTCTCTAATTAAATTTGTCGAATATTGATTTCTTGATATATTTTTCAGCTTGTTAAGTCTTTTGCAGATTTTTGTTGATTTACATGAGTAGGCCTTTTTTGAAAGTCCACATGATATGGTTTAGCAAGGAATGGAATTGTTTTAATTAATTTTGTCAACTATTGATTTGTTTAATATATTTTTTAGCTAGTTAAGTTTTTTGCCAAGATTGATCCAAATGGGTAGTTGACTACTAGTCTTTGGATTCTTTCGACAGCTCCAACTTGCCACTTAGTTTGAAATTTATCAATATAAGATTTTCCATTATGTGCTTTCAAAATAATTGAATTAGTTCATGATTAGAGAAAAAACTGTATGCTTAAATAGTTACAAAAATGATAAAAAATGACCCATGCTCACCCCAGCAGAAATCCATCAAGTATTAGCTGATTTTAATTTACAGAATACAATTTTCCTTTTCCACCAAATGAAACATTTGTAGCTTCATAGGCCAGACTAACTATCATTCTCGCACTATTACTAAGGCTACATGCTCTTATAAAATTTCAAACTTCTCAAGCTAAATCAGTGGTAACATTTCAAGAGTATGCTACTTAACTCCACTACAAAAGTTGAAAGATAAACAGACTAATATGAATAAGCAAGACCAGATAAATAACACCACAAGGCAAGAGAAACCAAATCCAGAATGAGAACTTCATTCAAATAAGCTATTTCTAAGTTATATCTTACTGGACCAAGTTGAGAGAGCAATTGCATAGTGAAATACAACAGATAAAATCATAAATCATGTTAAAAATTTACTGCTCACAGATAGTGTCAAATATACCTGATTGCGTGCTCGGGTAACATCTGCATCGGAAACTCGGTAAATCAACTTACTGATTTGATGCATTATTACATATGCTAAGTCCTCCAACTCATCTGGCTGAAAACATGAAAGGGACATTACAAGTTATATCAGAGCAAGACTAATTGTTTACATTTTTCAACAAATATCCATTTGCCAAAACACAAAATCATGCTGTTTGAAAGGCAGAGAGAGTGAAATGTCAATTGGACCAACAGCATGGATGGAAATAAAATATATCATGATCTTCTATGTTTCAGGATATGCATTAAATGAAACTGATCGGATATCAAAACCCTATATAAATGGTAAAGGGCATGAAAACATGAAAAGCACATTATAAATTATTTCAGAGCAAGACTAATGGATTTACATGTTTTAAGTTTTAACAAATATCCATTTACTAAAACATAACATCATGCACTTTGAAAGGCAGAGTGAGTGAAACAAATGTCAATTGGACTGCCTGCATAAATAGGAAAAATACAATAAAATGTTTTTTTCTATTTCAGAATATGCATTAAATGAAACTAATCGGAGGTCAACATCCTAAATAAAGGGCATAAATGGTGCTTGCCTAGGTAGAATATAAAAAGCAGCTAATCCATTAACTATTGCAAACCCAATGTCTGTTGCAAGGATCGTATTATGACAGGGCCAACTTGCAATTAGGCAAAAAGAGAGTGCATTAATTTCCAACTGTTTACTGTTTACAATATCACTTTTAGCTAACTAAATGTTTACAACCTAGGAAATAAGCCAATCTTTTTGAGGATAAGTAAGGCCAACAAGAAGGATTTCTTTTGAGGGTGGCTAAATAGACACTCACAGAATACTTCCATGGACAATCCAGCAAGTGGACCCAAAACATAGGTTTTTGAGTCGCCATGGGAAAATATAGCAAATTCAAGAGTGGGTAGACAAAAAGGGTTCCTTAGGCATTTGTTTGATGATTTCACTTTAAAGGTAAACAATTTGAGACAACCACCCATAGCATTTATCAATGTGCAATTCAGTTTTTGTTCAATGTTAGCCACTCTTTGTCTTTAGAGAATGGGAGGACTGACTGATTTTCTCGAAAGTTTAAACTTTAAATTCTATAAAATATGTTTTTTTCAGCCTTTCCTCAAAGAAACAGAACCAGAAGCCTATGGCTTTTGATTCAAAACTTGTTTTGTCAAGCATTTATGCATGTGATCTTTTTTCTTACACGGATTTCTAGTGTTAGTTTAGAAGAGCCAACACTGTACAGAATATACAGTATAAGAGGCCTAAAGAATGCTGAGTTATTAAATGCTTTAAAGAAACTCATTTTTTTCAAGGAAAAACAGAAGAAAAGCATTTACTATTGAGTTGTTTGTATTGCAGAACTGGTTGGAAAAAAGAACAAAAATCTTAGGATAAAGCACTTAAATTTCTGTTTTGGGATAAAAATTTAAAGCTAACTGGTTGATTATAGCCAGTACTACATTTAAACTGTTGTGGCTTGTTAAATGAGTGGTACTGAAAAATGCCTAGATACAAATATACCTGGAAATAACATTTATGCCTCCTTGATCACTGTCCCTGAACAGGTTCAAAGTTTAATCTAAAACTTGCATTATTGAAAAGTACAGACTCTTTAAATTATACTATTACATTATATGTCCCAATTTGGTGAGGAATTGACAAGTTTTCTAGCAATTGGGTGAGGAATTGACAAGTTTTTGGTGAGGAATTGACAAGTTTTCTAGCAACTGGGTGAGGAATTGACAAGTTTTGGTGAGGAATTGCTGTTGAGTTTTCTGCCAAACAATTACCTCTGTATCAGACTTTCACGAAAAAAGAAGTTGTGGGGTTGAAAGAACCCACAAAAACCCTTTACGGGAATTCAAGGGAAAAATTCAGTTGCAAGATTTACACAGGCCCCAAAATACCCATTTGAGAGACCCAACAGAGCTGCCACTTCCACATGATATACATAGGAAGAGCAGTCCTTTTTTATGTAGGAACAACCTAGCAGTCTTTGATCAATGGAGGGACCAACATCAAAGCCATATTTCTTTACAGGATCAAGGTTTGGAGACAATTTCTGTCCTTTATGGACTGAACACATGTTGAGAGAATGCATCTATCATGCTCCAACATATGATCTATTGAAAACAGGTGATCCACCAAGGCATTGTCCAAGCTAAGTTTGGGGCCCATTCTTTAAGCATAAGACTAAACGATCTACACTTTTGCCCTTTCATGGGCATATTTTCAAATGAGTTTTGCCCAAAATCCAGCCAAAAATTGTTGAAATGGTAGATTTGAGTTGTAAATCTGTACAAAATGTGTGCCTTGGGGTTTTTCCAAAACTGCAAATATATTTATGCATTTCAAACAACCAAAAATAACCTTGTCACCAAAATGCATTTCAAACAACCAAAAATAGCATTGTCACCCCATTCTTTATGATTCAAAAACATTTCATATTTGTTCCCTTCCTTCAGAGAATCCATACTCTACAGGACTTTGCTTCTGACCAAGATAGATACCCCTATCTCTCTCTTTACTCTTCCAAGGGGATTGTCCTTCCAGGACGCAGTTGCAGCAAGTTTCCAAAGACCACTTGCTTCCTCTAGTCCATTGGTGTTTTTATAGTCTCACTGGTTTCAGTGATTCTTTGGATGACCCCAATTAACTCCTCCGCCTAAAGGATAGATCAACAATGTTGTGAGGGATGACGGATGACATCTATCATGCATACATTCAAAGCATTCGAGTTGGGCCCAAGATGGCCTTTTCATGAGTGTTTCATATAGGCACAAAGAGGTGTCATTGATTTTCTTGACTACATCCAAGGCCATTTAGTACATGACCTCAAGATCCGCCTCAACCAATCACAGGTTTGGTCCCTCCATCTACAGATTGAGGCAAACAAACACATTCCACAATATGAGAGGATGTGTTAATTTTGTCACCTCCAAGAGATCAAATTTGAATTTTGAAGAGCACTTTGTTTTCGAAGTCCCCATATACTACAAGATTTTGGGGAGATTCCGTTGCTTGTTCTATGACTCTCAAGATTCCCTTCCAATTTTTTCACTATCCCGACCAATGATGCCTAGCCTTATAATTTCACGAGGCACTGACCCATAGATGAGAAATGTTATACCTCTCCAAACCCAATACTGCCAAGCTCAACACTTTTTTCTCAGCCTATCTCGATTGCTAGAGGTAGTAAGTGCTAGCCAAGCTTTTCACTACTTAAGCTCATTGGTGGAAAATCAACAAGACAACAGATTTCCTCCCACCTAACCAAGAAACATCACACATCTATGATATCTCAAAGTCAAATTCACACCATAGTACATACACAATACTACCCATCAGGTCCGATTAAGCAACGAAACTTCTATTAGGGGATTTTTCCCCTTAACCTTTAATGTTAAGAAAGATGGTTCATTTCGCTCCAAAGCTCTTCACACAACCATAAATCTAGGCCCCCCCAGCCCCAAGTACTCTTTGAGGAACATCATCAAGCTTTGCATTAGTCCCTTCATAGGGATAAAGGAAGACAAGGAAGAAAGATAGTTCATTTCGCTTTAAAACTCCCACAAATATAAATCTAGGCCCACCTTTGATCCAAAGGTCCTCCCACAATTGTAAATATAGACCACCTTTAGCCCCAAGTACTCGTCAAGGAACATCATCATGCTTTTTGCTCCTTTCATAGTGATAAAGGAAGACAAGGAAGGAAGATAGTTCATTTCACTCCAAAGCTCCTCCCACAAGTATAAATCGAGGCCCCGTTTCAATCCAAAGCTCCTCCCACAATTGTAAATCTAGGCCCCCCTTCGTCAAAGTACTCTTTGAGAAACATCATTATTGCATTGGTCCCTCGTAGTGATAGACAAAGACAAGGATACATTTTCTCTGTCTTTCTCATATCCTTATACCTTTATTTCTAGTTATGACATCGATGTTGAGCTAGGGCCTCACACCTTAGCAATTTATTTTCTTATGCTTTGCTTAAATCATACTCCTCTCTTTTATTATCAATTGTAACTCTCCTTTATCTCTAACCTTTTAGCATCTATCAATTGTTCTCAAGTCTAGACACTCCTATAGTCTATTAACTATTGGTTGTACTCTTTGGTCCTACTCTCGAGTCCCATTGACTTATTTCTTAGTCATTCATTGGAAATTAATAAATTTATCCTCTTATCTATTGAAATCTGCTCAACTTCATTACCCTTGTCACAGTGGAGTTTCTCGACCTCCTTGTTTATTATTTGAACTACTTGGAATGTTTAGCGCAACCCTTTGGCAGAGTCATCCAATGTGGACCTTCCAACCATAGTTGAAGAAGAAGATTTGTGTTCACATCAACTTGCAAAGTGACCTTAAGGAATCCATTGATATCAAGTTAGTGGCAAAATTCAACACCATCCTACAAAATACATTAACCTCTTAAATATGTTCTTAAAATTCCAAAGCACAGATCATTGTTTAAAGAAATGTTTATTGATGGCTAAACCACCCATACCCAATTTGGGGTGGCAAGAAGAGGAGGGATTCTCATTAATCCCGAAGGAATAATTTTTTTATCGTTATGCCTGGGGCTTGGGAAGGAAGACCAACATCCAAGCGAAAGCTTATGGATTATCTCTTGGCCTCATTTTAGCTCATCAAAGGGAATTAAGGAAATGAAAATTTTGGGTGATCCATTCTTTGGTCATTAGGCACATGAGCTCCAATTCTTCAACCCAGAATAACAAACTCAATCAAATTCTCAAAAGAGCCATTGGCATGCTCCCTCCCTTTGAGAAATTGCAATTTTTTCACATACTAAGAGGCCTAAATAAGGAAGCATATACACAAGCCAATAAGGCTTGCCAAATGAAAGAAGACCATAACATGGTCAACGAAATTGAAGGTTTATTTACTCATCGCATAAGTTTACAAATGAATGTCTCAAATTCTATGTTAAAATTTTGCTCCTCCTCCAAGGTACTCTTCCTAAAGTCTCTAAGCATGGTAAAAGGGATTATATAATTTCAATAGTCTAACCCTCCCTCCCCTTGGGCCCGCTCTCCCTCCCTCCCTCCCTCCCCGTCTGCTCTTCACCCTCCCCCCTGCCTCCACATCATCATCCACCTCACCCCCCCCTCCCAACCTCCCCCTCACCCCTCCCCCCCCCTCCCAACCTCCCCCTCAACCCCCCCCCTCCCGCCTCCACATCATCCTCCACCTCACCCCCCCCTCTCGACCTCCCCCTCACCTTTCCTCCACGCCTCCATCTCACCCTCCCTCCCCACCTCCTTTGTACATACCCCCTGTCCCCTCCCATCTGGCATCATTTGATTTCTTCCCTCCCTCGTCCCTTGACACGAGGCTATAATCATGGGCATGCAAAGCCACTTGCCGTGGTGGATGGGTTAAGTGTGGGAACGCATCAGTCTATCCTTCGTATCTAGGTCCATTACCTGAAGAATCAAGCAAACTCCATGCGAAACCCCTCAAAGAGCGAGTCATATTTACTCCTCCTGGTTTGGATCAAATGGTTCGCTTGCTTGAAGGTTCAAATGCGTGAGGTGAAGGTTGTTTCAAATAACAAGGTAATCATGGAAACTTATTGGGATCCTGGAGACAAGCAGGTCATCTCTCATCGCCACACCAACGCTCTTGTTCGGCTCAGTCTATAAAATGTGGGTTAATTGTTCAAATCTCTGTAAGGTGAAGACGTCGGGCTCTATCCAGTGGGTTGTAGGAGATATGTTTCTTTGGTAGGGTCCGAGCTGTCAGTGGATGGTCTCGGTGGTTGGCAGTAGCCCAAACCCCCAATCTAGTGAGATTCACTCGCATGTATTCTAGTTTGGCCGGGAGGGAGAAATTGGACCAAGAATATCGCAAAGTCTCACTATGAAAGGTCTCACTATGTCAATTGTCATGGATGTTGGTTTTTGGGGTTGTCGCCGCCCACGCTCCGGCAATGTCTCGGGTCAAGCTATGCATAAATGGGAAAAATGCCCACGTTTGGCCTCTTACTCCCCTCCCACCTATGGAATATGTGAAAGGGAACACACTGAATTGAGAGCTAGTATGTCCTAATTGCAAAGGTTGTTTCAACAACAAAGGAGTGAGGCATGCGAAATGCAAGAGTTGAATGTAGAGAAGAACACGAAATTGATGCACTCAGAATCAAGATTGAAGATCTCCAAATTCAGCTGGTTATGCAGGACACCCATCCAGCAGAAGAAAGCACTGATTTCGATCTCAATCGTCCAGTCGACCCAAAAGATTAGTCTGCCCCAATCTCTCTGTTTGGAATGTCTAGTTTTAAATGCATTTTGTTGTTGTCACGATACTGTAAAATCTACACTAGTACATTAGTAGTCGCTAAATAGTTTTTTGTAATTTTGAAGGAAAATTGTGCTTGGTTAAACAATTTGCCCTCGCAGCTTATGAAGCCCATCAATGGCAATGTACTGAAAATGTAAATGTACTTTCATTTAATATCACTTGTTCATATGACATTATTTTTTAATTAAAAATATAGAATGGGCATAATTACTTTTGAGATAAATCTCAACCTTTGATCTATGAGTACTACTAGGAATATTCTAAAATATTCCATGGAGATTAAGTCCCTAACATCCATCTAATAACCAATATAGATCCTTCTTAACTCCAAATCTATCAAGCGTCGATAAGGATCAAACCTCTCAAAATGCAAACTTCTTTTTGAGTGCAAAACTTGAGGAAAGGTTTGCACCTCAAGAGATTTGATTCCTCTCAAAACTTGGTATATCCAGAGTTAAGATGAATCTATACTGGTTCTTAACAATATTACTTTATCTCCCTTTCAAATCTTCTTCATTCTTTGGTCAAATCTAACCTCTTAGATACCTTCATCTTATTTAATTTTTAATTATTAATTTTGGTTAAATTTACCCAATTCTAATGTATATCTTTAGTTTATTGTTAGCCTAATACCCTATTATGACCTTGTCATGTACTCCTTACTCTCAAAAATAGCTTCATGAGTCCCTAATGATGGGTGGTGCCAAGGCTGCATGGAATCTGGGCGCTGAAGCGAAAGCGGGAGCAAGGAGCGACAATTTTCAAAAGCTTCCAAGTCAGGAGCGAATTTTATATAATATATATTTTTATATATTTTGATGCATATATATCAACAAAAGCATGTAAAATGATGAATTAGATATAAAAAGCATAAGAACATGAATTACACCATATAACCTCAATCATCTAGAAGTGATAATCTTCGTCAACCACATGTCCATAAATTACATGTTACAATATATCGAGTCTCGTGATTCATCAATCTTAAAGTTTCAAACCTTCAAAATTCAATATATAACATTTGTCATCACTAAAGTTGTACTTGTAATCATTACCAAACTATAACAAAGAATATCAAACATGAAATGAAATGTTTCAAGTTTCATGAAGCATCATATTCATAATTCATTACCAATGAGTTATAATTGCCAATTTCAAACTTCAAACTTAAATTGTCATATATATTGTTTCCAAAAAATACCATAATAAATATGAAAGAGTCAATAGTTATAAAAAGTACTAGAAACTCCCCCGATCGGGGTGCATGCAAGAGGATTGTCCCACTTGGGACTCAAGCAATGAGTGATTTGATGGTTATTAATGTGGGAGGGCAATCATGGCAAGTGCGCGGCGTGTGTGACAGATATGAGGTGATGTGAGGAGGCGTGACAAAGAGCAAGCTAGGCAGCAAGGCGTGTCGAGCATTAAGCAACCAGGTGGTGGAGGTTATCGTCAGTTCTCTGCATGCAATTTGGTCGTGGTGTATTGCGATTCTGGGAGCTGAGGATCATTGGTCGAGCTCCTCTCCTACAGCTTGTTTGCACAACAGGCTTCGATTGCAAAAGGGTCTCGGTGCAGGCTTCATGGCGATGGTTCTAGGGTATGTTTTGTCTCTTCCCTTTAACCCTTGCCAGAGACATATTGAAAATGTGGCAGTGGTTAATAAGATTTGCATTCTCTCCTGTGAATGGATGACTATGAGATTCGATGTGGTCTGTTCGTTAGAAGGAAATGTTGTTGATTCTGATGTTTCTAAATCAGTTTCGGTTTTGTATGGCATTTTATTGTTTCGCATGGGAATGTATGGCGTAGTATGGAATTTGTCTTTGTGGGAAGGGTAGTCGTCGTGGGAAGGGTAGCCGTCATGGTCGGCATGATTGGTTCTATATTTGGTCGAATTGGTTTACAATTAGGACCTATAGGATGTTAGTTTTGGTTCACTATTACTCTGAATTTCGATGTGGGAAATGGCATGAGGAGCAGTCTAGTAATTCTTTCCTCGAAAGGAAACTGACCCACCATGGGTGGTATTGTTTTAACGTGGTACTAAAGCACGAAATGCTAGCAGTTGGAGAAGAGTACCAATGGCAGGGGGACGCCCAATTCTGTTGTGCTTTTATCATAAATGAACCTAATTTTATATGTTCCATCTTTCTGTTTTTTGTTAATGCACCAAGCGTTAGTAGGTTGAGAAGTCCCCTAGTCTGTGAGCTGTGGGCTTCTGTTCGACTAGCGATTTGGCTCAAAGATTGTTTTGTTGCTCAGTGGGGATCAGTGAATATGGCTCGACCAACTGCAGTGAAAAATGAAAATGATACAGGGGGGCGCAGGCGTCGTCGTAATGCAGCACCTCGGTAGGGAAGAGGAACTTCCTCCTCACAACCACCAAGGTGGACTGGCCGAAAATCGCAGACCTAGCATATCAGTGTTGCGGCTCAAGCTTATGTCACAGCCACCCCTGCCTAGGTGAGACAGATGATTGCTTGTTGGTAGGTGGACCTCAACCAGCGCGCTGAACAGGAAATACAGGAGGAAGAATGGAGGCTATTGGTTTTGGACCCCAATAATACCTGCTGCGGGAAGCAAACAATTCATCTCCACTGGATGATGAAGAACATAGTGACCAGGGAAATTATGAACACAACAGGTTTCATTAAAACAAATACAAGACTTCAGGAAAACCAGAAGGAATTCCAACTTGTCCAATTTCAAATTCAACAGCAAATTGTTTGGTTGGGTCATGTTGAACAGCACATCAACTGCCCCGCCTCAGTCAAAGATTTCGAGTTCCAGTGCAAAGGACCCTGCTCCAGTGGAGTCCTCAGAGGACTAGATTTAGATGCTTCTTTTTTTGTTGTTTTTGTTAAATTTTGATGTTGTATATGTCGTTAAGTAGTACTGATGTTAATAGGTTAAGAGTGAATTGGGTTTTAGACATTCAGGCCTATAAGGCTAAGTTTGACAGACTTAAGAACTTCAAATTTGGATGGCGTATAACGCATTCCAATGGCCAACAGACCTGGTTTCCCAATGGGTAGGTTGAGGCCACGGAATGTCTATTATGGCTGTAATCTGCTTTTTTACAAATGAATGAAAGGTCCTACTAAGATTACAAAAAATAAAAATAAAAAGTATTAGAAACTAGAAAAGACAAGCAAATCTATTATCTATTACATTTTCCTCTCACCGCGAGAAACTTCTAATTTCTTTTCTTATGGTTTATTGGGAGTCTCCTCCCACATAGTCGAATGGCCATGTCCAAAACCAAAAAGCACATGACCTCCACATGAGGCTATAGATGGAGGTGGTGGCAAAGTTGGTGCAACTCAAGCACTGCTAGTGGATGGATGATGGCAATGGCATGGTTGTTGATGTTGTTGTTGTTACTTCATCATCGTCTTTCATAAGTCCTGCTTCCAATTGTTCCAAATGTAAGGCTCCATCCTCCAAATTGTCCTCCTCCAAGTTGTTGTCCCAAGTGACATATGCTCTATCATATTGAGCCCACTCACTATAATGTGTCAACGACCTCAAGTTGTACTTTTGTAGTGTACATAAACCAAGCTTTCTGCCCAATTTTCATTAAGGCAATTCTTTTTTACATTGTGGATGAAGTTATAAGTTCTCCAACACCTCTCTGTAGAAGAAGTATTAACCACCTGCGAAAGCAGTTTAACTGCCAATTTTGCCTAGTATTAACCACCTGTGAAAGCAGTTTAACTGCCAATTTTTCCAAAGGCCCCCCGAAGCCATACATGTTCCACCACTTAATAAGATCCATTCTCTCTATCATCAATAGCATGCAAAGAACCAAATGCTCCAGCCTGATTGAAGTATTTGCCTAATTCTCCACGCAATCTCGCACACTCCTCCCTGTCAGGCACTGGCTTGTCTAATACGGGCACATACCCATTTTGTACCTGTGGATCTGTATCTGGCTTTATCCTAACCCACCCCGAGGTGTAGGTTGGGCCAACCAAGATGGAGAGTAGTATTTTGGCGTAAGGACATACGCCAAAGCATGGAGTGGAACATTAAGATTATCCCACCTTTTGACCACATGTTTGTGAATATGATCATACAATATGGGATCTTTCGACTCAAAAATATCTTTTATTTGCCCTAGCATGTTATCCATCTACTCATACACCTCCCCAATTACTAGCACATCTATATCTACAAAATGAATCATGTTATAAATGGCCTTGGTGAACTGCAAAGCATTCCTCACACATGTCCAAAATTGAGCATCAAGAACAGTGTCCTCCACCTCTTGAAAATCCTCCTTGTCAGATGTCATTGCAACCTTGTCCTTTAATATTTGTCATGATTCACTTGATACCATGCTAGCCAATGCCTCTCTTACCTTCAAAAGGCACCTGAAGATGAGGTAATAGCTAGCAAATCTAGTTTTTGCTATCTTCAATAGGTCTAACCTTCAATACTACGAAAAAGGCCATGATTATTACTATGATTGGTAACTAATCTTATCATTTTTTTTCCTTTCTTGTACAATGAACCAATCCATTTGTATTGAGGTTCCTTTATCTTAATAATACCATGCATCAAAAGGTTCATTGTGTGAACCAAACACCTGGACCAAAATATGTTAGGGTATCTATCCTCAATAATTGCTCTTCTTGCCTTACAATTAGAAGCATTATCAGTGATGACTTGGATGACATTGTATGGCCCAATACTTTCAATTGTTTGAATTAATGGTTTTGCAATGTTGATGTCGGTCTTAAACTTATCTGAGTAGTCATGAGATGAAAGCAAGACTGCACCAGTGGCAGACATACGAAGAACATTTCTTAATGGTTTGCCTTTTACATTTGTCCAACCATTCGATACAAAGGACAGTTCTAGCCTTGTCATACCCAGGGCTCTTGTATCCTTTAGGGCCAAATTTAATGCCAATAAGGTGAGCGAAAAACATTGAATGGTATGCAACATGCATAGAGAACCGAAAAAAATTGCATCCATGTCATCCTTACAACCTTATTCAAGGAGTTACGATATTGTTTTACGCCTTAAAGGGATGTTTGTGTCTGTGGTTGCAAATCCATTAACATGGGTGGGAGGCTGATAGAGTTCTTATAGTTGCTCTATGTGTGCTAGTGGTGTCATGTTCACCCTTTGATCTTTTTATTTGGTGTTGTGCTTCCTCCTCTTCCCTTATATATTTAGTTCTTTGTTCTGTTGACACATTTGCACAGGTTTTGGTTCCTATTTGTTTATTCCCATCTCATGCCATTTTCCCACATAGATACTTTTTGGCACGGGTATATGAACCTATGTAAGTGGCATTGCAATGGGGGCATACAAATTTAGTGCTTCCATCCCCTTTCCCTCCTCCAAGCCTTGTGACATATTTCCACAAGGGTATTTGGTCTACCCTACTTTTCTTTCCAACATCTTCACTCCCATTATCCTCCTTCTCTTCCTCTTGGTACTCCTCTTCTCTAGGGTATCCTCCACCACTACCCACTTCTTCATAATCTTCTTCTTCTACTTCCCAATACCATCATCATAGCAAAAAATGGAACCAACAAGATAAGGCTAAGCCATTGATCTGTATTTATGTAGGAATGCAACAGAATACACATATAACCATAAATACAAAGATGCAGCAGAAATAACACTTCATTTCATTAATATCAAAGAAATGAACTTTGCTTACAGACAAAATGGAAATAACTAGCTAGGGCACTGGTAGCTTATCTCTGAGAAGAGATGTGGTGACTACAGGCCTCTGAATTGTGTTACAATGAGGCTCGAGGGCCTATTTATTATTTAGAAACAATGGAAAACCCTAAACATCTAAAACCCTAACCCTAGGAGACGAATCACCAAAACTATGGGCCCTATTTGGGTAAATTGGTGTTTCAACTTCCCGATGGCGTAACTTTGGCATACGATCTTCGTTTGACGCACACCATACCTCGTTAAAAAGATTTATCCGAGGACTACAACTTTTAGTGTGAGCAACATCGGTCCATAGACCCATGTTGCTCCTGGTTTTCCCAAAAAACATCTTTTAGGGCCTCAAAATGGCTCCGAAAGTTCAGGACCTGAAAAACTACTAAAAATAGTAAGTTGTGCCGAAACTAAAAAACTAAAAGAGACAATGGTGGTGCCCCAAGTGGAATAGGCGGGTGGCCACCAATATCCACCTAGATTAGCCATATACTCATCATGTTTGTTGATGGTTGAAATTGTTGCCTACAATAAAATGAGGGAGTGGGAAAGAGTGGGAGAAGAGAAAAACATCTAGATTCTAGATTCATTGAACATTCAACATATTTTTACACAAATGTTACATGGAAAAAAATGGTATTAGACCCTACCTTTTTCGCTCTCTAACAATCTCCCTTCAATCTCCCAAGCTTGCCAGCTGCAACAATCTCTCACAACATCCTCAAGCTCAAACCCTCTCAAATGCTCTCAATCTCTCTTTCTCACAAATGAAATGGTGATAAAGAGGGAGGGGAGGAGGCTTGTATTGTGTTGCCCCTCTTTTCCCTCCCAAAAGTCACCCCTCTTGCCTTGGCTATGCACGAATTTTGGAAGGCGTAGGACCATATCGTTGTTCGCAATTAAAATTTGCTCTCGGAGCGATATAGGGGCAATCGCTCCCTACAAACCAAGAAGCGTGCTCCTGGGGTCGCTCCCCTAGCGCTTCTGAGCAAAGCACACTTCGAGAGTGGATTCGAGGAAGGGGGGCACTTCCCACAGCCTTGGGTGGAGCATCCACCCAAAATGTCAAACACAATCTTTTCCAAAAGTAAAATTCAATAATATATATATATATATATATATATATATATATATTTCAAATTTCTATATATAGAAATGTACTTATTTTAAATTTTAAATTTCTATATATAAAAATGTTCTTATTACATTTTTAAAAATAATAATAATAATTTAATTTTTTAATATATGCGCATAGAATTGATGATATATATATATATATAGATGTATAAGTCAGATAAAGAAAGAAAAACAAAAAGATAAAAATTTATTTAAAAAAAATATATATATATATATATATATATAAATTAAGGAAAAAAAAAAAATTATAAATTAACGAACAAAAAAAAAACTTTAATGGAAATATTGAATTTATATATGCTTATTAGTTAAATTTAAATATGAAGTTATGAAATGTAGTGGTTACAAATATGAATCATTATTTTAATTTATACGGTTGAATGGATCTTAATTTATAACGACTATATATATATATATATATATATATATATAACAATATTTTATTTTTAATTATACATTTATGATTAAATTTATTAAGTCTTTATATGTTTATTGTGTTCTAAAATATTATGGTTACGAATATGAATCATTATTATTTAAATTTATTTATTTTAATGTGATATGCATATTATGATTTTTCCTAGAGAAAATTGTTTATAATTTTATTTGATAAAAACAAAATTACAATATAACAAATTGCACTGAATTGATTAATTGTTTTTGTAACTCCATACATTTTATTATTTTTTTTATTTTATCAACACTATTTTTTCAATTTTGACTTAATGCTTCATTTTATGAACACTACATCTCTCCTATATTGAGGAGACGTTGGAGCATTGAAGCTCAGAAATGATGATATATATATATATATATATATATATATATATATATATATAATATATATATATATATATAATTGAATGATGATGTTACATAGAAGGCCCCCTGGCTTATATACTGCCTCGGGTGCCTCTTAGTGGAAGGGCATGATCTCGAATCGTGCCCTTTAGCCTAATTAATTTAAAATTATAGAATCATTATTTTTTTACATAACATCACCTTCCTCAAAGCATACGTAACAACGGGTGTTGTTGACAAAACACTTATGTCTCTCAGGGAGCATCCTCTTCTGGTAGGTCTTTCCACTTAATCAAGTATTCTTTGATTACTCGTGATCACAACTTCTTCTCCCAAGTGGAGATGATACGTTCTAGTTCTAAAATAATCCTCCGTTCATCATCTAAAGTTAGAAGTGTTGTTTGTGCTGATTGGTGTTTTCTATGTGCTTTTTTAAGACAAGATACATGGAAAACATTGTGAACGCGACTTTTATCAAGAAGGCTTAAGCCATATGGTACTTGGTTGATCTTTTTGTTAATCTAGTATGCTCCATAAAATTTTGGTGCCGATTTGTTTTTTCCTTTCTGTTTTAAGGATTACCAGTGGTAAAGCCAAAGTTTAACAAATACCCATTCTCCAACTTCAAATTCTCTCTTCGTTCTGTTCCGGTCAGCCTACTACTTCATACAATTTCTTGCATTATTTAGATTTTCTTTTAGTGCTTCGACTACCTTTTGGGTTTTGTCTAACTGAAATATAATTGCTGGAAAGTTGTCTCGACAATGGTAATGTCCTTCCATTTAGGAGGTTCGTAACCGTACAAAGCTTGAAATGGAGTCATTTTCACTGAAGTGTGGTAAGTGGAATTGTACCACCATTCGGCGAGATGTAACCATTGAGCCCCACTTATTCTGTTTGTTTGTTGCATAACAACGTAGGTAGGGTTCTAAAAATTTATTAACAACTTCTGTTTGGCCATCTGTTTGAGGACAATGTGTTGAACTCATGTCGACGTAGGTTCCTATATGTTTGAAAATTTCCTTCCAGAAATTACCCTTGAATTTGACGTCTCTATCACTAACAATGACCTTGGTGAACCCATGTAATTTGTAGACACTCTTGCAAAATATTTCGAGATCGAAACCTTGCTCTAATACTAGATGGAGCATGGAAGCTCAGAAATGATGATAAAAAGATATATGTATATTTTATTAAATAATTGAATGATCATGTTACATAGAAGGGCCCATGACTTATATACCGCCTCAAGTGCCTCTTGGTGAGAGGTCTTGGTTAGAGGGCATGATCTTTAATCGTGCCCTTTAACCTAATTAAACTAAAATTACAGAATTATTAATTTTTTACATAACAGACATTTAAATGTTTACACTCATTTACAAACACTACCATATCCCCAATATCGGGTCATAAAGTGCCCCGCGGCACAATTATTGATAAGAAATTAAATTGTGGAAGTTCTATTCCAAAATAGTTACGCTTGCCGGTGTAATCACAATATAGCATCAGCACATCATGGACAAATCCAATTGCCCAGCAATCCCTTTTAACACTATGCAATACCCCTCAGCTACACTCCAAATTGCCTCACAACTCAACTCTGTGGAGTGAAATGACAAAAACAGAAGCTATTATGACTCAAGACTGATTATTTTAGTAAACCACATGTACAAAGAAAAATAAAAGAAAAAACGCGATTATTTTCAGGCCGGAAAATCAGCTGACCAAAAAATAACAATTATACAACATGTCATCAAAAAATTGGCGATGTTATAAACACTGCTTAAAACAACTACAAACAGTATGCCAAAATTGTTGGACCTTATCCATCGACATAATTGATGGGAATGGAAATCCTTTATTAACCAGTCCTGCAACATGGTTTAATATTCCCAAAAACACATGCATGACAATAATATTTGAATCAGTGTGCAGTTTGACATTGGAGGATGATTTGCCTTCTAATATTTGTTCATGATTTCTATATGTTGGCTATTTGTAGATGAAACCTACGACATACTCATACTAGAAATGAGTTCCTGTAGAAGCATTATCTATTGAAAACCTTCTCATAAATTTGATATACAGGTCTACTTTTATAAAAAAATTATTGTGGAGTAAGCTAATAAGTAGACAAACTCAGCCTCTTCTGGTGGAAATTCTTCCCCAAATCCAGTAGGACTTTGGCTGGAAGTTCATACCCCCTGACTTATGGGAACTTTGATCAACAAACATCAACCTCAAGAATTCTGGTCCATTTTCAAATGACCCAGATCACCAAAATTTCAAATAAAAATGGGAAGATCTAGACAGAACTTTGCCTTGGCAGAAAAAAAAATTACTCACTGAGAATGTTGACGAAAAAGTTAGATCACTCCTTTAACTATCTCTGCACCTTTGGGATAAAACTCTAGTACTCAACACACAATAAAAGTCATCTGAAAAAGGAATCCATTCAGCATATACAAAATTATTAATTAAAAAATATAAAAAGATTGCTAATAGAAGCATGGAAACCTAAATATCAGGCCCCAACATATAGCAAATTGGAAACACAAGTCTGCAATTCCAATGTCAGATTGCTAGTTGCAAAATGTTAAACCCATGTAAGTTACATTTGTAAGCTTGAAGGCTTGAACATATTAGGTACACGGTCTTTGAGAAAGAACTTGTATTGTTGTGAAGAAGATGCACTGACTCTAGTATTGTTAGGAAGAACACTCTCCAGTTCATGTTTTTATTTACGAACTGCAGCAGGACACTGCCTCTGATATTTTTCTTGCACCCAGTCTCTCCTTTTTCAATCTCGTGAACAAAACAATACATTCAGAGGAAAAGCAAGAGGTGTTGAAGAGAATGTGAGATAGTGATCACACCTTAGCTATAGCATAAACGCCAAACAATCCTGCGTCTTTATAATTTGTGTTGAAAGCCATTATACTCTCAGCCAACTCATTTATCGCAACTCTCTGAACAAGTTCTGACCTGCTTATATTCCAAATTAGAAGAGAATTATGATTCTTGTTTGACATAATAATTATTCACAAGGACGGTCCAAGTAAAGTTACTAAAATAACTCACAATCTGCAACCTTAAACTAGCAGTTACACTGATATTCAGTGTGCTTAAAGAGAATTGGCCATTTAAATGCATTCAAATTTCAATAAGAACCCACCCCGCATTTTTTCCACCACCAGCACTTTTGTTCCATGACCCCAGCATTGTTTGCATCACCATCAACGCAACTGAATCTGGATCTGTCCATGAAGCACCATTGAAAGCTACGGCAAATTGTGCCAATGGAATATCATCATCAATCATACGGACCTGAGTGGAATAAAAGAATACATTAACTTCAAAACACATACTCGGTTTCTATTTAAGAATTCATCCACTCACTGGAGATGAACTTATGTCAAAAATCACACTAGCATGACCTCGGATCCAGTGAAGATAGCTGGTTCTTTCTCTATAAGCTGAGATGTAGTTACAGTATCTGTTGAAAGGTTTGTAAACAATTTCTTCGACAACTCCACTATGTCCTCATGCTTAACAGCACCAGCTGCAGATACAACCTGTATTATTCATCACAAATAACATAACAGTCATTGAAATCTGCCAAATTAATCAGCATGTGGAAATGATATCTTATGCTGCCCGAGACTACCAAGAATGCATATCTCATATGAACTACAATTTCACATTAATTAACATGATCGTATACATATGCAGCTACTTTATATTGAGAAAACTTTTAACCTGATTCAATCCATCAATAAGAGGGACTATAAATATTATTATAGACAAACAATCAGGTGAATGAAATGAAACCATTTAAAAAAAGACCATCCTTACCATTCTCGGGCCTGTATAGTGAGTGGAAATATACTGCTGCAAATGGGCCTTTGTGATTGTCTTGATATTTTTTGCAGGTCCCAAAATAGTCCTTCCCAGAGGACTGTACTGAAATGCTGTTGCATGTAAATGATCAAATATCACTTCTTCGGCTTGGCCTTCTACCTACACACAACTGAAAGCAATGTCACTGGTCCATACTTCCAAAGAATAAGGAAGCTAGGAAGCAGAAAACAATCACTCATGCAATTCTCTACATCTCTTGACAAGGGCAACGTAACCAAGCCATTAACACCTTGATCCAGATTCCAACCTATAATTTAAGCTAAGATGACAATAACCATCTCTAATCACACAGAGATCCTTCAAAAAGCACAAAAAAGGAAATGCCAAGAACAGATGTCCCTGTCCAATGCATGTATTTGGAAGTTTAAGGAACAAGTGATTTGTGTTGTTGGTAGAAACCAGGAGCCCCGGATCCAAAAAAATCCCCACTTGCAAATGCATGACTTAGCAAGAAATAACCCATGCATTGCTTTCTAAATAAAACATTCACCAGAAAACAACGTCCTGAAATATCCAAGAACAAATGATAATTGATTTCAGTTCATTTCAGTCCGAATAAAAAATAATATTATAGATAATTCCACTTACAGTAATACAGATTCCAGAAGCAGATGGGCAGAGGGGAACTTCATCTTGGGATCAACTTTTTAATTAATGCATATTCCCAATCAATCCCTTCAACAGGGAACCTTGTTAAAGTGGTTGAGATCACGTTTTAATATTCATTTAAACTTTTTAACATGTTTCTAGGTTATTCCCAGTGATGGAGTAATAAAAACATGCCCATGTATTCCCAATAATTAAAGTGTAAAGGAATTTAGAATCCTCACCTAAATATTACTGTCATAAAAAGCTCTGATAGGCTAATAAAAAAATTTCATTCAGAGATTCTTTATAGATTTAGTTTATAAAAAAATTATTAGCTCATTATTTAACTTAACGATTTCCTTCTGCAGATTCTCGAAGAACATTCTGCAAGGCTCTAACAAGGCATTTTAACGGAACTGATTTTCCCTTGCAGATTCTTGGTGCACAATCCATAAGGTTTGTTGAACTAAATTATTAATCCTTATCATTTGCCAATTCTAACTCTCCTGGATTTGCTGTCAAGAACATGGTTTTCTTAAGAGTATAAGGCTTCAATAACGCAATGCAATAAAGACATGAGTTATAAATTATAAGTGACTCTCATAAATGTTAGGAATTAACTTTGATAGGTGTCATTAATTATTAATAGGGTTATTAACATAATGTAGTTAAATTTAGTAATTAAGGTATGCAACTCTGCAAAATAAATCAATGTTGTAAATGGGCACTCCATAATTAATGAATACAAGTGTCATCTTTTTGTGTGCACATCCGTTTTACATGTTGTGTTTGTTGAGTCTTCTTAGTTTAAATAAACAAGGCAAATTTCTAAATACTAAACCAGCTATAACACAGTAGGTAAAGAAACTGTAAATGTTTTACTACTGCAGGTTGAGGTTGTTGCTTGTTCAGTCGTTAATCCAAATGAAATTATAAGTTTTTTTTTTGGCCCATTAATTTCGAAAATGGGATAATCAGTCACACTTTGATACCTGAAACTAGGCCATATTGTAGGTTCTTATTTAGCAGCCAGATGGTCACGGCTAAGATTAAAAAATTTTAGAACCCATAGTTGAAGAACCTTAAACACTTTAACACCATTATTTTAAAAATGACCTAAGTTCATCGTTTCAGTGTGTAAATCCAGGCAACTAGGCTACTTAATGATTTTCCCATGTCTAATCCATGCTACTAAACAGGATAATTGCTCCAATGCCTCGAGCAGCATAACACAGGCAACAATTCAAGCCTTGATCCACAACAAAAAACCAGGTGATGATATATGCTAATTGCTTCAGTGCCTGGCTCTTCATCCAAGCAATGCTCCCAGCTAAAATTTCAGATTTCACAATTCTGTCTCAATGATTTTATTTGACTTTTTACCAATATCAGTCTATCTACCAAACCAATGAGACACAATGCAACTTGTCTAGAATTCCATGGGAAAGAGACAAATTTTGGTCCTTTGGAATTATTTCTTTATCATCCACTCCGATAATATCAGACTATTGTATCGTATCGCGATGTTTGTGCTCTTTAAAATGTTATTCTTTATGAGATCTAGGATCTCCATGATTAAATTATCCGCTGAATTGGCATGCTTTATTCAGTACCAACCGCACTGTATGAAAATTAAGGTACAGCAAATCTTTTTGGAAATATGTGAAATATTAGCCAAATAGCAAACAAACATTAACTCACAAAATTACAATCTTTATCATCATTTTCAAAAAAGTGTAGAAACTTCGCCAAATTTTGGAATTCTCGAAATTTTTGAATTATATGCATATATGGCTAAGGTTGGTTAACTTTTCACATAAATTGGTTTGATCCTTAAAAAAATTGGGCTAGTGAATTTTTGAACAGGTGAACTCTTTTGGGAAGAAGTTGGAAAAAATGTCTAAATGACGAAACTTTGTTATATAAACCCTAATTTTAAGGTTCAAGCTCACCAATGCCGCAAAGAAACCCTTATCCACGAATGCTGCTCGAACCCATAGATTCATTTTTCTAATGTCATAAAAAACCATAGTTTTGGCAAACAAAACGTCAAGAAAAATAAAGAACATCACGAATCATAGCCCTTACCTCTTCCATTTCCCTAAGAATAACATCACGCTCTCTCGCTATCCGGTCTTCCGAAAAGCACGAATTCTGCAGAATATCCGCCAGAATATCAAGCGCCACGGGCACGTCCTTCTTCAAAACCTTGGCATAATACGTTGTCTGCTCTCTGGATGTGTAGGCATTCAAATGCCCGCCCATATTCTCAATCTCCTCCTCCAGAACCCTAACGGACCGTTTTTTCGTCCCCTTGAAAATCATGTGCTCGAGAAAATGCGCGGTTCCGTTGGTGTCGTCGCTCTCGAACCGGCTCCCGGCGTCAATCCAGACGCCAACGGTGGCAGTCTCGGCGGCCAGGTTCGACTCCGTGGCCACACGCATGCCATTGGCCAGCGTCGTCACGCGTGTCTCGGGCGTTGCGAGGATCGAACCGTGGTCGATGAGGACGGGCTCTGGGTTATTGTACTGAAGGAAGCGGGGATCGGGGTTCTTAAGCTTGCGGATCTTTCGGATCGTTTCTTCAGCCAAGCGGTCGTAGTGAGTGAGGGGCGCTGGGACGGAGGGAGCAACGGCGTCCGAGGATTCAGTTATAGCCGGCGCATGGATCCGAGCTCGGCTCTGGTACTTCCATGGTGTCGAACAGCGGGATCTGCGAGCTAGGGTTTGCAAAATCCTGCTCGCCATGAGCGCCTTTTTTTCCAACCCTTCAGTGCGTTGATCGGAGTGGAACTATTGACCTCTGATTGCAGAACAGAGGAGCCCTCGTGTTAGCCTTCTATGCTGATGAGCGAAATCAACCTTTTGTTGATTCTCTCATATTCTGATTGGGTTTAGTTCGTTCGGCCTTTCTCCACTTCACTTCACGTGGTGTGAAAAATAAATAAATAAATAATATAGAAATAGATACATTTTTTGGGTCAAACTTTTCATCCACCATAAAAATATTAGATTATTTAACTATGTGATTTATAAAATTAATGATATTATCTAATTTTAAGGTCATAGCCAAGTTAGACATCAAATTGGTGTATGAGACTTTTGTTTGTGGAACAAAGGATCCATCTCCACGCGATTTGACTTGCTAAGTCTATGGAGGCATACATACGTGATTTGACTTGCTAAGTCTATGGAGGCATACATACTCTACCCCCTATGGGTTTGAACTTGTGACATCTTAGGAGGGAACACATGCTCTTAACCATTAGGAGATACATAAATATGTTAATATTAAATGTGGTTGATATGCATAGATAAATGAGTATGTCAACTATAGTTGTTATACACAATTCATTCAATGTCTTTATAGTTGTTATACACAATTCATTCAATGTCTATTATAGTTGCTTGGTGATTGGTAATGTGTTCTTGTTTATCTTAAACCTCTCTACTTCATATCATTATATCAATATGGATGTTGGTGTACTTTCGAAACATGCAAGGTGAACAATGATTACACACCCCACCTTCAGAGCATTCGTGCTAAAATTATGAAATCATTTGGATGCAATTGTTCCAATCATTGATAGAGTGTTTATGTGTGAATACTCTTGAATTAACAATTTTATGAGCTTGATTCAATTCAATTGGATTACAAGCCCCATTATGATGACATATGAATCCTTTAGATTACTTGTGCATTAATAAATATAATGCTTTCAAACATCCTCTTGCTTGTAGGCTCTAACCAAAATGGCCTTGTTATATTGTGGTGCTTTGATGGTGATATTTTCCTTTACTTGTCATGGATGGTTGATGAATTGTTCCGCTCAATGGTGTGTTCATCATATGCATTATTGAGAGTGTTTATGCTTGGGAGTCAAATGCATAGTGGCTTTCTTTCATTGATTTATCTAACCAACTCTATTGCATGGATTATGTTTAAATGTTTGTGACCCAATTGCTTCAATTTGTTCCTTGAATTGAGCATTGGATTAATAACCATAAAGGCTCCTTCGCATGCCTTGTAAAAGTGACAATGTAATGTCCCTTTTTCATTAATCCCCATATTTGGTAATGTAAATAAAAGGATGATAATGCCAGAGAACCAGCATGGTTATAGGGCCAAAATGTCTAATGTAAATGTCAATGTTAGTTAATTATGAAAATGCTAAATTTGAGGATGAGGACATGCTTATATAAATCCCGATGTTCTAAAAGTATAAATTACTTAGGAAGTCTGTGAAAGGGACTAGGAAGTCTTCCAAGCTTCCCTGAATTTAATGCTCAAGCCCCCTTGACATGTTGGTTGAGCTACAAACTGCCTCGGGTAGTGACAAGGAGTATGGAAAGAGATATTATACCCATGTAGGCAAGGGATGTGTACCTCATGGCAACCTTGGGTTGACTCCACAACCCAAGAAGGGAAGGCCTAGACACCCTTATTTGAAACTAACACTTATGGGGAGGATTGAGGGGTAGTCTTATGTCTTTGGAAGTCAAGGAGTATTGTAGCGAGTATGGGAATGTAAGGGAACTTGAACGTTGTGTAACCCAAGCTGTTGAAAAACCTATGAACTGTAACCTATGTATGTGTTATGTAACCAGATCATAAAACAGAAGAAAAGGTAGATCAACAACTTGAAAATAAGCCTCTTCGAGAGGGAAACCTCCTTTTACATCACATAAATGAATAATTCTTTGATGATACAATTGACAATACCTCCTTGGTATATATAGGAGTTTAAAGGGTCACAATATAATCAGAGTATACATAACAATAATAATGTAATGGCACAATAATAACAATAGTGGGCTTTTGTGGGGCACAACAATAATAATATGGGGCTATACAAGTATTATAGGGACCTAACATGCCCTTCTCCTTCAAAAAAGTGTTGCCCTCGATGCTTGAGTAGTTTTGGATGCTTCTGTATAAAATTTGCATCCTCCTATGTGGAATCTTCAACGGGTAAGTTCTTCCACTTAATGAGATACTCTGAAATCGATCAATTTCGTAGCTATCGAGTTCTTGTTTCCGTGACCGGTTCAGGGTCCAATATGATTTTTCCTTCCTTGTCAAGTTCTGCCAATTTTTTTTTAATCGAGAGCTTGTCACCATAACCTTATTTAAGCATGAAACATGGAAAACTGTGTGTACTCGGGAAGATGCATGCAGCTCCAATTTGTATGCCACAGTAGCAATCTTTTGCAAAACCTTGTAAGGACCATAGTACTTAGGTGATAATTTATTATCCTTTTTAACTTACTTAAGGGCCATTTGTTTGTATGGTTGTAGCCATAAAAATACTCAATCGCCTACGTCAAAACTTATTTCACTATGATGTTGATTTGCTTATTGTTTCATTTGATTTTGCGCTAGATTTAAGTTATCCTTTAAGAGTTGGAGAACTTGTTGTCGATGCTCGATGTGATCTTCCATTGCTTGAACCTTATAATTTTCTCTTAAAGATGATGTGATGGCCAGTGGATGATATTCATAAAGTGCCATAAATGGGGTCAAAAATCATTTTTTCTACGATATGGAAGGAAGTGTTATGCCACCATTTCGCCATAGGTAACCACTTGACCCATTGTGTTTGTTTATCAGATACAAAGCAACGAAGATATCCTTCCAAACATTTGTTCATTATCTCAGTCTTCCCATCAGATTGAGGATGATAAGATGAGTTATGAGCTAATTGAGTACCTAGACAATAAAATAATTTTGTTCAAAAATTTATAGTGAAAATGGGATCTCTGTCACTTACAATAATCTTTGGGTTTCCATGTAGCTTTTGAAATGTTTCCATAAATGTCGTAGCAATTGTATTGGCTTTGAAAGGATGAGACAGTGCACAAAAGTGTGCATACTTGGTAGGTCAATCAACTACCACCATGATGACACTCTTTCCTTCGGACTTGGGTAAACCTGTGATAAAATCATTGAGACCTCCTCCCATCGCTGACTTGGAATGGCTAAAGGTTGTAACAAACTTCGGGTCTTAACTGTCTCGACTTTATTTTGTTTTCAAACCAAGCATTCTACAACAAACTTATGAATGTCAGATTTAAGGCCATCCCAAAAAAAATTCCTTCTTTACCTTGTGGTAAGTTTTTAAAAATCATAAGTGCCCTCCCAAATGAGAGGTGTGCAATTCCAAAAGAATATTTTGTTTGAACTGGGAGTTCTTACACATATATAAGAGCTCTTTGTCCCATAATGAATCATTTTTCCAGATAAATGTATCAGATGTACTAGGATCTTGTTGCAACTTTTGAATGAGTGTCCACAACTCTTCATCATTTTTCCATTCATCCCTTACTTCAGTTACCCAATAAGGTTGGATAATAGAAATGGCATAAAGCAATGCTTCCACATCCTCATCCCTTCTTGAGAGTGCATTTGCAACAACAATTAACTTCCCTTTTTTGTAGATGATTTCAAAATCATAACCCAACAACTTTGTGACCCATTTTTACTTCTCTTCTAAAGATAATCTTTGTTCCAAAAAGTATTTAATAATACCATGATTTGTTTTTACCTTGAAATGTCTTCCTATTAGTTAAGGGCGCCATTACTTCATGGCATATAGTATTGCCAACATTTCCTTCACATGAATACGAGTGTGTAAATGCTTTCCCTTAATTGGGCGAATTTCAAAAGCAATGGGTCTTTCTTCTTGCATTAAAACAACACCAATTCCATTTCCTCAGTCATCATATTCCACAATAAAGTTTTTTTTGAAGTCTGGTGTAGCTAAGACCGGAGCTTGGCACAATGCTTCTTTAAGATGTTCAAAGGCCTTAGTTGCTTCTGGAGTCCAAAAAAATGCATCTTTCTTCAATAATGTTGTTAGAGGTGTTTCTATTTTCCCATAATTCTTAATAAACTTGCAATAATACCTCGACAACCCGAGAGATCCTCAAAGATGCTTTAGGGTTGTGGGGATTTTACATTCCTCGATGGATTTAATTTTGTTAGGGTCTACCTTAACACCTTCATGAGATACAATACGACCCAGATATTCCATCTCCTATACCCCAAAGAAACATTTGGAGGGTTTTCCCTACAATTGCTTCTCCTCCAATAATTTAAGCACATTGTCAACATGTTGAACATGATCTTTCCAAGACTTGTTGTCGATTAGTATATCATCAAAAAATACTAACACAATTTTTCTAAGAAAGGGTTTGAAAGTGGAATTCATCAAGCCTTGAAATGTGGAAGGTGCATTGGTAAGGCCAAAAGGCATGACCAAAAATTCACAATAACCTTCATGAGTTTTGAGTGTTGTTTTTGGAATGTCTTCTGTCTTCATTCTATTGATGATATACGAAATGAAAATCCAACTTGGTGAAGTAAATTGCTCCATGTAATTCATCCAACAATTAATCAATGGCAGGAATGGGAAATTTATCTTTAACAGTGAGTTTATTGAGCTCTCTATAATATGGACACATACGCCATGATCCATCCTTCTTGTGCGCCAATACTACTGGAGAAGAGAATAAATATTGGTTGGGTTGTATTATACCTTCCTCTGGCATTTCTGCAACCATACATTCAATTTCACTCTTTTGGGCATAAGGATATCTGTAAGGCCTGATGTTTGGAGGAATACTTCCTGGAATCAAGTGAATAGCATGATCATGATCATGAATATGTGGGAGACCTCTGGGAGTCTCAAATACCTTGGAATGATTATCCATGACTCTCTTGAGATATGGAGAAATGAATGCTTTTGATGTTTGAACATCTAGTGAACTTAATTATGTAATTACGCCTTATTGTTCTTTCTTCAAAAGATTTGTCATACCATTAGAGATAATTATCTTCCCTGGTTTCCCTATGATACTCCTTAATTCAATTATGTTTCCTTCCTAGAAAAATACAAGAAAATTTCTTAAAAAATAGAAGTTATCGTCCCCGAAGACTGTAACCATTGGATTCCTAATACAACATCAACACCACCCATTGGAATGGAAGGCATTGGATAGTCAATACATATTCCCCCGTGGTTAGCTTGATATTATGGCATTTCCCTAAGCAAATTATAACTCCTCCATTTGCAACCATCACTTAACACTCTGGTGCTAGATATAGAAAGCAATACAATTCCTTGCCTATCTTACATTGAATAAAATTATGGGTACTTCTCGAATCAATCAACATTATTACCTTTTTCTTCTTGATATATCCTTCTATATTGATCATTTTAGGAGTGGTAATTCTTGCTAATGCATTACAAGATATGGTCATATTCATTTCTTCTTTCTATGGTGTTGGTTCCTCGTGTATGTCCTCTTATTTTGATGTTTCTTTTTCTTTTTATTCCTCCTCATCATAATCTACGTAGAATAATTTATTCTCAACACACTTATGACACTACCTTTAGTGTATTTACTATCACAACTATAACAAATCCCTTTTGCTTTGTTTTCCTCCAATTGTTGTGGTGTCAACCTTGTAGGTTGTGGGAGGCTCGGAGGAGCAACACTTCCATCTTTACAATTGTGAGCGGCAGACCTCCTTGTTGCCATAATTCTTCTTTCAAATTTTCTTTCCACCCTGAATGCATTTTCCAATTAATTAGGTTCTCAAAGGCGAACCTCATGTTCGATATTATCCTTTAAAATCCCTATGAAGACATCGAGCATATGCTCATCAAGAATATCCTTTACCTTGATATTAAATCTTTGGAAGTCCTTAATGTGCTCCTCCATTTAACACTTTTGTTCAAGATTTATCAATTGGATAATGAAGGTATGGCTCTTCGTAACCTCATAATGATTTACCAATTCCTCCATAAAAATTTTACATGTGACATTCAATTTACGAGAATGAATCCATCGATACCACACAAACTGATTGGGTTCTAAATATAAAGATGCAATGCGTACCATTTGTGTGTGTGTGGTACATCATGTAGATCAATGAATTGCTCCATCTATAGGGTCCATGTTAACAAATCCTTGCCATCAAACTTCCTCATATCAATTTTTGGAATGTCGTGGGTCTTCAATCCAAATTTAGACTCTCTAAAATCATAATTGGCATTCCTTTTTTTTCATCATGATTTACTGGACTACCTTATCACCATTAGGAAGCATTTCCTATAACAACTTTACCAAATCTTCCTTCAAGCCTTCCATGTCTTCTTTTATTTTTGCTTCTAAACCATCTATCTTAACATTCATGTATGCTTTTATTTTTTCTTCTAGCATCCATTTTAACATTCATTTCTCTTTTTCAAAGTGAAAATTGTTGTACTTGTTCCCGCAATTTATATATATCGCGTTGCATTTCTTCCTCTTTATGCGTCATAGTAGAGATTTATGAGGACTTAATGGGTATAATTTTCCATTTGGGAGGCATTTTGGAACCAAATAATGATATCTATGCTTCATTATGGCCTTTGAATTACTTCAAATTGGATTTTCAAACAAAATTTATGCAAATTTAAAAATACACACCTTTTAGAGCTCGATTTTGAGCTTGTTGATAGGTTGATCTTGAAACTGTCGTTTCTCTGTGATTTTGGCATCCCAAGGTCTGAAATTACTTCCTATGGTAGAGCTATGTGTCATCTTTCCAACCTCACTAGTTAGACTGAGATTTGATCCTTCAATATAATGTTAGGTCAAATCTCTGAAGATGACTTGCTTATGGACTGGTTCAGTACAGAAAACTTGACGAAATGTCACGTGTCAATGTTTCAACCTTAGCCCTAAAAATGGTACCCAATAAACTACCATATGTGCACTTTTAGCCACTTTTTATGAAATTCAATTTGGATACCTTAAATGAAAGTTATGACGATTTTCCCCGAGACACCTGCTTGAGACAAAAATTTGGAGCATACAAAAACACTAACTTTCTTGAACCATATCCTCGAGAATATAGTGAACCAAGCTCTGAAATTTTTACACAATGTTCACCAATATTTTGGCTCCACGTGGTCAAAATTTCAGCTTCTGAAGCCTCACCCAAAAAAAAAAAGTTAGAGTGAAAATGCCAAGATGACATGTTTGAAGCTGTAAAACCCTAGGATCCAAAACTCTTATACCAAATTTCATGTAACTAGATCACAAAAAAAAACAAAAGATAGATAAATGACTTGAAAATAAGCCTCTTCAAGGGAAAAACCTCCTTTTACATCAGGTAAATGCGCAATTCTTGGATGATACAAATGACAATACCTCCTTGGTATATGTAGGAGTCTAAAGGGTCACAATATAATCAGAGCCTACGCAATAATAATAATGTAAGGGCACAACAATAACAGTAGTGGGCTTCCATGGAGCACAAAAATATATATATATATGGGGGCTACATGGGGCACAAAATAACAATATGGGGCTACAATAGTATTATAGGGACCTAACGATATGGAATTGGATTGTAGAGTCCTAGTTCTATTAGAGACAGTTGGAAAAACCACTGGGAGAATACTTCCACTTGAGACAAGTGGTAGAGAGGAACCATGATGTGTGATTTCATTGTGCACAAGAATCATCAAAGAAGGAGGATAGGCGTTGGATTGGAGAGGTGGATAAGGGATCTCCCTTTATGATGTGCAGGCCTCGGTGGCCATACCTGTTGTGAATTAAGCCATGACTCATAGCTTGAGAGGTGATACCCTTGTGTCCCAACACTTGAATGAGATTGGCTTTTAGATATCTACCCTAAATTTTAACCTTCGAGGTAACACCCTAGATGAAGTATCCTTCAGACATCGAATCTAGCTCAAGGGTGTCCAACTAAAAGAAAATTGCAGTGTAGTTGTGCCCGGGGTTGGGTGGAGAGTGGCAGTCCCATCCTCAATTTCAAACGAACTTAAAAAGAAAAAAATAAGTTTATTATCTCTTTTGCATAAGGAATGTAAACGTTGTTCAATGCTTTTATTTAAGTAATATGATGCAATTTTACTATCTAAGTTGTGAATTGGGATGTCGTTGAAATAATTATGCATGAACGGTATGTTAAGCAGCTAGCAAAGCTAACATAAATTTTGGAAGGCATCCTTTGATGAAATGAATTTTTGGTGATAATGACAGCCTTCCCTTTATGCTTTATGAGGATATGTGTGATGTATCTTTATGAATTTAAGAGGTCACCCTTAGTTGTACCACCTATAAGGTGTTTATATGAATGTTAAATAAATAATTTTAAATCTATGTGCTTTATGTGTGCCACCAAGTTGAAAGGATTGTTGGCTAGAGGTATTATTTGTCACAAAATTTGGGTTAAAATCCCTAATCTTCGTGAACTTTCCTCATAAAACTAGTTTAGTTTGTGTCATAGAGGGTTTGGGAGCTAGGTCCCTTAACACCTCAGTGCCCTAGGAAAATTTGGAGATTGCATCCCTTATGATATGAGATCTCATAATCTTGGGGACTATGGAGGCTTTGGCCTTAGCCCTTGGTCATATGGTCTATAAGGAGTCAGGACTAAGATCTAGTCATGAGGAGGGGATTTTCGATATATCTACTCTCAGATGAATGCAGTAGGCGATGTGTGGGGAATTCTTTTATATGTCAAGGCTTGAGTGATGGACCATTAATTGGCAATCCTAAATTTATGTCTACTAAAAGTGTTTGTCAATGCCCTTGAATATCAGTGAAACTGGAATATAGGACCCTCGAAGGTCTTAGAGGGTGACGTCGACATGACATCATCAATGATGACATGGTGATACCATGTGGGAGACATGTGTCACCTGGAACCAACCCTTGATCCTGCTTTTGAATCAAGTGGTGAGTGACATGTGGCATACAATAGGGGTACTATGTGTCAAGGGGACACATCAACATGTGCCACATGTAAGGTGGTGATTGGCTACTTGTGATCAACATGGTTGTAAAGTTGCGATATCGACATATTGGGAGTTTTGGGAGGACTCCTCTTGTAGAACTTCGACATTTTGATCTCCCAATAAGCACTCATCGGTGCCACCGCATGGTAGACATGCTAGTTGGCACCAAATGGTGATTATGATGAGTTGGTAGAAAGATGAGGTGGTAAAATAAGTGGCTCCTTAACATAATAATGGATTGGTGGGCTAAGTACTTATTGGAAACCAAAAGGCTTGGAGGTTTTGGGTTATATCAGATATTATCCATATTGGATATTAGCCTTGTAAGTTATTAAATCCTCTTGAGGTTTTAACCTTGCGAGCTCCAAAATTCACCAATATGGTGGGGTCTTGTATGTCACATGAGCCTAAAACGTGGAGCATTGTGGAGGTGCCACGTGCCGAGGGGAGCCACATGTGAGCCACATGGAACATACAAATAATGATGTGACACTTTAAAGGGGGCATAACTTTGTTCCTGTAGCTCGAATTAAGACAAAAGTTATATTGTTGGAAAGCCATCGATGAGTAGAAGATGATGGTGATATTGAAGTTTTGAGTTGATGTAATGAAAGAAAGAGGATTTGTAAAAAACCTTGTCTTCATAATATACCATGAAGGCCATGTCTAGTCACTCCCCATAGCCCTAATAAGGTATTATGGGCTTGGGTGGGCGACAAATAATGCAAATATTTCAAGATCCTTTGTTCTCAAGAACGCCTTTTTGAAGTGCTCATCAAGATAACTTGATTTAGCATGTCCCTTTGCTCATCTCCAAAATATTTTTGAATAATTTATATTGGTGACAAGTTTATTGCATGCATGATGGCTTGGATATCATGATCAAGGCTTTAGTGCATAATAATCACAATGTGTATAAATGATGAGCCCCAGTATTGCAACAAGAATGTTGCAACTCACAAGGCTACCAACTTAAATTATAAACCTGGGGTTCGTACAAACTTAAGAGGTGTCGACACTATATGTGCAACATGCAATGTGTCATTCTTTCGTTGATATGATGAGATGAGGTTAATTCCATGAAATCCAAGTCTAAACTAATTGCAGAAATTGAAATATTGCTCTATTTGTAGAAAGGAAACCTAATTACTTTCGCAGAGAGGAAATCCTAGTTACTTTTGTAGAAAGGAAAGACTATTCTACTTTGCATGAATGTAAATGTAAACATTAACCTATGGTACATCAAAAGGAAGCCTAGTCTATGCAATAGATTTTACAATGTTGGAAATGGAAACTATAGCTTAAGATGTATGAAACAAAATGAAATCATTCTCAATCACTACGTTCAAGATATATTTTGTCAATGGAGTTCACAAAGTGCTTCATAAAGTAATCATGAAAATCATCATTATGTTCTTCAAGTCATGAATTTGTCCACTAATCCAAACTGTAGAGGTGAATTGCAATGGAGAAGAGGCTAGGCTTAAGAGGTCGTTTGGTCTTACTCAATCACAGATTCAGAGCCTAGGGGAAATGATTGAAGCATAAGAGTAAAAAACCAAGCTTTTGGAGCAAATATGGTAAAGTTTACACGTGCTACAGGAGGTGCTACATGAGGCCCTATTTTGCTATAGGAGCAAGATAACTTGTTGAATGCCCAAATAAATAAAAAATGAAAATTAGTGGAATTTTTTTGTTATTAATTAGGAGTTCCTAAGAATCCATTCCAAGTGGAATCACTCCAAAATACCCCTGTTATCACGTGATAAAAAATAGTATAAAATTACTTACTCTAAAATAGGAAATTCAAGAACTAGTGAGCTAGTTAACCTACCAAATGCCTAAAATAATCAAGTGAAAATAGTATGGGGTAAATTTTGTTATTAAGTTGAATGTTTTCATGACCCAATACAAGTGGAATCAACTCAAATGAAGCTCATTCACTTGTTCTAAAAAATAGCAGAAAATTACTACTATTTTGCTACAAGGGGCTTCCAACAATTCCATATTTGTGAACTAGTTGTAAACCAATCCCAAGTAGCTCAATGATTAATATGACTTCTAAATTTTTTTATAAGGATGCATCATGCTTATGACTCTGTAAAAAACCTGTGAAACAACTCACTTGAATCATTTAACCAATGTAACCTACAACAACAGAGGCATGACCACTAAATGTAAGAATAATAGATGCAAGTGAAAAGGACATTCAAAGGAAATAAAGAAATTGCACAAGAGGGATCTGAGGCTCCTTGGATGGCCAAGACCGAGGATACTCAAAATCCTATGAAGGAAACCAAGCTTTGGAAGCTAAAAATGGCACCAAACTTCATTATTTGAAGCAATCCAAGTACATCCCGACTATAAATGAAAGTGGAGCTAATAAATAACAAGTTCTCTCCACAAGAGATCTAAGAAATACATGCCTCTAGAGGAAAATTTGAATTGGTACTTATAAAAATAGACGAGGAAGCATTTTCCTTGAAAGGAGGCAGCTTTTCCCTCCAAAATCCCTAAAAAAGTAGATCATGTTCTCAACACTAGGAATCTTCATTAAATGACATGGAACACATTCCTAGATTTTCTCAATAAGTAGAGCTCCATAATTTGTCAATAATTTCATGATATCCAGTTCATTTATTATCCAATCTTGGTCCATTCCGTAGTGGGGAGAAAGTCCCTATTATCTCATTCATAATTTCTTCAATATTTTGCAAAAATAAACAAATTAGGCACATAATATGCAATTATTTCTAAACCTTCCTAAGAACATAATAATGCTAAAAAACATTATTAAGTGTAGAAGGAGAGATTTAATACAACCTTTATGTGCCTAGGAAAGGTTAGATGGGCCTTAATTTGTGTCTAATTTGGAGGCCCATCATGTCGAGAATTTGGTAGGGCAGTGTTTAATTTAATTCTCTTCTTGATAATTGCTTGTGTTATACATGTTATGCTTTTATTACTTAGATCTTATCTTCATTAGATTATTATGTTTTTCATCAAGTCAATTATCAAAACACAAAAGACACAAAATGTTGGCTCTTCAAACTAGGGACAAAACCTCTCACTCTTGGAGAGGAAAACCCGAAAGTAATTCTTCTTATCTATCTTCAATTGGTAAGTACCATGACCATGACATAGAACCTTGACACCAGTATGCCTCGAAGACCCTTTTCACTATTCCTTGTTTCTCTTACTGGCTTCTCTAGTTGATCCTTCCTTTATTCACTTTATTGCTGCAGCACTAAAGAAGCTCAGTCCCTAGCCCCAAACAATATGCTTCCTTTATGATCTCCTTTGATCTTGCCTTGGCCTCCTAAAGACTCCTTCTTGGCCTCCTTTTTGCACCCTTGATACGCAAAACCAAGATATCTTTCTTGTTGTGACAATCCTCCTTAGTACCATAGTCACCTTTGCCTCCTTGCTGAGATATACTAGAGACAAGTTGATCCAAATCCGAGATGTGTATGACTCTCCTTTAGCCCAAGACCGAAAATGTGCATACAATGTGATGAACTTCCTTCACAATGTAAGTACCCTTGGTCTTTTTTGAGTTATGCGAGGAGGGAGCAGACCCTTGAACATAGATGGCACACGTCCTTTTCTTTACCCTATCGTATAACTTCTCCTCGCTCAGACTCCTTCTCTTCTCCCACTTTTCTTCGCACTGAATTGCAAACCTAATCCAAATTGATGGTGGCAAATGACGCTGCAGTCCTCTTATATATATATGGACTGTCTCTCTGTTCTAGGTAGACATGATCACAAGTAGGTAAGCCAACATATTAAAGGGAGGATTCTCAACATACTTTGAACCAACATCAAGGGACCTAGTGACAAGGTCTTGGAGCATACTATTTGCATCAACAATGTGTCTTTTCATAAGTGTAACAACACTTCATTTACACGACTCTAAATTCTGCATTTATGACAAGGTGCCAAATCCCTAAAGACATCATGAAGAAGTATTTGACCTATTATAAAAATTCCTTGCTCATGAAATCCATGATGCAAGAATTACAAAATGCATTTTATTATCTTTGTCTTCTTCATTACATAAATTCAAAATTACATAGACATTTATGAAGACTGAACCTAGTTACACTTTCCAACACTCCCTCTTAACTAGGGAGGTATTCATAATGGTACACAGTCACTTTCAATTTGAAGAATATCATAAGAATAATTTGATTGATAACCCATCTGTTATAGCATCATATTATCGAACATTTTTACATAGCAAGGCCTTGACTAACAAATCCATCTCATCATGAGCTACAATGCTGGTGAGACCAAGAATATAAACTCCATCATCATTGTCTCCGAGGTACATACTGTTGGGAAGGTAAATCCTCTCTGCGGACAGAGACGATCCCTCTAGCCCTAGAGTGGGTCTAGCAACAAAGGGACAAGCTAAAGTGTAGGTTCCTTAATTAATGAATGAAAAGGACAAGGCATATTAGCCTACCTGAAGTCCAACGCTATCGTTGCTGTAGTGGTGGTGGCCTCTTGATGTCTGCTCTGACGGGTCACAATCCTTCAGCAACAATGCTCGGATACCTGCACGAATATCAACAAACAAGTGCAGTATACAAGACAATGATTTCATTCATAATCAACTAACCAGTCAAGAAGGGTTAAGCATATTGCATCAAATAAAACATATAACGCAAGATGGTAACCAGACAATAGTCATGTATATGTATAAATAGAAGAAAGAGTTACAACCAGAGCCTTGACGTCGTAGCCTCCTTCAACGGGGTTTAGTCGAAGCACGTCTCAATGGATCGTCGGGGAATTCGGATGGGATGAGGACACAAGCCTAAGCTCTCTCAAGAAAAGTCTCTTTCGTTCTATCTTTCTAGTGAAATGTTCAGGAATTCTCTTCAGCGTTTCAGCTATAATAACTTCAGTTCAGATAGATCATAAATGGAAGATGGCTTTACTTATAGAGGGAGAAGAGGAGGTTGGGATCCCTACAATGGTGGAAGGGAGGCCTTATCCCTTGGGAGGTTTGCCCAAAATGTGGAAATAAGAGGCCAAAGGAGGGAGGTCATGGTTATTCAGTCGAACCACTCTAGATGACTCGCCCACGAAGTTGTTATGATGGAAAATTCGCCTCTATTTTTAAAAAACATTCCATAAACAGGTTGGCGTGGGTAGTTAACTGGGACAGAGCGCCAATGGGCGCGGGGCCCAGTGTTAATCTTCCTCATTAGCGCGAGGGCATAATGGTTTACTAGCGCCAAGGCAAAAACATGTGTTTTTGGTGGTCTCCTCAGGAAATTGTCAACAAAAGGGATGTTGTCCTCATGGAAAGGGATGCAATGATGGTCTTTGCAAGGCATGACACCTTTTTTTGGTCACGAAAATGATCCTCCAATATGCGGGATGGATATTGCAGGGAAAGTGACAAAATGTTGTGTAATAGATGCCCCCTAAAGCATGAGGTTCGAGAGAGGGAGGGGTGAAATGCTTTACGAGAACGCGTTCAAACCAAACATCACTATCGGAAGACCTACAATTACAAATACAATTGATATCTCTGATACGAACATGTGGCATGGGTGCAGCCATCCATAATAGAGTACATATATGAACTAAGATCCAAGGTATGGACGCAACCATCCAGCAGTAAGGATCGACAAATAGACTCAGGTATGGTTGCAGCCATCCAATCAAAAGAGTCATGTAATAAAGTCACGATAAACCATAATATCCTGCAGCCTGGATCTTATCAGACAAAACCCAGGGTCTTTCGCTCCATTTCGACCTGAATAAGTACAAATTCAAGCATGCGAATATGTGAGATGAAGTCGAACATGCAAGAAAGTCACATGATTACCAGTTAATGATGAAAGTTGTTAACAGGTATGGGAGAAACCATCAATAATGACAATGGCTCTCAAGGTACAACAGGTACAATCCACGGAATGTGAACAGTGATCTGGCGTCGAACACCCGCAGAATCACTCGATCGAAGGCCAATGATGTGGACTTGTCGTCGAATGCGAAGAACTTGCCATTGAGGCATGCAAGATCCAAGGTACCAGAAGGGAGTCTCTAGGTCAACTTCCTGGATAATGAACTGAAGTCGACAGGAAGTGACCTGGTCGAAGGAGGGCCATAGTGTTTCCCACATCATCGACACGAGACGGAGGAACATGGTGATAATGAATCAGGACCAACAGATGATCAGAGGAAGGTTGAAAATTGCAGAGGCAAACTTCTCTTGAACATATTAGCGACACGACTCTGGATTTGGTATTATTTTACATCAAGGGATTTGAGGTCATGATGACGTGGCAAAGAGCAGATGAGAGGTCAAAATAGATTACCCAAACCCATGGAGGAAAAAAATGACGAAATGAGATGTCCCCAACCCGACACGAATGCAGATGAGTGTCATGTTCAAGAGCGACATACTGCCAACAAGACTAAAAACTAGTTCCATTTTCCCCCACCATTTCTGGTGAGTACCCCAATTATTTTTGGAAAACAAGCTTGAAGCGGATAACATATGCGTGTGCTATAAGTTTTTCCTTCGGACAAATCCATCCTATTACATTTTACGAGCCCTAGGAAGGAGGAACTTGATTAATGTCATGGTGACGATTTCCGATGTCATCAGGTTTTAACGAGTCTGACAAAGGAAGAACTTAGCATATTTTCATGTTTAGAGAGTTTGAAAATAAGCAGAATAGAAAACTCCAGCAGATCCCTTTTCATAAATAGTCTCACAAATCCGAAAAGGTAGAAAAAGATATCTGAGAGAACCTCTTAGTCGCGATAGGCTAAGGTATTCCTTTTTCGTAAATAATCTATCCCAGCCCGAAAAAGGGGTAAACATATACTGGGTAGATATCGTTTCGCAGCCATTTAACGAGTTCAAAACGATAAGAGTGTCGACAATCTTTTCAAATTTTAAGAGTTAGAAAAGAGCTGAAAGGTGACTCCTCCTGGAGGAACGAGTGGTAATAAGGGTAGGAACTAGTTCCGGTGATGGTGGAACTACTCAAAACAAATAAAGGTTAAGAGGTTGGCTAACAAGACCACTCATTGCAGTGGTTCCTCAGGAATGGGTAAAACAATCAAGTGAAGGCATATGATCGGGCGAGCAGACGGTGACGATGGAACGAGAAAACCAAGGCTCATCTGGCAAAACAGTTTGATAAAATGGAAATCACAAGAGGTAAAATGGGAATGGTTTCATTTTTACGCAAGCTCGAAAACATGGGAAACTCTGCTTGAAGTTGGTTTCATTTTTACACAAGTTTGAAACAAAGATAAACTATGCTTGAAACATGTTTCATTTTTACACAAGCTTGAAACGGAAACAAACTATGCTTGAAAAGGTGGGCATGCCCCCAACATGGTGACTCAATTCGAGGTACATGCCTCCCAAGCTTCAGTCCATATGAAAGGCAGATGGAGTGAAGGTTCAAATTATGAGATCAAGAGAAAGACTCAACTGGGATTTTACGAGATCGCATCAAAGACTCGAATTGAACAGGAACATGTTTCATTGTTTTAACAAGGTCGACACATTAAAAGAACTATCCTCATGAGGTAATTAATTTTTTAACGAGGTTGACATAGAAGACGAATTGTCCATGGACTAGCTTGTTTCATTTTTTAAGGAGCTTGACACAAGAAAATGAACTCTGCTCCAACAACCTTTCATCATAACGAATAAGAGGTCATGTCTTCCAAGAGGTTCGCATCTGATGGGAGAACAACGCCCTAGAAATCACGATCGAATTCCCCCAGTAGATGGTGCATGATGGCACTATCGCTGCCTGAGGGCAACGAACAAGTGGCCACATAATTAACCCGTGGCAGGGAAGATACAACCGGCAGATAAAAATCTGGCAGAGATGATGGTGGGCTAGTTTCCACCTCCGGACCAAAGAATGAAAACTGATCAATGGTCACGATCCGATCTTCATGTGGAAAACAGATCACACGAAAGAGGGAAGAGACAAGTGTACCCATGGCATAAGCATAGTCACGCCCCAAGAGTAAATTGAAATCTAAGGGGCCTGGAACAACCATCACATTTATATAGACGATTTTCCCTCCCAAAGTGATCTACAACTTCAGAAGGATCCCTAACGGTTGACTGGTTCCTTTGTTAAATGCCAACAGATTCTGAGTAACAAGCACAAGCAGTGGAGAACCAAAAGCTTGCCAAGTAGTCGAAGACATAATCCCAACAGACGCGCCTTCATCTATAATTGTGCTAGGTATGGCCACATCGAAGGTCTATATCGTGATCTCAAAAGGCACATAAGAAGGAAGGCGATATCTTGCGAATCGACTCCAATCAAAAGAAGCGATCAAACTACTTGGACGAGGTGCCATAGGAAGGGAATTGTCATTGACGCAGGAGCATGAGGCTCGAGGAGAAAAAGGCTTCATTTTATTCCAAAATTACAAAAAAAAATCTACAAGCAAAGGAGTGTGATCCTTTAGCTTTCAATTTATTGTTTTGGTAGGGGATTTGAGTTGTTTTAAATTCAATGTATTTAGTTTTAGTTGAGAATTTTAGGGAAAATATTCTGTAAGAGGATTTTTATCCAAGATTGGGCAAATCCGATTCAAAAGAATCAGATTGAAAGGATTATGTGAACATTATATATTTGTAAGTTGCAATGTAATCGAGGGAGGAGGATTTGATAGAATTAGAAATGGAATAGCATAAAATTTGATTTTCCTCTATAGCTGTGCGTAATTGTCAAATTCTGAAGGATTTAACTTTCGTACGAATTACATAATTGTTAATTTCAGATCGATTTTGTTTAATTGATTTTGTGTGTGCATCTTCATTCAAATTATGCATTCTCCATGGAAGTAAGATAGTCCAATTGCATAAATGCTAACAATTGTTGACGTGTAAAAGATGTAGTTTCTTAGCAGAATTATTAATCTGGTGGAAATAAATGCTAGCATATTCACATTGGTTCAATTGGGATCAGAATCGTCTGATTAATGTGACGATACAGATCAATGGTTATCACATAGAAAGTTACGAGTTATATAAGCTCTAGAAGGAAGGTGATATTTTATAAACCGGATTTAATAATTCATGTTTGACCGTCAAGCATTCACATGATCTAACGGCCTTGCGTTAAGATCATCAATCCGACAGAAATCACATTTCTAGTTGCAAGGAATTTAAGAGGTCAGATGGACCCAACAAAATTATAAATTAGATTTTATGATTGGAGCTGTCCGCCCAGCACTCAACAGATCTAACGGTTTTCACATCAAGGTTTTTAATCCAACGGATATCGCATAATTAAATGCATGAGGTTTAATGTTTTAATTGGATGCGATAAAATTATAGCCAAGGTTTTAATGAGGTTTGGAATTCATCACGAAATCAACGTTATGGGTGATTTTTATTATTGCTGCTTTTTATATATATTATGCAATAATGATTCCGTCATTTAAGTGAAGGCTAAAAATTGGGTTTTAATGCAATTTAAAATTTGTGTAACAAATTTCTAATGCATTTAAATTTTGGGTTATAAAATTGAAAGTTGATGACTGGTTTTCCAAAGGAAGACCGTGAAGAAGTTCCACCAGAACTTGAAGAAATTGTTTCGAGATTAGAGAACTTATCATTAACACCTGCATCCAGACCACCAGCCATCCCCTTGTGTTACGGGAGCAAGAGGAGAATCCTCCGTGACCTCCATCATGGGAGATGGAGGAGCAGCTTCTTAAACCACAAGGATGGGAGAATCTTTCTCCAAGTCCGAGGAATCTGAAGAAACAAGAAGAACTTGAGGGACATGTGAGCTACTCTCGATAGAAAAGATCTGATGAACCACAGGTGGGGTCAGATCAACCGATTCCACGACCAATGGTTGGTCAAGAACGGATTCGTGAATTTGAATTTCCGAGGGAGCGGGATCGACCAAGGATGACTCTCGACCGATGGTTGAATCGACTAGTGAAGGACTCGAAGAAAGCTTCTGGTAACCAACTGAAAGGCAGGGTGCAGAAACAGTAGGGTTTTCCAACACTCTCGTGGCTTCATCCATGTACAGACAAAGGTGAATGTGATGATGTCCTTCACACAACTTATAGGGATTGGTAATCTTCCCCTGTTTCTTATGAGTCGTATCATGGCTAGTCGAAGATGTGCCACCAATATGACTTCCAGAAGCCAACGGCAACAGCGGACGACCGTTGGACCATGCTTCAAGTACCTTGGGAATGCCAGGGCAGTCTCGAAGAAAGTGGTCACCTTTGCACAACATGCAAGGGAATTTGACTTTCCATGGAAGGGTTTATCAAGGGAAGGTTTCTTAGGCGCAATATCCGCAGAGTTGGCCTCTCTCTTATCTGACTTCTTCTTTTTCATCTTCTTCTTCTTCTTCTTAGCCACCTGGTTACTAGAATCTAGACTGTCACCAAGAGAAGTAGAAGAGGAGGACGAAGAAATAGGCGAAGAAGGGGAGAGGTCCACCTTAGAATCAACATGATGTTGTTCAGGTGGAGGAGACAGTTGTACAGCGGGTGGAACACTTGAGACCACAGAGGTGGAGAATAACCAAATAAGCAACCCAACAGTTAACCCAGGCAGGGACAATGCTGCCATATAAGGAGCACCAACATTCCCAAAAGCAGGAAAAGGACCAGGATTCCCTTCGGAGGGGATTCCTTAGTTGGTAAACTCCGGAAATGTTGCCATTGGAAACAACTGTAAAACAAAACGCCAAGGAAGATAGCTTTAACCAGGAATATTTCGTGGGAATTTACTTTTTTAAGACACTAAAACAAAACTCTACCTTTTCATATTTTAAGAGTCAAGAAAAGGACAAAAATGTGACTCTAGTTTCTTTCAGTTTGAAACGAGTGTGAAAGGACAAGTGCTCGATGATTTTTTCACTTTTTAGAGAGTCACGAAAAGACCAAAATGACTACTCAGGTAAGCTAAGAAATAGGGTGGACCAAGTTTCTGTGAACTGCCATATACACCTTGGTGATCAAATGAAAAAGAAATGACCAAGGACTTAACGTACGTGCAAGTAGTCTCCCCAAATGTTGTGTTCCATGTATCACGATTATAGGGCGGTAGACTCAGCTTCCTATGGATAAAAGGATATTGAACCTATGGGGGTATCCCTTTATATATGCGATGGTACGGGGAGCACAAGTCCGTACTAGTGCTGTCTAAAGCCAAGCGATGAACGACAACTACTAGGTTTAACGACGCCGGAACACGTCACTAGCCTAGACCTCTAAAAATGTTTGTGTTAGGTTCCAATGCTTCCTTAGGTTAATTGAATAAATTTTACAATTGATCTTGAATTAATGTTTCAATTTCAAGGCCTTACCGAGTTTGATCTCAAATTCACTAAATGCAAGCTACTTGCTATAGAACACCATTTTCCATTCGATGAATGATAACTAAGAGAAGGATAGAGATCTTTTAGAAAGCAGCAAACAATAAAAACACATGAAGAATTCCCCTAATGCATCTAATATAATCAAAAGGAGAAATGAAAAACTCTTTCCTAGATGCAAGTGCTAGTTATGCAAAAGAATTTTTCATTTCCAATGCAAACGAATGGATGCAATTTTTCGTTTTTTGAATGAATGAAGCACACAATGCACTAATTACATCAAAAAACCAAATCAAACACTAGTTAAGAGCACTATGAATGTAGAGATCTCAAAATGAATGACTCAAAGCAATACAAACACAAATGCACTCAAACTAATGATGCACTCTTTCAATCAAAGAAAGGCTTTCAAATTGACCCAATCGAGCAATGTAATCTATGCTCGAGAACGAAGAGATGGAGAGTCAAACAAATGCAAAAGTAATCGTTCAACAAACCAAAAATTCAAAGGATAAAGAAAGACTCAAGAAACTAATCAGGGAATCGAACTGACAAGAAACAAAAAGACTCAAACTTCAATTAGAAGGCTCAGTGAGCAAAAGACACCTAGAACCCTAGGGCTATGAACTACACTGATAAGAAAATAGACAAACAACTGAGAAGAGCAAGTCTAAAGTAGTTAAAACAACTCCAAAAAGACCAATTTCAAATCAAGAAACAAGCCAAAGTCAAGCACAACTGACCAAAAACTTAGCAAAAGGGTCAACCAAATCCTACAGGATTTGACGCGACTATGAGGCGGTAATCAGTGCCAAACAAGGGTTGCCGCTACTGCAACAAAAGCAATATGCGCCAATTGGCGCGACTGTTCAAACAAAAAGTGCACCAAGCCGGATAACTATGGGAGGAGGGAAGAACCAGTGAGCAGAGGTCAATCTTGACACTCTGGAGATGAACAAGAGGATTCCAGACAATCAATCAAGCAAGCAAACGACCGAAGTCGACTTGACAAGGCGAATTCCTAAAGGCAACGAAATGACAAACTCACACTAATCCCTAATAGAGTCGCTAATTTTTTGGGCCAACAAGGGAGTCCGCTGTAGTCTAGCACCACGCCATCATTTTCACCCTACTCCGAAGAGCAGAGAGTCTTACCCAAGGCGTGTCGTGACCACATGAAGGGGGGGGGGGAATAGACCAGTATCAGCAGATGGATCGGCAACTCAAAGCTAACGCAGAATCGTATGCATGCATAAGACCATATATAGAAGATCTCTCAGAACATCATGCAGAGACTAAGAAATTAAAATTTTAAAGTACTACAGGGATCATGCAACACATCCAAGACATACGATATAACAATTACCCTAAGATATATTAAGAAACATTCAATAGAATCAAGTGTTACATCGCTCGATAGAATGAGCTTCCAGATCCAATTAGAAAGGCCCTGCAGGACAGAGAGAGATACTACGATAGTAACAGATTTATGGAGACATAGGGAATACAATGATGTCGAGACCAGGACAGAGCTCTCCCGTGGCGTCTTCTCCTTGGCCTCATTCCACTCTAACCTTGCTCTTTCTCTAACCCTTTTGCTACTGGGTGACGACCTATTTATTCACCAGCCAGCGCAACTGTTAGTTTCTCCTGTGTTCTCACTCGGCTGCTTTTAGCTTCTTCCTGTTGAATAGGAGTTCCACTGTATGTCCTTTGCCACATCTTTCCTTCATCTACACTTTTCTGCGCCAACCTCGTCACCTATCTCTTGCTCCTTTGCAACCTCGGCAACTCCGCTGCCTACCGTTGTTGTGCCTGCCACGTACACTAGTCAGCAACTCGGATGACTAGTGTCGTTTCTGGACCGGGGTATAGTGCTGTGGACATTGCCCCGTGGTGAGGTATGTTGCGATTTCGACCAAATAATTTGGTATGGCTTCTACCCAGAAAAGATCAGCATCAGGCAACTGATCATCTAGAGAGCCCTCATTTTCTCCAGTCTCCAACCTGGATAAGTGATCGAGCCTGAAATTCAGCCTCCCAGGCTTGACAATCACTTCGAAGGTGAACTCTTGAAAGAGTAGGAGCCATCGGCATATCCGTCCTTCCAAAACTGGCTTATTGACTAGGTATTTCAATGCAGAGTGATCAGTGAAGAATTTGAATTTACCTCCTAGGAGGTAGTGGCGGAACTTCTGGAGCGAGTACACCATTGCTAGTGCCTCCCTCTCCGTGGTGGTGTAATTCCGTTCTGCATTAGACAGCTTGCGGCTGGAAAAGTACACTGGGTGGTTGACTGCCGTCTCCCCTAGTTGCGCTAGGACATCCCCAACTGCAATACCAGAATCATCGATATGCACATGGAATTGCTTATCCCAATCTGGGTGAACCAGAATGGCACAGTCTCCAGCTTCTCCTTTAAAGCATCGAGAACTAGTCTGCAGTCATCCGTCCACTAGAACACCTCGGGCTTCCATAGTAACTTCTCCAAAGGAGCAGTTATCTTCGCATAGTTTCTAACGAATCTCCTGTAATATCCCATGTGCCTCAGTAGTGATCTCAACTGCTTCACGATTTCTGGTGCTTCCATGTTGATGATTACTGCCACCTTTGCAAGGTCGACACAGACTCCTTTCCTACACACCACATGTCCTAGGAACGTTCCGAACAGAACCGCGAAGATGCATTTCTTCAGGTTCAACAAAATCTGCAGTTGCCGACACCGGTCGAACATTATGCATAGCAGGGTGGCGTGATCCTTCAGCAAGCTGTAGACTATCCAGTCGTCCATGTAGACTTCCAGGAACTTATGAATATATTCCCGGAAGGCAGCTATGAAAATTTGAGAAAACACGATAGGTGCGTTCTTAAACCCAAAGGGCATCACGTGATATGCAATGGACCCCCACTCTGTTGTGAACGTCGTCTTCTTCTTGTCCTCTTCCGCGATGCGCACCTGATCATATCCTGAGAACCCATCGATGAAGGAGTATGCCTCATTCCCCACAACATTATCTAGTACTTCGTCTCTGAATGGGGTGGGGAATGGGTCATGGATGAAGGCGTTGTTCAAACTTCGATAGTCCACACAGACGTGGATTTCGGATTTGTCCTTCTTATTTTGAATGACGATGGGACTCACCCACTCTGCTTCTTCCACAGGGAAAATCAGGCCTGCCTTCAACATTTTTTCGATCTCTATTTTGACTTTCTCCTTTATCCGCCGGTATGGTCGATGCTTCACTGGCCTGGCGTCCGGCTTTAATATAATCCTCATCTCTCCGAGATCCCCTTTGATCCCTTTCAAATCTAAAACCGACGAAGGGAATAGGTCTTCCTATTCCTTGAGGAGACTAAAAGTTTCCTTCGTCGTCTCCTCGTCCCAGTAGTCCCCAACTGTAGCCAGTTTGGGTTTTTCCTCCGTGCCGATGTTTGGCTTTTTAGTAATCAGCGGAAGTAGATGTATTCCTTCGGTGGTAAGCTCTTCTTTCATGTTCCGCTCTCCTTCTGTCTCCTCAAAGTACAGGTGCCTCAGATCCTCCAGACTGTCATCTTTTGGCTCACTGTCAATCCTTTGGCAAGACAACTTGTGTCTGCCATCGGGGTTCAGCACCAATGGCCTCCCATTTGTGCACTGATCAGGGAAAAACAATATTCCTTTTATGACTTGTAATGCTTGGGATATCGGGTCTATCTTCCCCTTAAATGAGAAGCACTGAACAAATTTTTCTGCAACCTCTTGCCAGGAACTGGTCCCTCTCTTCCTCTCTTCTTCTAAGTACCAGGCTTGCGGAATGGTATCCAAGGAGTGGACAAACTGATGTACCCACAGCTCCTCCGGATATCCCACACTTCTCCACTGCTCCTGACATAATTCCATATGGTCTTTCGGATCAAAATTTCTTTGGTACCTTCGCTTGCTTCGAGGTCCTTCGTCTTCCTTAAACCACACCCTCAAAGCCGTCGCAACACAACTCCACTGCAACAGGGAGTTGTGGTGATTCTTCCACCACCTAGCTTAGGTGGACTATAACGCTACGTCCATGAGTGGTATTCTTTTCTCCTCTGGTACCTTATCTTCTACCTTTGCAATGAAGGTATTTACTGCTTGCATATTGGACAAGGTGGGGCATTCCCTTATCTCAGCCCCAATCCAATGGATTCTTGCAATATTGGCGCATCTCCTTGTATTGGTCTCGTACCCGCCTTGCTGCCAGTCCTCCCAAGCTATTTCTGAGCCCACCTCCGAGCTTTGGACACTTCACCAGCTTACGGAGCCGGTTGTTGTCGGGTTAATGTAATCCTCCCTCTTCCCTGCTGTCATCTGACAAAGCTTGTTCAACAGCTGAGCATCTTCCATGTTATCTACTGTCTCTGTATATCTCGGACCTTGATATGGGTCTAGAGGCTGAGTGACTCTAACCTCCCCATCTTCAAAAATCATTAACTCCTTGAGATCAATGATGGCATAGTTTTCAAAATCCCAGTCGATCCCTAGCAATGCAGGGTACAGATCTTTTTCTCCCATAATATCTATTACCTCGAAGTCTGTGTAGGTCTTTACCCCTGCGATGTCTACCTCGACTTCTTCGAGTCTGCCGATCGGCACAATACAGTATTGGTTTGCCATCCTGAGTTGGATCGACGAATAAGTCAGCCGTGGTCGCCCTAAAGCTTCCCAAGTCTTCCGAGGTAGGATATTGACGTCGGATCCCAAATCGAGCATGATGTCCCTGATCTGGAATCCCGCAACCTGTGTGTCTAACTGGAACTCTTTTCCTATTCTTCTTTTGTTCATCTTTACTCGATGTACATACTGTGGTGTTGTTTCGGGGGATTCCCTCGCTCTTGCGATCCCCTGCAACACTTCCTCTAGGGTATGCTTGAGCTGTTCCCGTATTGGAGTGTTGTCAACAATTTTGAGAAATAGGTGGAGCCATTCCTCGATCAGAGCCCTCGTAGCGCTCTGTTCTCCGGTATCTTTCTTCACGGGTAACTCAATACCTTTGTCTCACCCCAGCTGGGCAAAAATTTCTACAACCTCCTGAAAATATTTTTTTCTGCATTTCCGGTCTGATCAGTTGTTTTGGGGATGCTGGCCTAATCACCCTCATCGGATCCTTCTCACGTGCATCTTCCCTCGTTTTCTTTCCTTCTCGCATAACTATAGCTACGTTTTGCATTGCTGGAGTCGCTGTCCCTCTAGGTTAAGCGTTCACCAGATTCGTGCCTCTCTGCCTTGCTCTTTCCTCCCATTTCTCGATAAGTTCAGGACAGTCTTCTGTAGCGTGTGTGTTCACGCAGCACTGGGAACACCACGGTCTTCTGGGTAGGGGACATTCTCTGGCCATATGTCCCTCTTGATCACAATTGTAGCATCTCAACAGACCCCTTCCTCCTGTACGGCCTCCCCTCATACCGCCTCCTCGGCCTCTGGGAGCCTCATTCACTCTGTAGGAGGGCCGATCTAATCGGTCTTCCAGTGCATCTAGAGCTCTGCACTATTCGGTGTTGTGAGTCGTCGAAGCGCATAACTCACAGTACGTATTGTCCGGAACATTGGAGTACTTCTGTAAAATCAGACACATCCGAGGTTGATGACCCACTGTTCGGCAAATTTCGCAATACTCTGTTGCGGCTTGGGTCGGCTGATTTGGGAACCCGGTGTACTGTTGTTGCGGAGGATAAACCCCTTGCGAGTTTATCTACGCAAATCCTCCGATAGGCGGAGCCCCCATGCACTGTTGTTGCTGAGGTCCCCACTCCCTAGCTTCGCAACCGAGGACACTCGGTCGCCACGTGTCCTTCTACCATGCAATGTGTGCACCAGACATTTGGCCTAGTTGGTCTTATGGGCTGCATATCCTTAAGTTTTTCGATCAGATTTGAAATCTGATGTTGCATTCCCAGTAGGGATGGGTCCTGCGAGGCTGCTCCTCCCCTATATTCTTGCGGGTAGCCCACCATTGCCTCTATCTTCATAGCCTGTTCCAATGCATCCTGCAAGTTGTCGATCTTTTTCGTTGGCGGAGCGGGTTTGCGTCAAGGGAAGCAAAGCTCGATGAACCGGGCCCTTCCGATGACTCAGTCGATCGTAGCTCTAGTTTGATCGATATTCAACTCACATCCGCTCTTCCTCCCACGCAGTCTCTCCTTCTCTTTGCTTGATCTCCCATAGTTCGGACAGACCTTGCTGGTCCGTTTGGGGTAGCTTAAACTCTCTGACAAAGTCCCGATTGACATCCGCAATCACTAGATTCTGGTGGGCCTCTGACCACTTTATGAACCAGCTTAATGCCCTTTCTCTTAGCATGGTTTGGAATTCGATCAGCTTTCCTGCATCTGGCGTCTGCCTAGCCCTCCATATGGCTTCACAGAGGTACCAGTGCTATTCCACATCGTCGTTACCCCGCCCATAAAATTATGGGTGCTGGGTGAATGATCATGCCATATTCGCTTGCGGAGGTGTAACTAGAATGAACCCTCCAGGTCCTGGTTGCGTAAGTATACCACTGGCAATGCTACTAGTAACATGCATTGCTACTGACAATTGACTGCTATTCAATCGACTCAACTCTTTTAACTTAACAAAAATATCACTTAGGGGTTTATAGAGTACTAGGGGAAGGTAGGGACCCATGCTATTCAAACTTTAGGGAGTAGAAATACCTAGAGATATGAATGTCGTCCTTTCTTGGAATAACTGCTGCATCGCGACATAAAACTCAACATCGGAATCTTCTTCAGGGAGCGCGTCTACATCTCCTTCGTCAGATGTCGTTTCTCTCTTCCTCCGGGTTGGGCTCCCATACACCCGCCGCACTCCCTCAATGGTCCCTCCCATCTCCTGGGGACCCACCTGGCCTTCCATGTCCACTATCTTCTGAGGTGCCTCCTCTTTATCCTTCCGACTACTCCCCCATTGTTCCAACTCCCTCATCACCCTCTCTCGCCACCTTTTGGCGATCTGCGCCCTCCGATGTGCACGTCGCTTCCTCAACCTCCTTGTGGTTTCAACATCCATTCCCCTACTCCCCCTCTTCACATTTCTTGTAGCATTTGTCCCTCAGGTGCTTCCCCCAGCACTGGAGGTTTACGTTTCCATTCCTGATTTCTGGAACAAAATCAACCCTTTGTCCACCATCAGGGCCTTAATCCACAATGGAATTTCCTTCAGGAGCTTCCCTCCTAGTCCGGATCGGAATATAGCTTCTACTCTGGAAAAAGACTAGTAGCACTCTGCTGCAAACTCCACAATATACCCATCTAAGGTAGATTCTACCTAGAAATCTACAACTCGGGTCAACTCTGTATCTAGTCGATGAAGGGCCACCAGATCTCCATGCACCCACTTGCGATTGATCTTCCACTATTTTTCCTTAGTCACTTTGGTCTGTAGCCTCCGCAACCAGCTATAGAGTTCGCTGGGGAACTTCCCCCAGAAAATCTCGTAGGTATCGCTCTCAGAATTAGAGAACAGAACTAGATTTCTGAGCACCTTCTCTTTCTGACTTCTCAGCACAACTTGCTGAGTTATAAATTGGTCCAGGTGGTTATCCCACCAGTTAGCCATCTATAAAAAAATTTCATATCAAATGGTGGCTAAATATTTTTTAGCCTTCAAGAAACAATTCATGTCCAAATTGTGAGTTCTTGAAGTCTTATGATGATCTTTACCCTCTGAGTTAATCTTCACTGCTGTTTCACTATTAATCCTAAAGAACCTGCTATTCACCAAGAGAAAACTGCTTATAAAACTCCATTTTTCATCATTACACTTCTCCGTTTCCTTCTCCATTTCATCCATAAACCCTTTCATTTTACCTCTCATTCCCTCAAATTCCCCGTTAAAACCTTATATTTTCCCTTATTTGGTTTAAAAAAAAAAACCCCTTCTCTCATCTATCGGAACCCTGTTTTGGCTTTAAAATCTCCTTGTTTTGGCCTAAAAACAGTCTTTTGCACTCCTAAGGCCTTAAGCCCCTTTCGGCCTTAAGCCCCAGCCCCTTTTCCTTATATGACCCAAAACCGCGACCGAGCGCTAAGCCTCATCGCTCCATCGCAAACGGCAATCGCAGTTTCCCTTTATCCTTTCCCTTTCCCTCCTCCGATGCCGATCCCCCGATTTAATCTCAGTCGTCGAATCCACAAGAACCGACGGATAAGATCTCGCGCTCCGCCCATAGCCCTCCATCATCACACCCGCTGATTTAATCCTAACCGTTGATCTCTCATATTGATCCTATGGCCAACGCTTAATCGCACATCACAAACTCAAAAACCCCGGTGCTTTGGCTTCTTTTCTTATCTTTGATGCGATGTAATCCCTGCCGTTCATTCTGCCAGATCTGACGATTCGCGCTTCGTCGCATTGCAAAAAACCTTTCCTTCTATTTATTTTACCATTCTCGATGTTACGGTCCTGAACAAATCTGGACCGTTGATCTATACAGATCAACGGCCATCGGGTTTCCTGCTCTCCGCCCATCCATCCTGCCTTACCTTTTCCTCCATCCATATACCCGCTCCATATTTAAATCTCCACCGTCCATTCATCATATCTGACGATCGGGATGTAACGCGATGAACCAATAGCCCGCCCACCTCGCGACAAAAGTGCTGACGTGACTATTGGTCCCACCATACATCCTCCGCACAACTCTTCATTGATCGCGCTTAACCCACGCGGTTCGATCTGCTGCCCCTCATCCGATGGCTTAAACTCCATATTGCGTAATTTTTGCGCCCAAGGGTTAACGTTTCAAAATTGCGCGATATGGGCGGTTTTGAAAATCCACATGTCATTCATTGTATCAGCAGATGGATCGGCAACTAAAAGCTAACGCAGAAACGTATGCATGCATAAGACCGTATATAGAAGATCTCTCAGAACATCATGCAGAGACTAAGCAATTAAAATTTTAAAGTACTACAGGGATCATGCAACACATCCAAGACATACGATATAACAGTTACCCTAAGATATATTAAGAAACATTCAATAGAATCAAGTGTTACATCGCTCGATATAATGAGCTTCCAGATCCAATTAGAAAGGCCCTACAGGACAGAGAGAGATACTACGACAGTAACAGATTTATGGATACATAGGGAATACAATGATGTCGAGACCAGGACAGAGCTCTCCCGTGGCGTCTTCTCCTTGGCCTCATTCCACTCTAACCTTGCTCTTTCTCTAACCCTTTTGCTACTGGGTGACGACCTATTTATTCACCAGCCAGCGCAACTGTTAGTTTCTCCTGTGTTCTCACTCGGCTGCTTTTATCTTCTTCCTGTTGAATAGGAGTTCCACTGTATGTCCTTTGCCGCATCTTTCCTTCATCTACACTTTTCTGCGCCAACCTCGTCACCTATCTCTTGCTCCTTTGCAACCTCGGCAACTCCGCTGCCTACCGTTGTTGTGCCTGCCACGTGCCGATCCGCAACCCAAAATATGTCTTCATGCAAAATTAAAAACAAGGGCCCCAACAGGCCGAGAATTCGAACCAGTCTGTGAGGTCCGAGTCTATCAAAGTTGCACTATCATATTTCTCGACCAGTGACTCTGTCTTTACAATTCTTCCGTCTATCTCAGGCTCGACAACTGATGGGAATGTTCTAGCCATCTTTGCTCTGCGCTGGTACACCTGTATCACTGCTTCACCTCTGCGTCCCTGGCTCTCCACCTCCTGCAACCTTCCCCGTTCTTCTGCGCTCACAACCTTCCTTGCTCCTTGAGATGTTTCTAACTCGAAAATCTCTGGCATTCTCGCTATTTTCTGCATGCAGGTTATGTAATTAATGAGCACGAGTGAGGTTGATGAGACCCCATAACTAATTAATTCTTGTTGGCTTCCTCCGCGGCGATAATCATGTGATTAGTTGCCTGCTGAGGTGTGTTCTGACATCTGCTGACGGTGGTGTGGGGAAATGGGCGGACGCGACGGCTGAGGTTACTTCTAATTATGGAAAAGTTATTACTGTAAGGTTACTTCTAATTATGGCAATTTATTTTTCAAATCCTAGCGATCCTACGGACTGACACAAGTACTGGAAGAAATGATGGGGACTGACACTTGACACGTTTTCTTATCCTACGTGGATGGAATGCTGGACGCGACCCTCCCCGACCACAATTGGTTGCATTTCAGTCTCCGCAACCCAGCTGTTATTGACGACCTATGCATGGACAAGTGACACTACCTACGCTCATCCCGGGTGCGAGAGAGTTATTCAACTATGCTATTATACTCACCTCTCTCGGTTACGATAATTAATTGAAAGAAAACTAAAGAAAATTAGTCATGGTAGGGCTTCAAGCATGCGCCATTCACCCATCCAGGTAAAACAGTACCATCCAGTTGAGCCAACCGAACTACTCCGGAATCCTTTATTTTGACGACGTAGTATGGTCCCAACCAGTGCATCTGCATTTTCCCTGGAAATTTTTGAAACCTGCTATCGTATAGCAGAACCTTGCCGCCAACTTGGAACATTTTTCTCTTAATGTGTCGATCATGCCATGCCTTATGCCTGTCTTTCTGAATTTTTTGATGAAACTTGACAAGGAACCTTGACTCGTCAATTTCCTGTAATTCGTGCAGGCATTCCTGTAGTGATTCCTCCTCCGAGAACTTTAGGGATGTGGCGATCAGAAGGCTCGGTATGGTGAACTCAGCTAGAATCACAACTTCACAGCCATACACCAGCTAGAAAGGTGTTTGATTCATCAAGCACTTCACCGTTGTTCGGTAGGCCCACATTGCGGTTGGCAGACGTTCATCCCAATCATCCCTTTTTGCATTGTAGATCTTCGTCAAGCCTTTTTCGAGGATTTTTTTAAATGCTTCGACAATTCCATTGGCCTGTGGGTGGTACAGGCTACTTTTGTGATGTTGTATCATAAAGGTGTCCAGCAGCGATTTGATCGTGTCATTAATGAAGTGTGTACCTTGATCATTGGTTAACCTCCTTGGGCATCCAAATCTGCTGATGATGTTGTCAAAGATAAACCGGGTTGCAGTTTCTGTTGTACAATCCATCACCACCATTGCTTCGGCCCATCTAGTTAGGTAGTTCATGACAGTGATGATGTACTGGGCCTTTGAGTGCCTGGCTACAGGTGCTATGGGGCCTACGAAGTCGACATCCCACTTCTCAAACGTTTGAATACAGTCACCGGGTGCAGTGGGAGTTCGTCTCTGTGAGAGGGCTTCCCTGTCCTCTGACAAACATCGCATTTCTTGACAAAATATCTACTGTCGGCATGGACAGTTGGCCACCATAGTCCAGCTTGCAGCACTTTCCTGGCTGTGGGTTTCGCCCCGACGTGTCCTCACGCGATGTCGCTATGGCATTCCCACAAAACAGCTTCACTTTCATGGTTGAGGACACACCTCCACAGAATCTCGTCAAGCCCCAACTTATACAACTGCCCCGCAATCAGTTGGTATTCAGCAACTCGGATGACTAGTGTCGTTTCTGGACCGGGGTATAGTGCTGTGGACATTGCCCCGTGGTGAGGTATGTTGCGATTTCGACCAAATAATTTGGTATGGCTTCTACCCAGAAAAGATCAGCATCAGGCAACTGATCATCTAGAGAGCCCTCATTTTCTCCAGTCTCCAACCTAGATAAGTGATCGAGCCTGAAATTCAGCCTCCCGGGCTTGACAATCACTTCGAAGGTGAACTCTTGAAAGAGTAGGAGCCATCGGCATATCCGTCCTTCCAAAACTGGCTTATTGACTAGGTATTTCAATGCAGAGTGATTAGTGAAGAATTTGAATTTACCTCCTAGGAGGTAATGGCGGAACTTCTGGAGCGAGTACACCATTGCTAGTGCCTCCCTCTCCGTGGTGGTGTAATTCCGTTCTGCATTAGACAGCTTGCGGCTGGCAAAGTACACTGGGTGGTCGACTGCCGTCTCCCCTAGTTGCGCTAAGACATCCCCAAGTGCAATACCAGAATCATCGGTATGCACATGGAACTGCTTATCCCAATCTGGGTGAACCAGAATGGGCACAGTTTCCAGCTTCTCCTTTAAAGCATCGAGAACTAGTCTGCAGTCATCCGTCCACTAGAACACCTCGGGCTTCCATAGTAACTTCTCCAAAGGAGCAGTTATCTTCGCATAGTTTCTGACGAATCTCCTGTAATATCCCATGTGCCCCAGTAGTGATCTCAACTGCTTCACGATTTCTGGTGCTTCCATGTTGATGATTACTGCCACCTTTGCAGGGTCGACACAGACTCCTTGCCTACACACCACATGTCCTAGGAACGTTCCGAACAGAACCGCGAAGATGCATTTCTTCAGGTTCAACAAAATCTGCAGTTGCCGACACCGGTCGAACATTATGCATAGCAGGGTGGCGTGATCCTTCAGCAAGCTGTAGACTATCCAGTTGTCCATGTAGACTTCCAGGAACTTATGAATATATTCCCGGAAGGCAGCTATGAAAATTTGAGAAAACACGATAGGTGTGTTCTTCAACCCAAAGGGCATCACGTGATATGCAATGGACCCCCACTCTGTTGTGAACGTCGTCTTCTTCTTGTCCTCTTCCGCGATGCGCACCTGATCATATCCTGAGAACCCATCGATGAAGGAGTATGCCTCATTCCCCACAACATTATCTAGTACTTCGTCTCTGAATGGGGTGGGGAATGGGTCATGGATGAAGGCGTTGTTCAAACTTCGATAGTCCACACAGACGTGGATTTCGGATTTGTCCTTCTTATTTTGAATGACGATGGGACTCACCCACTCTGCTTCTTCCACAGGGAAAATCAGGCCTGCCTTCAACATTTTTTCGATCTCTATTTTGACTTTCTCCTTTATCCGCCGGTATGGTCGATGCTTCACTGGCCTGGCGTCCGGCTTTAATATAATCCTCATCTCTCCGAGATCCCCTTTGATCCCTTTCAAATCTGAAATCGACGAAGGGAATAGGTCTTCCTATTCCTTGAGGAGACTAAAAGTTTCCTTCGTCGTCTCCTCGTCCCTGTAGTCCCCAACTGTAGCCAGTTTGGGTTTTTCCTCCGTGCCGATGTTTGGCTTTTTAGTAATCAGCGGAAGTAGATGTATTCCTTCGGTGGTAAGCTCTTCTTTTATGTTCCGCTCTCCTTCTGTCTCCTCAAAGTACAGGTGCCTCAGATCCTCCAGACTGTCATCTTTTGGCTCACTGTCAATCCTTTGGCAAGACAACTTGTGTCTGCCATCGGGGTTCAGCACCAATGGCCTCCCGTTTGTGCACTGATCGGGGAAAAACAATATTCCTTTTATGACCTGTAATGCTGTGGATATCGAGTCTATCTTCCCCTTAAATGAGAAGCACTAAACAAATTTTTCTGCAACCTCTTGCCAGGAATTGGTCCCTCTCTTCCTCTCTTCTTCTAAGTACCAGGCTTGCGGAATGGTATCCAAGGAGTGGACAAACTGATGTACCCACAGCTCCTCCGGATATCCCACACTTCTCCACTGCTCCTGACATAATTCCATATGGTCTTTCGGATCAGAGTTTCTTTGGTACCTTCGCTTGCTTCGAGGTCCTTCGTCTTCCTTAAACCGCACCCTCAAAGCCGTCGCAACACAACTCCACCGCGACAGGGAGTTGTGGTGATTCTTCCACCACCTAGCTTAGGTGGACTATAACGCTACGTCCATGAGTGGTATTCTTTTCTCCTCTGGTACCTTATCTTCTACCTTTGCAATGAAGGTATTTACTGCTTGCATATTGGACAAGGTGGGGTATTCCCTTATCTCAGCCCCAATCCAATGGATTCTTGCAATACTGGCGCATCTCCTTGTGTTGGTCTCGTACCCGCCTTGCTGCCAGTCCTCCCAAGCTATTTCTGAGCCCACCTCCGAGCTTTGGACACTTCACCAGCTTACGGAGCCGGTTGTTGTCAGGTTAATGTAATCCTCCCTCTTCCCTGCTGTCATCTGACAAAGCTTGTCCAACAGCTGAGCATCTTCCCTGTTATCTACTGTCTCTGTATATCTCGGACCTTGATATGGGTCTAGAGGCTGAGTGACTCTAACCTCCCCATCTTCAAAAATCATTAACTCCTTGAGATCAATGATGGCATAGTTTTCAAAATCCCAGTCGATCCCTAGCAATGCAGGGTACGGATCTTTTTCTCCCATAATATCTATTACCTCGAAGTCTGTGTAGGTCTTTACCCCTGCGATGTCTACCTCGACTTCTTCGATTCTGCCGATCGGCACAATACAGTACTGGTTTGCCATCCTGAGTTGGATCGGCGAATAAGTCAGCCGTGGTCGCCCTAAAGCTTCCCAAGTCTTCCGAGGTAGGATATTGACGTCGAATCCCAAATCGAGCATGATGTCCCTGATCTGGAATCCCGCAACCTGTGTGTCTAACTGGAACTCTTTTCATATTCTTCTTTTGTTCATCTTTACTCGATGTACATATTGTGGTGTTGTTTCGTGGGATTCCCTCGCTCTTGCGATCCCCTGCAACACTTCTTCTAGGGTATGCTTGAGCTGTTCCCGTATTGGAGTGTTGTCAACAATTTTGAGAAATAGGTGGAGCCATTCCTCGATCAGAGCCCTTGTAGCGCTCTGTTCTTCGGTATCTTTCTTCACAGGTAACTCAATACCTTTGTCTCCCCCTAGCTGGGCAAAAGTTTCTACAACCTCCTGAAAATATTTTTTTCTGCATTTCCGGTCTGATCAGTTGTTTCGGGGATGCTGGCCTAATCACCCTCATCGGATCCTTCTCACGTGCATCTTCCCTCGTTTTCTTTCCTCCTCGCGTAACTATAGCTACGTTTTGCATTGCTGGAGTCGCTGTCCCTCTAGTTTATGCGTTCACCAGATTCGTGCCTCTCTGCCTTGCTCTTTCCTCCCATTTCTCGATAAGTTCAGGACAGTCTTCTGTAGCGTGTGTGTTCACGCAGCATTGGGAACACCACGGTCTTCTGGGTAGGGGACATTCTCTGGCCAGATGTCCCTCTTGATCACAATTGTAGCATCTCAACAGACCCCTTCCTCCTGTACGGCCTCCCCTCATACTGCCTCCTCGGCCTCTGGGAGCCTCATTCACTCTGTAGGAGGGCCGATCTAATCGGTCTTCCAGTGCATCTAGAGCTCTGCACTATTCGGTGTTGTGAGTCGTCGAAGCGCATAACTCACAGTACGTATTGTCCGGAACATTGGAGTACTTCTGTAAAATCGGACACATCCGAGGTTGATGATCCACTGTTCTGCAAATTTCGCAATACTCTGTTGCGGCTTGGGTCGGCTGATTTGGGAACCCGGTATACTGTTGTTGCGGAGGATAAACCCCTTGCGAGTTTATCTACGCAGATCCTCCGATAGGCGGAGCCCCCATGCACTGTTGTTGCTGAGGTCCCCACTCCCTAGCTTCGCAACCGAGGACACTCGGTCGCCACGTGTCCTTCTACCATGCAATGTGTGCACCAGACATTTGGCCTAGTTGGTCTTATGGGCTGCATATCCTTAAGTTTTTCGATCAGATTGGAAATCTGATGTTGCATTCCCAGTAGGGATGGGTCCTGCGAGGCTGCTCCTCCCCTATATTCTTGCGGGTAGCCCACCATTGCCTCTATCTTCATAGCCTGTTCCAATGCATCCTGCAAGTTGTCGATCTTTTGCTAAGTGAGCGGGGTTTGCGTCAAGGGAAGCAAAGCCTTGATGAACCAGTCCCTTTGATGATTCGGGTCGATCAGGTAGCTGAGTTTCCTGATCGCATCTTTGAACCTGCGCATCAGCTCCCACGCAGTCTCTCCTTCTCTTTGCTTGATCTCCCATAGTTCGGATAGACCTTGCTGGTCCGTTTGGGGTAGCTTAAACTCTCTGACAAAGTCCCGATTGACATCCGCAATCGCTAGATTCTGGTGGGCCTCTGACCACTTTATGAACCAGCTCAATGCCCTTTCTCTTAGCATGGTTTGGAATTCGATCAGCTTTCCTGCATCTGGCGTCTGCCTAGCCCTCCATATGGCTTCACAGAGGTACCAGTGCTATTCCACATCATCGTTACCCCGCCCATAAAATTATGGGTGCTGGGTGAATGATCATGCCATATTCGCTTGCGGAGGTGTAACTAGAATGAACCCTCCAGGTCCTGGTTGCGTAAGTATACCACTGGCAATGCTACTAGTAACATGCATTGCTGCTGACAATTGACTGCTATTCAATCGACTCAACTCTTTTAACTTAACAAAAATATCACTTAGGGGTTTATAGAGTACTAGGGGAAGGTAGGGACCCGTGCTATTCAAACTTTAGGGAGTAGAAATACCTAGAGATATGAATTTCGTCCTTTCTTGGAATAACTGCTGCATTGCGACATAACACTCGACATCGGAATCTTCTTCGGGGAGCGCGTCTACATCTCCTTCGTCAGATGTCGTTTCTCTCTTCCTCCGGGCTAGGCTCCCATACACCCGCCGCACTCCCTCAATGGTCCCTCCCATCTTTTGGGGACCCACCTAGCCTTCCATGTCCACTATCTTCTCAGGCGCCTCCTCTTTATCCTTCTGACTACTCCCCTGTTGTTCCAACTCCCTCATCACCCTCTCTCACCACCTTTTGGCGATCTGCGCCCTCCGATGTGCACGTCGCTCCCTCAACCTCCTTGTGGTTTCAACATCCATTCCCCTACTCCCCTTCTTCACATTTCTTGTAGCATTTGTCCCTCAGGCCCTTCCCCCAGCACTGGAGGTTTACGTTTCCATTCATGATTTCTGGAACAAAATCAACCCTTTGTCCACCATCAGGGCCTTAATCCACAATGGAATTTCCTTCAGGAGCTTCCCTCCTAGTCCGGATCGGAATATAGCTTCTACTCTGGAAAAATACTAGTAGCACTCTGCTGCAAACTCCACAATATACCCATCTAAGGTAGATTCTACCTAGAAATCTACAACTCGGGTCAACTCTGTATCTAGCCGATGAAGGGCCACCAGATCTCCGTGCACCCACTTGCGATTGATCTTCCGCGATTTTTCCTTAGTCACTTTGGTCTGTAGCCTCCGCAACCAGCTATAGAGTTCGCTGGGGAACTTCCCCCAGAAAATCTCGTAGGTATCGCTCTCAGAATTAGAGAACAGAACTAGATTTCTGAGCACCTTCTCTTTCTGACTTCTCAGCACAACTTGCTGAGTTATAAATTGGTCCAGGTGGTTATCCCACCAGTTAGCCATCTATAAAAATTTGTCATATCAAATGGTGGCTAAATCTTTTTTAGCCTTCAAGAAACAATTCATGTCCAAATTGTGAGTTCTTGAAGTCTTATGATGATCTTTACCCTCTGAGTTAATCTTCACTGCTGTTTCACTATTAATCCTAAAGAACCTGCTATTCACCAAGAGAAAATTGCTTATAAAACTCCATTTTTCATCGTTACACTTGTCCGTTTCCTTCTCCATTTCATCCATAAACCCTTTCATTTTACCTCTCATTCCCTCAAATTCCCCGTTAAAACATTATATTTTCCCTTATTTGGTTTAAAAAAAAAACCCCTTCTCTCATCTATCGGAACCCTGTTTTGGCTTTAAAATCTCCTTGTTTTGGCCTAAAAACAGTCTTTTGCACTCCTAAGGCCTTAAGCCCCTTTCGGCCTTAAGCCCTAGCCCTTTTTCCTTATATGACCCAGAACCGCGACCGAGCGCTAAGCCTCATCGCTCCATCGCAAACGGCAATCGCAGTTTCCCTTTATCCTTTCCCTTTCCCTCCTCCGATGCCGATCCCCCGATTTAATCTCAGTCGTCGAATCCACAAGAACCGACGGATAAGATCTCGCGCTCCACCCATAGCCCTCCATCATCACACCCGCTGATTTAATCCTAACCGTTGATCTCTCATATTGATCCTACGGCCAATGCTTAATCGCACATCACAAACTCAAAAACCCCGGTGCTTTGGCTTCTTTTGTTATCTTCGATGCGATGTAATCCCTGCCGTTCATTCTGCCAGATCTAACGGTTCGCGCTTCGTCGCATTGCAAAAAACCTTTCCTTCTATTTATTTTACCATTCTCGATGTTACGGTCCTGAGCAAATCTGGACCGTTGATCTATACAGATCAACGGCCATCGGGTTTCCTGCTCTCCGCCCATCCATCTTGCCTTACCTTTTCCTCCATCCATATACCCGCTCCATCTTTAAATCTCCACCGTCCATTCATCAAATCTGACGATCGGGATGTAACACGATGAACCAATAGCCCGCCCACCTCGCGACAAAAGTGCTGACGCGACTATTGGTCCCACCATACATCCTCCGCACAACTCTTCATTGATCGTGCTTAACCCACACGGTTCGATCTGCTGCCCCTCATCTGACGGCTTAAACTCCATATCGCGTAATTTTTGCGCCCAAGGGTTAACGTTTCAAAATTGCGCGATATGGGCGGTTTTGAAAATCCACGTGTCATTCATTATATGGAATCACATTTTTTTTTGGCAATACTACCTCCCCCCCATTTCACCGCGTGAAAACCCTTCTCGGTTTTCCGCCAAACCGCCGCCCTCCGCAATGTTGCTCCCATTTCGATCCTAGCCATCGATCTCCGAAGATCGGACGGTTCTGATTTAATCTCGCCCCCAATTTATTTTCCACCTAACTTTCTCCCAAATGTTTTCGCTTTTAATCTCGGCCGTTGATCTCTGAGATCGAACGAATTGTGTTATATCGCGACCCCAAGTCATTTGCCTCCATCTATTCTCCAAGCGATTTCATCGGACGATCTTCACCGTTGATTGTCCTAATTCAACGACTCCTGTTCGTTATCGTGCCCAAAATCCATTTTCTCCTGGTTAGCTGTTCTGCCAGGGTTTTCCTCCCTTTTTCCGCTGCATCCACATTATTTCCTAAATGCTCCTCCACCCTCACGAGCCTCTGAAGCAGTTTTAACCAAATTCCGCAGGATTTTATAATGAGTTTGTGTGTTTTGCAGGGTTCTAATGGTGGTTAATCTGTGTATTTCCATAGTCACAGACAGGTGATTGACAAGGTTCAGAGTGACGATTCAGACCTTAAATCAATGAAGAAAAGGAGCCAGTGGGTTGCGAATTCATGTTTTATTAGGGAGATCACAACCTTCAATCTCAGATGAAACCCGCCAATAGCAAAAAGCCACTTGTATAAACAAAACAAACAAAGTGTATCAGAGTGAAGAAATCAGAGTTAAAGAGTGATTAAAGCTGAAGCCCGAAGATCAGAGCTTAATCCACAGTTTAAAGAGTTAAAGACAGTGTCAAAGAACAAAGGCCCGAAGACACAGATTAAGGCTTAAACAAGCCTAAACAAAGACCAAAGGAAAATTAAAGGTGTTTTAAGGAAAAACAGAGAAAATATCAGTAAAGAGGTCTCCACTGCCACATCAAAGGCAAAAATATCCTCTTCAGCTACCAAGGTGCCACCTACAGTCTTAATAAATCAAAGGAAGGCAGAGTTATTGCCTAAGTCAGTGATATTTTGTTAAAGATAGCCAGAGTTATTGCCAGCCTGCCTAAAGAGCTTAAAGTCAACAAAATCTGCCAAGTAGCTAAATACTTAATGAAAACCAATTAATACAGAGGAAATATTAGAAAACTTCTCTATTGAGCCCCTCAAAGTCCGAGAAGCATTAACTTGTATTAATTGAACCTAGAGGCCTTTTCTTTCATTCCAGCTCTTCATTTATTCTATAAATACTTCTGTAGAAGATAGTTTAGTGGTTGGTATCTAGATATCTGTTGCATGTAAATAGTTTTCTGAAGCTGTTGAAGCTCTGTAAATAATGGGATAAAATTAGGCTGAAAAGAGAAAGTTTTATGAGTTGTTAAGACCTTTTGGACTTGAAGATTGTACTAGTTTGAACAACAATATACGAGTCAAATTTCATGGGATCTTGGTCTACATTAATGGTGATGTTTTTCTTATTGTAAATTGTCTTCTTTCATGTTTTTCATACTTTCCATTTTCTATGATAAAGAACAGCAAGCATAGATTAGGACATACTCTTCGAAGTACCCTAAATCTCACTGATAAGCTTTATCTTTATGTTTTCCTCCAATTGTGTGTTTAAGAATGATTCAATATAGTCCAAATAGTCAAGGAATGTTGGTGAGCCCATGTCTTACTGTCCAAAACGTTAAACATTGTTCTTGAATGAGATTTTCATTACATGCTTAGTAGAGCTAAACTAGGGAAGTTTATGGTTTGCCCTGTCCTCTAGTTCTTTCTCCAAAGGTAGTTTGACAGTTTTCCTCAAGAGTATGCTGAAAGTAGGATAGGTTCAAAGTCCTTACCTGATCTTAAGCTACTCTCTATGTTTGTCTTTAATGTTTTCTATTTTCTGAAGGTAGTCAAGAGGATTGCTGGATTGTTTGTCTAATAAGCTGGCTTTAGTAGGAATATTGACCAAGAGGTTTATGGTTAGCCCTGCCCTGGTTTATGTCTTAAACAGTTGCTTAGAAGTTTCCCTCTAGAGTATGCCAAAAGCAGGCTAGGTTCAAAGTCCTTACCTGATCTTAGGCTACACTTTGGTTTCTTTCTTTCACGTCACTTCTTAATATTTCATACCACAAACTCAACTTAAAGGATCTTGAGATGCGGATGACTTGCCCCATGGTAACCTTTGTAGACTTGTTGTTTCAATTAAATCCTCTATGACTCCATAGCCCAGTGGATTGATACTTTTGATGACTTATCCTATCAGCTGAAGCTTTCTTTCAACTTTTCTATATCTTCACCCTTCAAACATACTTCTGCACTTCATGATGTCCTACCCAACCAAACAAACAAAACAAAAACCCTTGTGCTTCATACCTAGCCTAATATCATAAACTGACCTTATATCTATATCAATCTTTGCACTTAAAGAGAGATCCCTCTCTGGATTCAGGAGGGCTAAATCCTAAAATCCCAAAGTGGTTCATATGTAGGCTCTGCAGCTTTGTATTTTCCAATATTTCAAACTACGAAGACCCTAACACCACCATCTCCATATTTCTCCTTCGAATATCCTTGATACCATGATCTATTTCCCCTGATGAAGTTTAGGTCCCGGCAACGGAACCATTTGTTGGCGAGGAAATAGGTCTCGCGGGCAAGACCCAGGTTCAGGGATTGGGCCAACAAGGGAGTCCGCTGTAGTCTAGCACCATGCCGGCATTTTCACCCTACTCCGAAGAGGAGATAGTCTCACTCGAGGTGTGCCGCGACCACATGAAGGGGGGGAACAAACCAGTATCAGCAGATGGATCGGCAACTTAAAGCTAATGCAGAATCGTACGCATGCATAACACCGTACATAGAAGATCTCTTGGAACATCATGCATATACTAAGCAATTAAAATTTTAAAGTACTACAGGGGTCATGAAATACATCCAAGACATACGATATAACAACAACCCTCAGATATATTAAGAAACATTCAACAGAATCAAGTGTTACATCGCTCGACAGAATGAGCTTCCAGATCCAATTACAAAGGTCCCGCAGGACAGAGAGAGATACTACGGCAGTAATAGATCTACGGAGACACAGGAAATACAATGATGTCGAGACCAGGACAAAGCTCTCCTGTGGTGTCTTCTCCTCGGCGTCGTTCTACTCTAACCTTGCTCTTTCTCTAACCCTTTTGCTGCAGGGTGACAGCCTATTTATTCACCAGCCAGCGCAACTGTTAGTTTCTCCTGTGTTCTCACTCGGCTGCTTTCAACTTCTTCCTATTGAACAGGAGTTCCACTATCTATCCTTTGCCGCATATTTCCTTCATCTGCACTTGTCTGTGCCAACCTCGTCACCTATCTCCTGCTCCTTCGCAACCTCGGCAGCTCCGCTGCCTACCATTGTTGTGCCTGCCACGTGCCAATCTGCAACCCAAAATCTGTCTTCATGCAAAATTCAAAACAAGGGCCCCAAAATACCCATTACTATAAAATGAATGTACCTAAGCTCCCTCTCGACTTAGGAATTACCAAGTTTCTTTCAAGTAAGAAACTTATTTCCAGGCTCCATCTTAATCAGGGACTTGCAGCAGCTCTTCAGGAAAATAATGGGACATATAGCTGCTCTGAAGAACTCCTTCCTTCGATGTCATGAATTTCTTCTTTGTTGAGGAGCCTTAATCTTTGATATCTCTTCATAGGGAATATATCATCCTTCACTTTCATCCACGAGACATGTCTTCATTCTATCAGAAGGTGATCCATCAGTCTTCTCATATGGTCTAGCTTCATGTCCCGCTGCTTTCTTTCAAACTATATATCTTCTAAGGATCTTTCATCCTGCCATATGGTTATCAACTTGTGGAAGACATCTACTTCCATTTGGTAGCCCTACATAAGCTCCTCAGATGTTATTCATTTATAAATATGAATACATAAATCAAAAGTTACCTTAGTGATTATCTTTTACCATGGCATCCCTCTTGTAGGCATCGACATCCTTCGTATATGTTGACACATCTCCAAAAGATATTTATTGCTAAGGGTCTTCATCTTTTCCGAACTTATTATCAGATTCTACATATCTTCCCATGAGATTATCTAGTCAAGTCTTCTTGGTTTCCTTGGATGTTAACTGCCTCTTTTCATGATTGCATTTTTTCACGATCTCTTCCTTTCTCTTTCACACAATTTTATTTCATTCCCAGGAACTTCCATTGTGCATCTCCTTGATAGTATATAATCACCTCATATTTCATATGAGGACATATTATGTTGATTTCATCTGGTGTGGAACATGTCTATTGACAACTTGTGCATTGGAAGAGTTTCTTCTTTCTTTGATCATACCTCTTCTACCTACAACCATATGACCTATCTACATAGCATCCAATGTCAACATAAATATATAAATGTACCTCATTTATTTTCTTTGAGTCATCTTGTAGAAAATTTCCTTAAGTGAATATTTTTATTCCCTTGACTTGATTTATCAATATGTCATCAATTCTCATCCCAGAATTCTACAAGTTATAATTTCTCAAGGAAACCTATTACTTTCTTTCTAACCAATGAGTCCAAAGAGGACTCTATTAGAAAATATTAGCATCTATTCCCTTAGTGATTATTGAATGATGACCTTTGATCTTGATGACTACCTTCTATAAATGTTGTTTTTCAATGAGGTTCCCAGGATCCTCTTATAGATGTAACATATATGTAACATACATCCTCCTACAACGAGTGCTCCTCCTTCAATTCTTCCATCATTATGCCAATGCTTTTATCTAATATATCATGCTTCCTAACATAATATTTTACAACCTAATAGATACCTCTTAAATATGAAGATGATCTCAATCATAATAGAGATCTTCCACTCTTTCTTCCTTAGGCTTCTTTGAATATTTTTTTTCTGACCATATGGTATTCTTCCTTTTCCCTATTGTCCTCATTATATTTGGGACAATATTTCATTACACCCATAACATCGTATCTCATGCATGTTTCTTCTTCTTTAGGACCAAAATTACCGAAGCTTCCCTTTCTCCTTGATATGGCAACATAGGCTTGATTCCCTTCATTTGATCCTATATCCACTGTAACTTTTAACCTTATCTCTTTTAATTCTCATAGAGACCATAGATCCTGGAATCGTGTTGCTTCTTTCTTCCGATAGATGCTTGAAGTGAAGTTTTCCCATCCCTCTGGTAGATCATTCAATACCACCTTAGTTATTTCTCTACCAGACATTTCTTCTCCCAATTCCTTCAATTGATCTTGTATTTCGGAAATATTCATAAAGTATGAAGTTATTTCCTCCTTGCTAGACATCTCCAACGTGTATAGTTCTTGTCTTAGATATATTAATTTGCCTGTAGTCCTCACCGAGAACAACTCCACCAATTTGTCATATATTTCTGTTAAAGATTTTATTTTTATACATGAGATAGTCCTTTGTGGATTCTATAAGAATCATATGGAATCTTATGTCTCCTTTCATGCATTTGGTAGGAGTTTGTGTATCTTATTTTGAAGGTCTAGTTGATGACCTTTTGATATAGTTCATGACTTCATTCTTGATAAGATTTAGATCTATCCTTTTTCTTCCATGCAAGAAAGTTTGAAACCCAAATGAGTTTGTTTCTTTCTTAGCAAAAAGGAGTTTTCATAGATTTATATCAAGTCATAAATATACTCACTTGAGTATATGCCTTTCTCCTTCTATCAACTTCCTTGTTGATGGTGATGTAGATAGCAGCAGGAGCTCCCTCTTTAATTGGATTTTTAAAGAGAGCTAAATCAACTTGAATCCTCATTGATGATGATGGCTTGATGGTGACGCCAACAATGTTGATTTGATTTTAACACCAAATAGTTATTGATGGTGATGGCTTCTATACGGTGTCCTTGATATTCTTGAGATGTCTTTCAAAATTCAGAAAACTGCCTCTTTAGAACTGAATGTAGATTTCTGACTTTTGCTTTGTTGTCTCCTAGACAACTAATCCTTGATCTCTTGGTACTTGAGCATCTTTTTGTTAAATAGCCCTTTCTAGCACCTTTTCTTTGATACCATGTTGAGAATTTGGTAGGGCAATGTTTAATTCAATTCTCTTCTTGATGATTTCTTGTGTTATACTTCTTATGCTTCTATTACTTATATCTTATCTTCATTAGCTTATTATGTCCTTCATCAAGTCAATTATCAAAACAAAAAAGACACAGAGTTTAGGCTCTTCAAGCTAGGGCCAAAACCTCTCCCTCTTGGAGAGGAAAAGCCGAAAGTAATTCTTCTTATCTATCTTCAATTGAAAAGTACCACGACCATGACATAGATTCTTGACACCAGTATGCCTCTAAGACCCTTGTCACTATTCCTTGTTGCTCTTCTTGGCTTCTCTAGTCGATCCTTCCTTTTTGCACTTCATTGCACCAACAGTAGGGAAGATCGGTCCCTATCCCTAAACAGTATGGTTCCTTTATGCCCTCCTTTGATCTTGCCTTAGCCTCCTAGAGACTCCTTCTCGGCCTCCTTTCTGCACCCTTGATACTGAAAACCGAGATCTCTTTCTTGTTGTGATAATCCTCCTTAGTACTGCAGCCACCTTTGCCTCCTTGCTGAGATATACTAGAGACAAACTGATCCAAATCCGAGATGTGTATGACTCTCCTTTAGCCCAAGGGCAAAACTGTGCATAGACTGCGATGACCTTCCTTCACGCTGTAAGTACCCTCAGCCTTTTCAGAGTTATGTGAGGAGGGATCAGACCCTTAAACAGAGATGACACACGTCCCTTTCTTGACCCTATCATAGAACTTCTCCTTGCTTAGACTCCTTCTCTTCTCACACTTTTATTTGAACTGAATTACGGACCTAATCCGAATTGATGGTGACAAATGAGGCTGCAGTCCTCTTATATATATGGAATGTCTCTCTGTTCTAGGTCGACACGATCATAAGTAGGTAAGTGGACTTCTTCAAGGGAGGATTCTCAACATACTTTGAGCTGACATCAAGGGACCTAGTGACAAGGTCTTGGAGCATACTATTTACATAAACAACGTGTATTTTCATAAGTGTAACAAAACTTCATTTAAATGAAGCTAAATTATACATTTATGACAAGATGAAAAATCCCTAAAGACATCAAGAAGAAGTCTTTGACATATAACAAAAAATCCTTGTTCATGAAATCCATGATGCAAGCATTACAAAATACATTTTATTATCTTTGTCTTATTCATTACATAAATTCATAATTACACAGTCATTTATGAAGACCTAACCTAGCTACACTTTCCAACACATCATACCACCCTACTGAAATTGTCGCTCATCCTCTGAGCAACCTATTCATATTCTTGCCACGTTGTTCTTATTTTATGCCTCAAATGATTTTTTTGATGTCCCAAACTGATGTGGATGTAGCTTCCTCTGCTAAATGGAACCCTACACGCTCTTTAATTTCTTCTTTCGACTTTGGCTCAACCTTTCTTTGATTTCTGCCCTCTCAATCTGAGCTTCTTCTTTTGTTAAGTCCTCCACTTTTATCACTATGAAACAATGGATTTTTCGTTTTGCTTCCATAAGTTTTGGAGTTTCTTGTGCACTTAGGTTTTTTATTTTAAAATAGGAGTAGAATGAATAATTTGTTTACACTATTTGGAAGAGATAATATTTCAAGCTTAATTAAAAAACAATTTGATCGCCCTTCTCATCACGCTTAAAGAAACAACCATACTTCATTTTTTTATTCCCAACTTCTATTAAAAATTTGCTACAAGATGTGTTGTTGAACAATTAAATATTTTTGTAGTCTTCCTATCCACAGTTAGCAAAGAGAATATGTACTTACCCTTTCTCTCATGATTCTTTCCTCCTTATTAAGGTTTGAGGGCAATTTTGTTCACTATCAAGCTTCCTGCAGCAACTTGTGACTTTCCTGTAGCAATTTATTAGCTTCCTGTAGTAACTTTGGCCTTTCCCGTAGCAGTTATGTTTTCTTCCTGTATCAACTATGTTTTCTCCTGTGTCATATTTATTTGCACCCTTGCCATTTCCTTTGAGTATTTCGTTGCTTCCCAAGGCTATTGGGCGAAATTTGTATTCATATAACACTTTATTAATTTCATGTAGCAAATTTGTTCTTCCTTTAGCAGTGATGTTCCTTCCTGTAGCACACAACCTGAATCCTATAGCAACTAATATTTGCATGCGAAGAGGTGGTGGGTCAACCTTTTTTTTTTATTTTTGATTATTTTTATTTATTTTTTATGTTTTTCTCTTTTTTCATTGCATGAAAAATAAAATCATAGTGATTTTTGTTAATTGAGTTAGGCCTCACTTACCCCTTGGCACTCCTTGTCCCCCATCATGACTAAATGATTACAACCCACGTTCTCAATTCCTCTTCACTTTTGTCTTGTTCCTCTCCCACATGTACGGGTGTCTTGGTGGAAAAGTGAAGCTAACTACTAGATAAGGCTAAGGTTGCTTTGCTACTAATGTTGGCTACAAAAAGCCTTTTCCTTCATACACTTGCAATGTTTTTCAAGATAAAATAAGTTCATAGGAAAGGTTTAGAGGATTTTATACCTGATCCTTACCCATGATGTGTTTTTTTAGTTGATATTGAGGTTTTTTATATGAATGTTGAAGTCTCTTTTGGTGGTTCTGAAGTTTATGTGTTGATTTCTTTGGTTGCATGGAAAATATGGACATGGGTAAGGCTGCTTTTGAGTGTCTTTTGAGATTTCATTGCCTTGTATCCCTTGCTTCTTGCAATATAATAATTTTACACTTAAATGGTGCAAGTCATTTGTCTTTCATGCAGGTGTTGTTGTTGGATGAGTGATCAATACACTTTGGAGTCTATATGCTTAGTCTGCTATGATGATGATCTTGAAGCACCCTACAGGAGGTCATATAGGTTCTCAGGTTCTTGTTTTTGATGGAGCATTATTATTTGAAATCAAGGTTGTGTTTTTTCCATGCTGGTGGTGATCCTATAGCACCCTACAGGATGTCATGTAGGTGCATAAAACCTTCATTTTGTGTAACCTCAGATCTGTGTTTTTCCACATGCTAGAAGTGATCCTGTAGGAGCCTATAGGGTACCCTGTAGGTGCACAAAACTTCTTTCCACAAAGTATCAAGATGATGGAGTTTGAAGAAATGGGGTATAAATTGCTATAAGACTGTCTGGAACCCCTTTTTCAAGTATTTTTATTTTTATTACACTGATGGAAGCAGAACCTTATTCTTTCGGATTAGTGAGTGAAGGTCACGATGAAAAAAGAAGAAGGATGAAATGATGACATGCAGGACAAAAATATTGACATTTTCCACTGACTAGTGGCTTCCTACTGTGGTCTTGTAGGCTCTGTGCATACTGCTACAAGACTGTGTATTCCCATAGAAATCACTCAGACCCTTCTAATATGATATTATCCTTCAGATACAACCTCCAATAACACTGATAATTCATGATAAATCTAAGGACAAGGATTAGAAGCCTCTGTTGTGGTGGAAATGATAGATTAATGGGAAAAAATGGGTATTTTTTATGGACAAAGATGATATTTTGAGTGGAGAAGTGCCTAAATGTTGTGGAAGATGGGTGATGGTGATGTGGTAGACTTATTTCATCAATCCCCCAAGGAAAACATATGATTCTAATGTATGGAATCTATTGAATCTAGGGTTTTATATTGTGCCCTAATTTGTTGAAAATCTATTGAAAAATATCTAGATGTCATTATTGCATGCATTACCCATTGAATATGAATGATAATCCTATTGCTGAACTTTAATCAACTCTCCCATGAAACCTTGATTGATTGCATAGGTAAGTATTAAGGTTTTTGATGCCAGGGCATCATTTATTCTTTCTCCTTAGTAACTTTTTGGTCATTCAATTGGTTCATATAATCCATCCACCCAAGAATAAGCCATTGGCCATCCTTTTTTGACGATTACTTTAAATTTTATATAAATTTTATCGTTCTTCTCTTTTCCCTAATTTGTCCCCTTTAAGGCCAAGCAACCAAGCTATGGAATAGTGTGAATTCCTAAGAGAGTATAAATGTTAAGAAGAGTATGGTTGTCACAAAATCCCTTCTTTTGGTAGGCATTCACTTCTATTTCATCCATATTTGTTTTCCATATTTACTAGCCCTAAGCTAACCCTAGTTTGGATTTAGCTTCAACTTGGGGTCTTTTAGAGGGTTTCATGTGCCCTGTTCTTGTTGAATACCACTACTAGAAACCCTTTATCCTTGCCTTGACCTTTGGCCACCTGTTGTAATCTAGTGAATAATGTGCATTGTTACCAGTATAAAATCACGAGTAAGTATATAAAAAGCATGTTGTTATGGCCTAAATCTACCTCAGGCTGAGGAAGGCAGAGTCTAGGGTAACATCAAACCACGCTTAATCTGGTAGCTAGCGCTACCAGATCGGGAGAGGGCTCTCTCCTGGTCAATCTCAGCAAAAATAATCAGTGAGGCTTGAGATGACTTGAATAAAGGCTGATTTTAGGCTAGGTATATATGTAAAAGAGTTTAATTTGATTTTGAGGGTGTTTGTTGGATCAAAGGGAAGGGAAGATTTTGGGTTTGGGGAATGAGGCCTAGTTTTTGCAGAGATCTGAATGGGGCAAGGTAGGAAATTGTTTTGACGCTTCAATTTTGAATGAAATGGATAGCTCAGACCGGTGAGGAGTTGAAGAGGGCAAGAGACTTTCATGAATCATCTTCAAACAGTTGAAAACATAGAAAATTAAACAAAATCTAGGTAGAGCACTGCAAATTTAATGAATTCCACCTTTATCCTTGTTTGTTTAACTTAAGAAGAAATAAGAGGGAAGATGATACACATAAAGAACCAATAAACTTAAATTAACAGAGAGAAACACATCATCAAAACAAAGAGCCACATGAATCCCAAGGAGTGCTGCAAACCCTGGTCTATTCCTTTGCCAAACTGCAGAGATGAATGTACAATGATGCTCAAAGCAATCCCAAGTGTCCAACCAGGCAAATGACTGAAAAACTACAAGATATAGACAAACATAACTCATCCCCAGCCTCTAGGGGTTGAGCTCACAAGTTTAGGAGCTGTTTCAACAAGATCTAAACTAAGAATTGGAAAATAGGCAGTGGAACAACTTGCCTCTATAAGATAGGAAACTGATTCATTCAGTTGCAAGTCACCTTTTGATGGATGAATCTACCTCCATGAGTAAAAATTACATCAAGATCCATAAAAATACATACAATTACATCATGAGTTTAACATTTGGAAGTAAGAAAGTCAAAATGTCAAAAACTAGGCGAAAAACAGAGTTACTGAGTCCAAAATGAGCAAAAATCCCCAATGCGCCGCGCCTGATTTCTCTATGCGTCGCGTCAATTTGGAGATGATTTTGAAGGCCTTCCAGGTGTCAAAATTGGCTCCAAGTGGGTTTGTTGGAAAGGTATACCTGTCTAATTTCCAACACAAGTGGAATTTCTGAATTTGGCTTCCATTTGCCCCTCCAAAAATGAGTTCTCCCAACACTGCTTCCTATGTGTCTAAAAAGGGGCAGAAAGGTCATTTTTAGGGTGTTTTTGACCCTTCTGGAAGCCAAAAACCTATCAAAATCTCTTGGCCATGGGTAGGCATGCATATATTTTAATGAAAAATCCAAAAATATAAATTTTTACCCCAGAGGAGCTCCCAATTATAAGCGTGCGCCACGTGGCGCGACGTGTAGCACTGAAAAATCTGTGTTTAGGCCAAAAAAAATAAAATTTGCAACATGTGTCCCAAATTTCTTGAAATTTGGGCTGAATGTCCTCCATCATGTACTATGCTGGGCCAAGGAAGCTTCGGCCAAAATCTAAAGTCTATCTTGCCTTTTCCGACGCTTTGAGGCCTTTTTCAACTTAGCTTTCAGGATCTTGATTCGTGCCTTGCAAACATGATTTCTTGCCCAATAATGATTCGCCATGTGCCTCAACATGTTCTTTTCCTTGTTGGCCTTCTTCAATAGCTTTTCCAAATGAATATTTACCCTTTCAAGCCAATTTTCGCGATCAGCCTCAATCTCTTGCTTAATGGATGTCATCTCACTTTGGCTCCTTTAGGCAACTTGCTGGTTCTCACGTATATTTTGCAACTCCATGATAGTTTGCTGATCTTCCAACTGTTTGTTTCTCTGCTCAAGGCAGTTGACTATCCATTGGGATCTTTGCAACTTGATGGAAAAAGTGTTTATTTCCGCCTTCTGCTCCTAAACAATCTCTCTCAGCTTTGAGCTTGGTGAGCCCAAATCATCATCAATGAGTATGAAATCTGTATCCTGGCCTCCTGATGGCCCCTTGTCATGTATTGGCCTCTTACCCTTGTCTTGTACTTGTACTGTTGATGAAGGAAGCGAGACCCCTTCCACCCCGGGTGGAGATAATGCTCGCCTGGCTACTGCAAACAAACCTTTAGTGCCCCTCTGATAAGTGACAAACACTGGCACACTAGCGGTCTGTGTCTCATGACCTTCATGCTGATATGAAGGTTCACTTGCCTCATGAAAAACCTTCGAAGGTACCTGAGAAGGTATGAAGAAATCATTAGAAATGAAATCCTCCCATGAAATATCCTGCAAGTCGATCTGATGCATAACCACAATTTTGATGAGTGCAAAGTGATAGATACTGCTATACTGCTGCTCAGGAGTTTTCCTTTGCACGAGAGTGGTCATCTTCTCAATATTCCAGCATATGAAGTAAGGGAGGTTCATCATTCTCACCCTGGTAAAATGCATCGACAACCTAATATGATAGGCATAGAGACGTGAAAACCGGCCCTCACAACTGAAATATTTGATAATAAGTTTCATCAAAGGAGCATATGAATCTTTTAGAAACCGAAAGGGAAAAACTCTACTGATTTGTCTCAAAAAACTAGGCTTGATATATGGCTCATAGTGTTCCCTGTCAACCTGTTGTCTTTTGTTCCATTGCTCTCCAACGTTTGGAATTCCGGTTGCTTGAGAGATAGTTTCAGGCGTTAAAGTGAATGTCACACCTGCAAGAGTGACTTGGCCACTATGTAAATGCAACACAAACAATCGGGCCAGCTCATGATGGTGGTGAACTCTAGCAACCATTTCACAAAATTGATAACAAGACTGTTGTTGAAAACATGAAACACCAAGAGGACATGCCTGCAGCTCAACCAATGAAGTAGGCTCCTCCCTCACATGTCTGCCACTCTTATGAGGTCTCCTAGGTGCATGCAATTCAGTTGTGGAGTCACTATCTCGGTCATAAGAAGAATCTGTCTCCATGCTTGCCAAAGTCTATGTTGCCTTAGGTGAATATGAGGAGTTTGGTGTCTTTGGTTTTTGTTGCCAAATGGTGTGATAATATGTGGGGGACTATGGAGGGAGAGGGTAGGAGGAATGATGGGATATTGCCAATTGAAGAGTTTAGGGGCAGTCACTAGGTTTTTTGGGATAACATTTGGGTTTGGGAAATAGGATGGGATAATGGAATAGGGAATGAGTGATTTAGGGATATGAGGGAATAGGGAAATGGGCTAATGGAACAAGAATAACAGTGATGAGGGAATAACAAGGTGGGGAAATGGAAGTGATAGGCACAAAACCAAATTCTAAACCCTAAGGAAACAATTCTTGAACAAGCAAATAGGGTTTGAATTTTCTGGTATTAAATCCTCATAAACAACGCAAGACACATGTTCATTGGCAGTGGAGGGGTTACTTGACTTACTTGGACCAAAAGGGACCGAGCAGATTTGAAGTTTGAATGCAATTGGGGTTCAAAACACTTTGCGGCCCTACGTGTCGCACAACAAACCCAATGCGTCGCGTACCTCCAATGCGCCGCGCAGGAATAATTTCAACACAGTGGGGGCCGACCCAATGCGTTGCACCCGACCAATGCGTCGCGCAACTGAACTTGCACAATTTCGCCTTCAAATTTCTTTCTTCGCTCTCCACGATTTCTCCTTGGCTCACTCTATCCTCTTGGCATACAAATGAACTCTTGAAACATAAAAATGATTTATATACCAAGGATTTTAATTCTCCATTTCAAAAAAACCCACTTTGTAATGTTTCATATTTTGACACTTTTTAAAAAAAACTCTATTTTGCTTCATTTTGGCTTTTTGACTGAATGATGTGCTTTCTGTTTGTCCTGCAAGGAATGGATTGGCTGGAGCTTGACAAAGGTGACCAGGGTTGCCAGTGAAAATATTATTACAACTGATAAAACTTGAAATTACATTACATTTGTACATAAAAAGTTGAAATACCCTATTTTTCTTCAAAACAGAGTTTTGAAGAAAAATACATTATTAAGCATATGATGATGAAATTTCTAGTACTGAATCCTTCTATCAAACTCCTCATGTGCTTGCTGACCATTATGGGGGATTTTGAAGACCTTATTAGTGAAACCCTAGACCTAATGACACCAAAACCCTAAAAATAACTCTTTTCAAACCATGAGACAAAAAGTGACTGTAAATGGTCTTAATGGACAAAAATAGGCCGACAGGTAAAGGACATGAGGGACATGAGCAACAAGCCACTCTTGTCAGATGATCCATGCTCCTAATGGAATGCAGCTGACTGAGTGAGACCCCTAATATGCAATGCAACAAGAGGATTTGATCACTGACGGAGGGATGAAGATACCGACACTAACACATGTAAAATAGACAAGACACGGTAATGGGGAGATAACCATGTCACATATATTCGTACCGATAGGTGTATATAGATTGATAAGACAATTACAAGAGTCTAACTGTCAGATTAACCCCAATGTCTATTTTATCATTAGTTATCCACTTTTCGTATTAAAATATGTTACCTTTTTCATATTTGACTAGTTGGTCAACCTGACTGGATAACCGACTAGCCTTTTTCATATTCGACTAGTTGGTCAACCCGACTGGATCCTTCAACATCTCCCCCACCCTCAATGCCTTATTCATCCAGAAGAAGGGGCACAATTGGAAAAATAAAAAACAATACAAGATGACAAAAAATGACTTTTTACATCAACATTTTTGAATTACAAGTAAAAGAAAAGATCAAGTTCAGGTAATTGGTGGATCAAAACCTGGTGCTTCTGCTGCTACGGTCCACATCTCTGAGGCTAGATGGGACATTTGGTTCATTGTTTGATCAAACTCTTTTGCATGAGACTATTGTTCTAAGACGACAACAAATGTGGACTATGTGCTCCCAGTGTTGGACTTGTGCCAGGAAGAGTGTTCTGATAGATCACTGGAGTTAGCATTTGCAAAGTTTAATTGAATATTGACCATTCACAAACTGCTACTTGATCTTTTACGCTTGACTCTATAAGGTCAACCAAGTATTGTAAATTATCTTCTACTATTGCAGAGTCTTCTATCCTCTGATTGAATGGTTTTTTTTTCTTGATATTCTACACCTATTGCAGAATTTGTCATAGGAACTCAGGGGAATTGAAGCTTCATGTTGGGATATATTTCCTTAATGCAACCACTAACGATATTTTCATAGTGATTGTGCATAATTTTCCCTCTCTTGTTCTAGTTGAGCTTTTATCGTCTTTTGGGATTTGGAATTTGAAGTCTGCCTAGCCGAGAGGTCCCTGTCAAGTGTTTCTTGGACCCTTATCTTAGAGTTAACAATGGTCAAATAGGAGGTCCAATTGTTTAGAGTAGTTATGATATAATATCCTTTATTGAGTGTAGCTTCCAATGTTTTTTTTGCTGCTAAAAATTCGTCATGGGCCTTATGCAAAGCTTGTGTAAAGCTAGGATTAGCAACAAGTGTAGGTCAGGGTTACAAGTATGATACCTGTGCACTGAGCTAAAAATTCTGGTAAATCAACTGCTCTACCAAATGTTGAACAACAACAAGATAATCATCACTCTTGGCTAGAGCGGGAATAGTTCTCGCACTTCAACCAAGTCTCCCTTTCTCATTCCTAAAGGCATTGAAGATTATTTGTATCTTTCTTTCTTTTTTGGAGTCACTTCTTACCAACTCTGACAGATCATTCCATAACCTAAAAGAGTTTTTTGTCACTAGCAAGCTTTATCTCAACATACTTAGTGGTGATATCGACAAGATTCTTCTTGTCCTTGGTTGTTGAATTATTTGTTGTAGTCGAATCTGCATTTCCTTGGGTAGTCGGGATAGAGGTAGTACCTGGATTAATTACAGGTGTTGTATTTTTATTTTTATTTTGTAAGCTTGGTGGGACTACATCTTCATCATGTCCAATATATCACCCCGATCGGGACAGGGAATTGAACCGGTGACTTCACATCAAGGAGTGCCTTAACAGAGCACCCAATCTCCATCTATCCAAGACCCCATGGAAAATTACAAGTGTTGTATTGATGACATGTGCTCCTCTTGATTTTTCCTATTGCAACTCAGTGGAGCCATGGTTTGTTTATTGGTTGAGCTCTTTGACGATTTCATCAGACTGAGTTCGCTTTGATGAATTATCTTTAGAAGTAGGATCTGAGTTTTTCTGGATGTCCGAGTGGTTGTCCTCTGATTGGCTTACTTCCGACTAGGACTTTTCTATCTAAGTGCAATATTATTAGCCTTGTTTTGCATTTTGGTTCTCTTCCTAGTCCCTGTTGTACTGAACTTCTCCTGAGTGGTCTGCATTAGATTTCTCTTTATTAGGCTCTTCTTTATCAGAGTTTTGTACTTCTGACTCCTCTTTCTCAGACTTCTTTGCACTTGAATGCTTCTCATTAGAATGCTCTTGTCCAGTGTGGTTGTTCTCTTCAAGGTCTCGAGTCAGAGAATTAACAAGAGTATCCTTGGTTAAGTCAACCTCAATAACTGGGTTAGACTAGTTTTTTTTCTTATGAGGTTGAGAGGATGAGTCAAAATCATCCTTTCCTTTCTGAACGACTTCATCTAGTTTTTGCTCAATATTATCAGCAAGCAAGCCTTCAACGCTTTCTGTGGCATCCCGAATCTGCGTTCTAATGGACATAGTTTTGCGCTTAGGAGGCTTCTTGACAATAGGTTATTCATGCTGCAAATATTTAATAATTGCATCCAACTTTTGTTGATTGGTTGGATCAGTTAGTTTAATATTTTTAAGTATTTGGAGAGACGGCTCTCCTCGCGCACCCATCTCATCGATCTGAAACGCGTTAGGGTTTCTGAAGGGTTAGGGTTTCAAGCAGGAAAGACAAGGATAATGGTCGCAGAAAATCCCTCGCGCAACCTCCAGCTAACGTACAATGCATCCCTGTAACCACCATTTGCACCTGGTCGGTCCCGATATTGATAGGCCGACATAGATCACAGACGGTTGGTATTTTGTGCTAGCAATGGATGATGAAATCATCGATTATTCGCCGGACTCGATCGAAGGTGTCGAGATCTGGGGATCCCCTCATTACCCTATGCCACCTAACGCCCCGCTGGTCCTCAATATTCCTAAGGCGGCCTCTAACGACCCATGTTTTCCTCTGCCTCTTCCCCATCCTCTCCTTGGCCTCCCTTGTCGCTTGCCGACCTGTCGACAATACCCCAGAGCTCCTCGCTAACGACGAAAATTGTCATTTTCTCTCCGAATTCCTTACATTTTCTCATCACCTGCCTCCAAGGCACTTCTATTTCCCCCCCATATGGTCCTCTTGGCGCATGGTCTCCTAAAGATTCAGATTCAGCTTCGCAAGCTCCCACTGACGTGGTCCCGTCAAGACCTGGCCTCACATCTTCAAGATGTTTCTCTGCTCCTCGAGTAGTCTCTCCTGCGGATGACCCAAACCTCACCACCATTGACCAAGAGACTGCACCCCATCTTGACCAGAGGGAATATAGCTCGATGCACGGGGGAAATCGATGCTCGAAATGCATTAAAAAGGGTAACCGGAATTTCGAGCTCAACCTTGGAGAAGGGCTTCTTATGGGAGAAGTAATGGATACGAATGGACATGTTCAGGGTCGAAGATATAGTCTCAACTGTTTACACACTTGGATGAACAAGATCTGGGGACCTATCATGGAGGAGATGCCGTGGGTTGTCATTCTCCCTCACAGATGGTTTTCTCTACGCTTTCATCGACTTGAACAGGTCGCATGGGTGCTCTCGAAGCTATGGCACATAGAAAAAGATCCGGTCATTTTCAAAAGCTGGAGCCCCCTTTTCGACCCAAAAAGAGAACAACTTGGAGTAGGTCCAATTTGCATAAGGCTTTCGGGGCTCCCGCTACACTTCTGGTATGAAGACATCATGCTGCACATTGGCAACACACTTGACACCTATCCGGACCATGAAAAATCCTACCTAACCTTTGGAATTATGACGATGGACATGATTTTGGTACACCTAGACACTCTTGAAGGATTTTAAGAGGCCATCACTCTACGATGGAAGCAATTTTTTCGCATTTAGATCCTGGATTACGAAGGAGTGCCATATAGATGTCAAAGATGTCATGAGGTTGGATGCCTATATAGGGATTGCCCCCTCCTCAAAGGTGCATCTGATGTTGGCAAACGGATCATGTGCAAACACCAGAGATTTTGACAACTCCTCCTCCTTTGAACGTCTCGGCAAACCGACGCAAGGGAAAGAAGGTTGCTTACGGGCCCAAGCTCGCTTCTGCACCTCCTAGACCTCTCTCCCCCCGGATGACAAGGGCTCAGGCAGCAGCAACCAAACTTGCATGGGGTAATTTTCCATCCTCTTTCCCCATTTCACTTTTTATCACATCTGCATCTGCATATTCGATGGCATAGTGCACCTCATTCCCCTTATCGACCACTCGGCCCGTCCCATCTGTTGCTTGCCCTACCTCCTCCCCCCTGCCCTCCATTGCTGATCTCCCCCCCACTATTCCTGGTACACCTCCTACCCTACCCCTTTTGGAATCCTCTTTGGACTCTTGGACCTCACACTCCTACCTCCTCTGATCTCTCACTCATCCACATCCCCTCTCCTCTAAGACTAGTGGCCTAGGGCTTTTGGACCACATACGACCTAAATCTGGTAGGGGCCATCACTCGAATATATCCAAGGCTATCATTCAGGCTGGGCTGGATGTGGTGGATGGCAATAAAAATACTCTTGAAGAGGTCCTTAGAGCTTGGATGACCCAGCCACTGGTTACCTCATGAAAATTATATCCTTCAACTGTCGTGGGTTGGCCAGCCCTGCAAAAAAACTGGCCCTACGAAGATTATTGACTATTCTTCTGACATCATATTTCTCTAGGAAACCCTTGACTCCTCTGATCATGTGATTTCAGCTCTCCGATCCATTTGCCCGGGTTGGAACTTCCAGACAATGGATGCTCGTGGCCCCTCTGGAGGAATTTTACTTGGCACAAACCCTAGAACCATTAGGGTCCTGAATCAATCAGGAGGGGATGAATTCTTTGGTGCATATGTTTTTTCCTTTGAGATTGGATCAGAATATTGACTCATCAAAATTTATGCACCCTATAGCTCTCGCCTTCCCTTCTGGCACCACCTCCTCAATACTTTATCCACCCCACTTGGAGCAACCATAGGGTTGGAGAGGCCTCTGTTGCCCGCAGACTGGACCACTTTCTCATCCACAAATCCCTAATCAACTCTCGATTATCATATCAGCAGTGGGTGGGATCTGAGGGTATATCTAATCATCTCCCTAAATTTATGGAACTAGCCCCCGGCCGTGGGAAGCCTTGCAGTTCATTCAAGTTCAACGCCACCTGGCTCGCCTATCCAGAGTACATTGAACTTGTCTCCAGTTTTTGGACCTCCTATTACACTAAAATTTGTCACCATGATGTTTTAGTGTCTATATTGGTTCATCATTACTCATATATTACTCCCTTAGAATTCTACAACATCAAAGTTCCTAAAATCAAGCCTTGAAATTGAGAGAAAAGCTCATAAAAGTCTTAAAAACACTTGTACCGCACTTTCTCTTAACATTGCCTGCGGTACTGCACCTTTTGTAAAGGAAAACTGCGGTAACTACCACACGTTTTGTGTATTAAAGGTGTGGACCCCTGTAAAAGGTAAAATGAAGGCAGAAAGTAACATTTAGAAGCCCAGCAGTCAAATCTGGAAGCTTCTGGAAGCAATTATCCGGTCGAAGGTTCGCTCCTATCATGTACATTCATTCCTCCATTATGGGAGCCTACCCCTTGGTTTATGGAGCTCAATCCCTTCAAAAGAGGATTCTATCCCGTCTTATGTGGAACTGCAACCTCTTCTCTTTTCCTATAAATTGAAGCTTTGGTTCAGTTTCAAGGGTACTAATTGAGATTGATAAAGAGTTAGACTTTTAAAATTTTTGAGGAGAAATGTTGTAGAAACTCAGACTCTCTTAACTGATCATTATGTGGGAATGATTACACACCCATATACATTTTAACTGAGAGAGTGCAAAGCTTTTCAGAGTAAAGGAAACGCCTGTTCCAGACCCCAGGAAGGCCTGTACGACATTAAGGCGAACACGGTTGTAAGGCTCTTTCTTCATCAAAGATAATACGAATGAAACCCGTTTTCTCAATGATTTATTTAATTAAGTAGCTTGTTTATCATGTTTTGTCAATGAGTTATTTAATTATTTAGCTTGTTTCTTGAATTCCTTGATCGTCTTGATAAATATATGATTCGTGACTTAGTTTATACTATACAAGTGCTATTGATTTTTTCCATGTTTGTGATTGCAGATCTTTGAAGACGACTCTTTCAAGCAACTAGAAAGAATATCATTACGAATAGTGCTGGACTACAGGTAGGTCTTCAAAACCTCTGTTGTAGCTAATTCTAAATCGAATATTATCTAGAGAAAATAATTTTTGTTTGGTTGTTTGTTGCTAGTTGTCTGTAGGACACTTGGGAGGCCTGTCTCTTCCGCAAGAATGACTTATCCATCCAACAACTCCCACCCCACTGATGCTGATTCCTCACCCTCGGCATCATTCGCTGCTAAAATGATTGCCGTCAAGAAACTGACCAAGACATGGGTTCAGGACAGAAGGAAAAAGGATGAGGAATATCTTCGCAAAATTGAATCTGACATTGCTGGGATTGAATCTGCCTTGATGGACGTGCCGACCACTGTAGCTACTAAGAAAAAACTCACTCAGCTTGCAGCAGAACGAAATCGGATAGGATCAAGAGGAAATATGGCACCTCCGGAGCAAAGCCATTTGGCTAAAATCTGGTGATGAGGACTCCAAATTTTTCCATCATTCACAAATGGGCGTAAAGCCATAAATACCATCTGGTCTCTGAAGGACGAAAATGGTAACCAGGCCCAGAATTTCCACCAATTGGCTCACATGGGGGTGGAGCATTTTCGTAACCTCTACAAGGCCCCTACCAACACTAATTTGGCTGAAATCATAAGAGTGACAAGATTATTTCCTAGATTTGTGGACTTGGATGACGAAGAACAATTGACTTGACCTGTCACCATTCAGAAACTCCAAGACACCCTGAAATGGTTTCAGAAAGATAAGAGCCCTGGATCTGATGGCTGGCCCATTGAATTCTATTATGCCTTTTTTATATTATGGGATAGGACATCCTCAATCTGGTCGAAGAGTGTTGTAGACTGGAAGATTATATGATGCCTACAATTCCACCTTTTTAGACCTCATTCCCAAATCTGATGATCCCCAACATTTTTCTGATTATCAACCCATCTCCCTCTGTAACTGCATATACAAGATCATTGCCAAAATCATTGCAAATTGTATTAAACCCATCCTCTCTTCCCACATATCTCCTGAACAATTTGCCTTTCTCCATCATTGCCAGATACACGAAGCTATCAACATAGCACAGGAGGTGCTCCATTATATTAAAATCAGGAAGCTCAAAAGTATCATCCTCAAAATGGACCTTGCTAAGGCATTTGATCAATCAAATTGGCTCTACATTCGCATAATACTCACCCATCTGGGTTTAACCTACAACTTCATCAAATGGATCATGTGTTGCATCACCAATGTTTTATTTAGTATTCTCATCAATGGCTCTGCATCTCCTTTCTTCCACTCTGAAAGAGGACTTCGACAAGGCTGACCCCTCTTTCTACTCATCTTACTACTCATAATGGAAGCTTTAAGCTGGCTGATTATGAATGAAAAGAATTAGGGTCATCTACAGGGCATCAAAATTACAGAAGGATGTACACTCTCCCACCTTCTATTTGTAGATGACATTCTCATTCTGCTTAATGGTTCCATTAGTGACATTTTATCTTTCTCAGTAGTCCTTGTAGAATTCAACATCGCAACTGGTATGGTCTGTAATGCTCTAAAATCAACCATTACTGGTAACGGATGCACTCCTCATGAGAGAAGAATTACTCTGAATAGATTTCCCTTCACTCCTTTGGATCCTGAGGATGGCCTCAGGTATCTCGGGTTTAGACTAAAACCCTCTGATTATCACATAACATATTTGACTTGGCTTATTGCCAAATTGGAAAAGAGGATATTCATATGGCACAACAGATGGTAATCACGGGCTGGCCGTCTAACCCTTCTCAAATTTGTCCTGGAAGCCACTCCAGTTTACTGGATTCTCTTGGATTCCTCAAGCCATCATCGACCGAATACAATGATTATGCAACATGTTTCTATGGAATTGGAATCATGAAGGACAAAATTTTGCATGGATTAAATGGGACAACATTGCTCTCCCTAAAAAATGGGGAGGATGGGGTATCAAAAACTTGGATATATTCGCCAAAGATCTTGCAGAAAAAATGGGATGGATGATTATGACATCCAAGAATCTCTGGACGCAGGTGGTCTACATGAAATACATCCAGCCCATGAACATCATTGATCGGATCAGACATCCCTCTTGGAGCAACCAGAACATTTCAACCATATGGAAGGCTTTTATCACCTCACTCCCGCACATTAGAAATGGTATGACTTGGAGAATCAGAGCCAGGAATCAAGTGCGCATTGGAATTGATCCTTGGTCAGGAAGTGGGAACGCACACACTTTACCGCGCGATATCATCAAGCATCTGTCAGAACAAGGCATCCATTTCATTGCACAGATTGCTGACCCCCCGTCCTCAACCCTCTACCTGCAAAGATGGAAATATGCTAATCAACTTGGACTCTCGAGGCCAATGCACCAAGCTTGGCAGGCTTATACAGCCGCACTATCTAAAATTCATATCCTAATTGGCACAGGGGATGATTAATTAATCTGGGCTCCCTCAAAATCTAGACTATATTCATCAAAGGAAGGCTACCTACTCATATTTTTGGATCACCTCCCACAGGTACAATCTTGGTGGTGGAAGCTCATATAGAAACTCAAGGCACCCCCGGGCACTAGACTCTTCATATGGTGCATTCTAAATTACATTTCTCCCACTATGGACAACCTGCACAAACGATCTATCCATGGTACCTCTGTTGATCAACGGTTGTCATTGATGTCAACCCAAGCAGCACTAGGGGCTACCCCAATATTACATGAGAATTTTGACCTACCAAATTAATATATTCTCGGTCAAGAATGTTTTTTATGGTATCTAATTGTCAATATGTTTCCGTTGATATATGGCACGCCACGTAATTCTTCACGGTTTGAGAGATATTAATGTTTGAAGTTTGTACCCCCAGTTAGTGGACTAAAACCCCATGGGGTTGTGGCATGGGTCATTGAAAAGTCATAATTAAAATTTTTTAAGCTCCTAAAATCCCTCCCACGTTCACTTGTTTAAGCCCCTCGCAACCTAAGCATTTATATAAATTGTGATCCTCATATCCTCCTTATGCAAGGGATTTCGCCATTTGAAACAGGTCATCATGGAATTTTCGCTCTAAATTTTTTTCTACAAAGGTTCAGAAGTTGAAATTTTTGTGAGGCAAACTCGAAATCCCGAGGAAGCTCCTGTAAAAAATTTAGATCAAGGTGCACAATATTTTCAGAGATATGATCTGTGGAAGTTAGTGTTTTTGCAGGCTCCTGAAATTCATCTCAAAGAAGTGACCTTGGGAAAATCTTCAGAACTCCCTCTGTGAGTATCAGATTGGAATTATGTAAAAATTTATAGATTGTGCATGGAATGTAGGTTTCTCTCTATCAATTTCAGATCCGAAAAAAGAAACAGTGACACGTGGCACGCCGTACAAGTTCGCTCTACTGAAATAATCCATAATTAGGGCATTGTGAGAGATTGGGCATAAATCTCTCTTGAAGAATCAAAATTGGGTCAGAACTGTGGCATTGGAAAGAAGACTCAAAGGAATACTACAGGACCGAAAATCACAGATTGGGGATCTGAAATAATAAAGATACACCAGATTCAATATCAAGCTCCTAGAAGGCAAGAAAAAGCTAGATCATGTGTTGTCAAGGGTTGCAAAGGACCAAACTTTCCAGGGAAACAAAATAAAGCAAGGTGCAGCAGAGGGTAACATTAAAAGAGTAGCAATCAAGGTGTAGAACAACAACAAGAAGTTCATCACATGAAGTCTTCAAGTGGGCAGCACTGCATACAGTCACTGTAAAGGTATCATTGTACTAAGTCATTGTAAATACATTATTGTAAAAATTGTTCTAGTGTCTATCTTCCAAGAGTTGAAGAGGCAGTGTCGGGAGATCTAGGATCATCATTAGGTGGTTGTGTCATAGTTGGGGTTATGGTTTAGTGGGTCTTCTTCTTCTACATCATTCTATATCGTTGTAAAGTGGACCATTTTCCTTGGTACGGTAGTCCATTCTTCTTTTATTCTTCTATAGGGTGGTAGGGTGGTGCTAGGGTGAGTTGTAGATCATTAGGTGTTGGGGCATCCATTCAGTTGACTACTAAAGAATCTTGGCCATTGGAGCATCCATCTAGTGGGAGCTGGAGAAGAATTCTTTTCTAGATTGTAGGAAGTTGAAGCTTTATTTTCAATTGGAGTTGAATATTAAAGAATTATTAGAAAAACATTAGGTGGTTTTTGTCTCGGAGTGGGTTTCCACCTTAAAAACTGTGTGCATTTGTGTTCCTTTTATTTACTGCTATCATTGTACAAACATTGATAATAATTGAAGATTAACTAATGCTCTAATTGAAAGTAATACTGATTCACCCCCCTAGTATTTCTAACAATTGGTATCAGAGCTTGGTTCCTTCAATAACAGTTTAATAGCTGGAATGAGGTCATGGAGCATACTAAGAATGGTGTACCTCTTTTCAATGAAAACAACTATGCACTCTGGAAAGGAAGAATGGAGGTCTATCTCTTGGCGCAAGGTTATGAAGTATGGGACACTGTTCAAAATGGATTTACATCAACTGCGGATGAACAAGGTAAAAAGAATTTGGTAAATGATGCAAAAGAAAAGAATATTATTATCAGTGGACTTATTGAATGTGCTTATTATAAGGTGTTGGGTTGTAAGACGGCTAAAAATGTATGGTTCAAGCTTGAGAATATATATGCAGGTGACTCAAATTTCAAAGAAGCAAAGCTTCAAATCTATAGAGCAAAATTTGAGCAACTAAGAACGAAAGAAGATTGCAACATTGCTGCATACTTCCAGTACGTTGATGAAATAACCAATACTCTGGATGGATTTGGAGAGCCATTTGATGAGAAGACTATTATACGAAAGATTCTTAGAACGTTACCAACGAGATTCAACCCAAAGGTATCGGTCTTAGAATACAGTGAAAATCTGGACAAATTCAACAAAGAGGAATTACATGGAGTTCTCATAGCATATGAAATGAGACTTGATGAAGAAGAGGGTACTTCGCATCTAGAAATTGCGTTCGTTGCATCTAAAAAAACTAATAAGGACAAACAACCTTAAATTGAAAAGACATGCACTTGAAAGTGTGAAGAAAAGGGAGATGATGAAGAAGGTCTTTCAGATGAAGAATATGCTTACTTTATGAGAAAACTAAAAATCGGTAAGGAAAAATTCAAAGGTAACCTTCCATTGATATGTTTCGACTGTGGTGAGGTTGGGCATTTCGCATCAAAATGTCCGAACATAAGTGATGGCAACTCAAAAGGAAAGAAAGGCTTTTATAAATTCAACAAGCAAGGATCCAAAAGGAACTTTCTCTCTAAAGAAGATAGCTAATCATCTGATGAAGACAATGACAACGAAGAAGAAGCCAATGAGAGAGTATTGTTTATGGCCAAGCACAATAAACAAGAGGTATCAAACAACGAAGAAGAAGGATTGACCATAGAAGAATTTTTTAAGGAAGCAATCAAGCTTATAAAAGAGCTCAAGGCAGAGAAGATCCGTTCCAATACTCTTGAAGAATAAGTTCAAGGTCTCAAAATTGAAGTTGAAGAACACAAATGCATTGAAGAGTCACTTCAAAAGAAGTTGGAAGAAAGCAACCAAGAAAGGGAAGAATTAGAAGCTGAAGTTTTCTCGCTGCGTAAGGAAGTGAAGAAAGGAAAAGATATCCAAAACTATGCCAATAGCTCAAGATCATTGGAAGAAATCATCAACAATCAACGATCTTACAACGACAGAACTGGCATCGGTTACAAAGAAGAAGAAGCAGGACCTTCTACAAAAAAATACAATGAACCTATGAGATTTGGCATGCATGTAGAATTCATTGGACAAGATTCGCAAGAACAGCCTTGGAAGACAATTCCTCGACGAAAATTTTGATCTAGGTATCAATAAAATTTTTATGGCTACTGTTATTCATGTGAAAAATTTGTTCATAAAGCTGTAAAATGTCACACGTACCCCAGGAACAAATACAATTCCAGGAGATCTATCAAATATGAACCTCCCAGGGCTCAACGAAACATCAATAGATTTGAACATTTAAGAAATAATATTGAATGTTACAAATGTCGAAACTTTGGACACATAGCCAGAGACTGCAGACTTGAAAATCCTCCAGAAGAATCTTCGAAGCCACAGAACGAACGAACATGGAAGAAGAAGAAGACCGATAATTGTGCTCTCGCTCTCAAGGCTCAAAACAACAAAGATGTGTGGTATGTTGATAGCGGTTGCTCAACGCATATGACTGGAGATAGAAAGAAATTTGTATCTCTGAAAGAGAAGAAGGATGGAACCGTGTCCTTTGGAAATGATGGATCTTCAAATGTTATAGGATTAGGTACCATCACTCTCGGAAGCAAAGATGATCTAGCCAAGAATGTTCTATTGGTTGAAAACATGAATCACAATCTGCTCAGTTTTGGACAAATGTGTGATCAAGGACACACAATACTATTCAACTTCACAAAATGTGCAATCAGGAAAGGCAGGTTTGGTGAAATTGTGGCTACAGAAAGTTGAGCTCTAAACGACATATATGTTTTGGATGGAGCAACTAAAGCATGTCTAATAGCTAAAGAGGATGATATAATATTTGGTAGCAATAATGATCGATCAAGTAAGAAGGTTGCTACAAATATGCAAAGTGATTTCAAGATGTCTTTACTTGGTGAGCTAACATACTTCTTAAAGCTTCAAATATATGAGCAAGAGAAAGGAATATTTATATGTCAAACCAAGTACATCAAGGAAATACTCAAGAAATTCAAAATGGAAGATTGCAACCCATCCTTACTCTGATGGTAACAGGTTGCAAATCGAGCATAAATGACTCATCTAAAGATGTGGATCAAAGGTTGTACAAATCTATGATTGGTAGTCTTCTATATGTAACAACCTCCCGGCCAGATGTTATGCAAGTTGTTGGACAAGTAGCAAGATTCCAAGCAACACCAAAAGAATCACATATTATTGCCATCAAAAGAATTCTTCGATATCTAAAGGGAACAAAAGAATATGGCTTGTGGTATCCCAAGGGTAACAATTTCATTATTCATGCCTTTACAGATGCAGATTGGGCAGGAAGCATTGATTATCGTGAGAGTACTCATGAAGCATTTGAATATCTTCGCTAGAAGCTTGGGATTCTCCCAAGTTCTCATTATATTTTCCTTATTCACGATATAAAGGGGGAGTAGAAGTGTGTACAGGTCCGTATGATGGTTGTGTGTCAGGGGGAGTTACTGTTTGCCATTGATTTCAAAGGGGGAGAGAATGTTATAGGAAGAGGTTTCATGATCGCAAGGGGAGTACTTGTGTTGCCATCAATTCCAAAGGGGGAGATTGTCGATCAACGGTTTTCATTGATGTCAACCCAAGCAGCACCATGGGCTACCCCAATATTGCATGAGAATTTTGACCTACCAAATTAATATATTATGGGTCAAGAATGATTTTGATGGTTACTACTTGTCAATGTGTTTCCGTTGATATATGGCATGCCACATAATTCTTCACGGTTCGAGAGATATTCATGTTTGAAGTAATTCTGTAAGATTTTGTAGATAGTGCACAAATTGTAGGTTTTTCTCTATCAATTTCAGAGCCGAATAATGAAACAGTGACATGTGGCATGCCGTACAAGTTAGCTCTACTGAAACAATCCATAATTAGGGCATTGTGAGAGATTGGGCATAACTCTCCCTTGAAGAATCCAAATTCGGTCAGAACTGTGGCATTGGAAATAAGACTCAGAGGAATACTACATGACCAAAAATCATATATTGGGGATCTGAAATAACAGAGATACACCAGATTCAATATCAAGCTCCTAAAAGGCAAGCAAAAGCTAGATCATGTGTTGTCAAGGGCCGCAAAGGACCATACTTTCTAGGGCAACAAAGCGAAGCAAGGTGCAACAGAGGGTAGCATGGCAAGAGTAGCAACCAAGGTGCAGAATAGCAGCAAGAAGTTTATTACATGAAGTCTTCAAGTGGGTAGCAGTGCATACAGTCACTGTAAAGGTATCATTGTCTTAAGTCATTGTAAATACATTATTGTAAAAATTGTTCTAGTGTCTATTTACCAAGAGTTGAAGAGGTAGTTTTGGGAGGTCTAGGATCATCAGTAGGTGGTTGTGTCATAGTTGGGGTTATGGTCTAATGTGTCTTCTTCTTCTACATCATTCTATATCATTGTAAAGTGGACCATTTTCCTTGGTACGTGAGTCCATTATTCTTTTATTCTTCTATAGGGTGGTAGGGTGGTGCTAGGGTGAGTTGTAGCTCATTGGGTGTTGGGACATCCATTCATTTGAATACTGAATAATCTTGGGCATTGGAGCATCCATCTAGTGGGAGCTGGAGAAGAATGCTTTTCTAGATTCTAGGAAGTTGAAGCTTTATTTTCAATTGGAGTTGAATATTAAAGAATTATTAGAAAAACATTAGGTGGTTTTTGTCCCGGAGTGGGTTTCCACCTTAAAAACTATGTGCATTTGTGTTCCTTTTGTTTACTGCTATCATTGTACAAACACTGATAATAATTGAAGATTAACTATGCTCTAATTTAAAGGAATTGTGATTCACCCCCCCCCCCCCCCCCCTCTTAGTATTTCCAACAACCTCTTGGTACACACTCCGCCGGATTGACTCTGAATCAATTGATCATATTTTCATACACTGCCACTCCACCCATGCACTTTGGGCTTCCATCCTATCTGATCTGGGCATTAATCTGCAGTGGCATGGACTGAACATAGGGGAGGCTTGAAAACTTTGGTGGAACACTATCTCCTCGCATAAAGCTAGGAACCATCCCCTTCTCATCTATTGGGGAATCTGGTTGGCTAGGAATGGCTCCATTTCCCAGGACCGCCTCCCCATCTGGCACTCGATCACTTCATGTGTTTTATCCATCTACAACAACATCCTAGACGATGACCCTCCACGACCACCTAGAACTATCATTCCCGAATTTATTAACTTTGGCATACCCTGGGCTTACTTCGATGGCTCAACCCAACCCATTGGATGCGGGGGTGGTGCCCTCCTTCACATTACCCCTCAACACTTTTATAAAATCAAGATGGGTCTGGGACCAGGAACGAACAATTTTTCTAAGCTCATTACACTCCACCACCTTCTACAATTTGCATTAGAGCATGAATTCCACCATCTATAAGTCTATGGAGACTCTAATATCATCATTAATTGGTTCAATAAATCTGCTACCATTCATGTGCACACACTTCAGACTATATTGGAAGATCTCTGGCATGTGAAAGCTTAATTCTTATTCATCTCATGTTCTCATATTTAGAAGGAATGCAACTGCATTTCCGACGATCTATCCAAGGCGGCAGCGATCCAGCATAGGGGGCTCTGGCATATAGATGAGCAGAGGGATGATCAACACTATAACTATTATCATCGCCCCTTCATAGACTAGCTAGATTTTTTAGGATTGAAAACTTAGCTTTTTTGAAAATTTTTTATCATGATATATCCGTACTTAAATTATTTTATTTACTGTAATTATACTTAAACAATGTATGATGTACACCCCTCTGGGGATTTTGTAGAACCATATGGTGTGAACATAGTCACAAAAATTCATATGCAATGCATCTACAACATGTTATTTTCACATATTAATGAAAATTATGATTTTTCCTTGGGAAAAAAAATATTTTTAAGTATTTTCTGCCACTAAGATGGTTTAAATTTGGAAGGGGTCATATAAATGGAACTTACTCTATGGCTAGTAGTTTTTTATAGGAGGGTAGTACTTTGAGCTAAGACTAAAGCAAGTAGATCTACTACTCTAAGGCTAATAGGCTCAGGGCTATTAGTACCATAACAAGACCTTAGGGCAATATTCTGTATAGAGGCCATGGGACTAAAGTAATAAATACTAGAGAGGGCTTACTGTACAGACTATGGCTTTAGCTCTAGTGCAAGTATGGATTTAAAAAGATAAGACTAGAGCTAATCTATTAAGGCTAATTGACATGGAACTAAGTGCATGGAATGAAGCTTAGAAAAATGGTACAAAAACACATGAGACATATCATTTGAATTTCATTCCCTGTTTTGTTTTATAATAACAACTCGGTTTGATCTGGTCAGAGGAAGTCCATTGGGGCATGAAATGTAGATTTGATCTTGTTGTAAGTGCCCAGAAGGTTGTAAGTGACTAACAGAGCTACTATTGTAAGGCTATATAAGGCAGTCTACATGCAGCTAATGCAAAGACTAAGGCTCTCTATTAAGTGGCTTCTTGCCATGGACTACAGAACGCATGGTAAAAAGAAATAGAGAACTTACAGTCTAGTTATTCTCATAGGGCCCACTCTTAAGCTAGTAGTCCAGTTCAATAGGTTTCACTCTCGATACTGTGGGCTGAAGCTAGTCCATACCATAGGCAAGTGACAAAGACTAAACCTTATACTCTACTCTATGGCTTTAACTCTCTACAGTCCCATAGGGGAGGGCAGTCCATGCAGCAGTTTCATGCTTGTTGGTTGGACTAAGATAGTCTCTTAAGGCTGCCATTGATTAAGGCTTAAGGCATAGGGCTAAAAATAGGATACTTCCTAGTCCCTTATATTCATTTGATGTTTCTATTACAATGGGGTTTATTACTACTCCTATAATGCCAATTGAAATCTCTAAAGAAAGAAATCGATACTATAGAAATCGCATCTCTACGTTTCACTTTTCCCAGTTCAAGAGGTAGGGGATACTTAGCCACCCATTCCATACCATAAATTAAAAACCCTTGAATCCATGTTTGTTGTTGGGACATATTTCACATTCTCATTTGGATTTTTTCCTGGAGCGTAACCTACCTCATTTGGATGGTTTTGATGAATTCCAACCACCCCATCATCGGGGAACTTAATAAGATCAACATCAAATAATATCTATACATATGAGACCCGCATATCTACGTTTCACTTTCATATTTACATGGACTATCTAAAGGGGGCGCGTTAACTCTCTCTAAGGTAAGTATAATAGTGGGATGGGCTTTACTACTCTCTAGGCTGCTCTTAAGGCTTCTTACACCATGGACAGGCCTAAGGCAGAGGTTCTTACTACTACCCACATGATAAGGTTCCCGAAGATGAAAATGAAATGGATTTTTCTATTTTACGAAAGATTCCCTTTATGAACATTTCTCTATGAAAGGCAGGATGGTGAGGTGGCATAATAACCACCGGGGCTTGCTTTTGATCATAGGAAGGAGGTAGAGCAGGATTAGTCCACAGACCATAAACAATCTTCTGCAAGGGGGGGAGGTTATGATAACTAGAAGCCTTAAGCCAGGAACCAGTAGCCAGGCACTTTTTAGAGGCCTGCAACCAGTAAAAAAAAGCCTTTCGCCAAGACCAGCTAGGTGGGCGATACCTTATTAAAAAATGTAGCTGCTTATATTAGTTCTTATAACATGTTACCCTCTGAGATAGAACTTACTAGATTTGATTGGCATTGATTTATTTCACTTGATTACATATTACGATAAAAGCGTTACCATTTCAAGGGGCCACATCTTACGAAATAGGCATTCCACCGGACACAGGAAACAACTAAAATAGGACATACAGAGTAGCAAGTTGATTATGCACGATGTATAATAACGTATATAATGGAAATAGAAAATAT